>JAZKJV010000972.1:0-531146 GCA_037367405.1 Ottelia alismoides
TAGGTAATTACGAATTACTCAAGGTTATAGGTGTATATTATATAATGATCTAAGTACCTCTAGTGTTTTCAGAAATTATATAAGAACTGCAAAATAAGAGTAGAGATAGACAAGTTAGCTACTACTTGAGGGCAGTACGATTGAACCCTTTTAATTTATACTCTAAAAATACAAAAGATGAGAGAGATAGTTGGCTAACTTGCATTGGTTACTCTTACTCGATAGTTAGACACCGTATCGATAAAATATCAGTGAATTTTCGATCACATTTCACCCAAATCAAACAACATTTCTAAACGAAGATTCATATATCGGAATTTATTCGAAATTTTTGATCGCGTATCGAAATCAAAATTTTGAAATTTTAATAATAATTTTAAATTTGAAACGATGATTTTATATTCGAAATTGAATATCAACGTATAGAGTCGTAGCAAGCTGGATGTGGATTGGCGAAACGAGTTTCTGTCCTGCGTGGCGATGTGATTTGAAGTCAGAAGTCGGTGATTATGATCAGGATAACATCTACTTTTTGTTTGAAAAAGCACGTACAGTACCCAAATCCAATATCTTAAATATTTAGAGCAATGGAATTGGGTGCACTTTCACGCGTTTTCTTCCTCGGGGTGCTGGGGGCGGCTGCGCTCACGGGCAGCCTTGGTGGTCCTATTTGGTATTAAGGATGAAAACGGATTGATATATATATGGAAAAAATGGGGGCAGCCAACATGGCTGCCCCCGCTCCATTTTTCGGCCTCTTTTTTATTTTTTTGAAAAATAAAATCATGTATATTCATCCATATATCCCTCTTACATGCCATTCGAATTTCGTCAGAAATAGAGACTCCTACGGCCTCCATCTCGATGATATCGATTTTAAAAAAATCCTTTTACCGTTAAAAATTACCGTCCGGATGGAGGCCGTAGGAGTCTCTGTTTCTGACGAAATTCGAATGGTATATAGGAGGGATATAGGGATGAATGTACATGGTGTTATTTTTCAAAAAAAATAAAAAAAATTGCCCAAATAAAGCGGGGGCAGCCATGTTAGCTGCCCCTAGGGGGCAGCCACATATGACCCTATATATAATATATATATATATATATATATATATATATATATATATATTATCATATCTTTTCTATTTTTGAATTCGAATACAGAAGTGGATACGGATATTAACAGATATTAAAATGAGAATAATGGGGCTGCCCCTTGCGGGCAGCCAAGAATGGTGCCCCGCGCCGTTTCGGCGTGTTTTTTTATTTTTTTTTGAAAAATCTCGCCGTGTAAATTTCATCCCTATATCCTCCTATATGTCATTCGAATTTCGTCAGAAACAGAGGCTCCTACGGCCTCCATCGAGATGGTGTCGATTTAAAAAATCATGTTACCGTTAAAAAATGTCTGTCTCTATGGAGGCCGTAGGAGCCTCTGTTTCTGACGAAATTCGAATGACATATAGGAGGGGACATAGGGATGAATATACATGTGATATTTTTCAAAAAAAATAAAAAACGCGCCGAAACGGCGCGGGGGCAGCCATCTTGGCTGCCTGCAAGGGGCAGCCCCCATAATCTCTATTAAAAATTACCTTATCGTATTTTTAAAAAATGGATACGAATGTAAAACGGATACTGATCGTAAACCGAGTAATGTTAGAAATACTCTTTAAAATCGACTCGAACATATACGAATTGGATGGAAACACATTATATAAATTTACTAAATATGTTTGTATCATTAAAATATAAAAATATGCGAAAAGAAGGTATAGAATTATATTATATAAGGTTAAAAATAAATCTATGACTATGTTTATATTAAAAAACGGATACACGGATAGGGATACCAGATGTTTGTGGATATCATATCCGCATCCATTTTAAAGCAGATACGGATACGAATGTCAAAATCTGTAAAAACGGATACAGTGACAGATCGTATACGGATATATCCAGAGATTCCAGACCCTGCTAACAAGTACCCCCGGGAAATTATTCACCGCAAGAATAAATAATTGGCGACGAAATTAGATTAGAATTCATTCCATAGAATTTTGAGAAAAAATTAATTTGAAATAACATGAATCAAATATTAATTTGATCCGTGGATTGATTTATAAAAGAATCTATATGGAACAGTGGAATCCAAGGAGTGGTCGGGTGGTAGAGCATCCTCCACTTTAAACAACCCGAGAATTTATTAGATAATAATTCGATCAATCCAATTCGAAACATGCATGCACATAGAAGTGGGTGTGTAAACACATGTGCCCGCGTAATACATGTGTGTATTCCTATTAAAGACTAATAATCCGTTTAAAAAACGATCGCTATGTTATATCAAGTTCTTTTTCCATCAACTCCACCTTATTATTTTCTTAGTTATAGCTGGATGTAATTTCATATGGTATAAAGTTTTGAAAAGTATCTCTTTATTTAGGGTTGTTGTTACATTATTAGGAATCGTTGTCAGAACTCCTATGCCACGTGTTTGATTCTCATTGGCTGATTAGAAAAATGAAAGGAAAGGAGTGGAGCAAAACTGAAGAGACGACGAGGTCAATAATTACGAAAAGAAAAAGGAAGATAAAGATGACCACCAGAGGATAATTAGAGGGGGCAGTAACAACCACTAATAATAAGATGTCTGCCCTCCATCTTACCTTTTCGAACGAAACTGGAGAAACATTATTCATTTTCTATTTTCAATTTTATACGTTTCCATGTTCATTTGATATCTCGAAAAAAATAGAGATTTTTTCCTGGCAACTTTATACATTTTTAAATTACTTTTACGATCTTTTGCACAATCCATCGATCATGTAAATTACCTCAAAAACCCTTACAGGCTTCAAACAGATTATTCGGAGGGTTCATAGGATTAGAGTTAACAAGTTTACAAGGTCAAGAGGAAATTATGTTGTTTCAAAGATCGTAGAGTTAATTGACAAAGTTTATAAAATCTGTCGGATAAAAATCCCAAAATAAAATGGAAGAAAACATACAACATGAGAAAACACGCACTTTTTCTACGTCTTCGGCGGTGATCTCGTAATTTAAAAAAGGATTGCATCCAGATCGGAGGAAGCAGCACGAGATACCCACAACATGATGCATCTTTATATATTTAGACAGGATCGACTGAACTGAATACTACATATTCCACACACAATGAAATCGTAATTAAAAACTTAGCTTTATTTCATCGGAACAGAAACAGAACAGAACAGAGGATTCACGAACCCAACAAGCGAAGAACAAAGGACACCTAAATTCTGCGCAAACCGGTGATGTTGGCCACCAACAAACGGGGTCAGATCGACCAAAAACTGAGATCTGAAGCACAACCCCATCAGAAAAAAGAGAGGCCTGAGCTTACCAAATATCACCGCGAACACACGAAGAAGATCTAGTAGTATTACATATTTATTCCCTGGATATAGAAACGAGACACGGTGACCCTTAGAAAACATCGGCATCCGATTGCGTTCCTATTTCCTGAGCAGCGAGAGACGAGAAGGAGAGCTGCGTAGTGGGCGGCGAGGAGGGGCAGCGCAGTAGCTCTGCTAGCCGTACCTGATATGAAGAAGGACGAAACGATGACGAGGGCAGCGAGCGAGGACTTCGCGAGCGGCGTCATTGGACGATCTGGTTGTCCTCCTGTCTGGTTGCGTTGTAGAGAAGGGAGTGCCGTGGTGGATTAGAGGGAGTAGACTGGTTATTTATATAAATAAATGCGAACGTATCTCCTCTACTCTGTTATCCCTATGTAACAAAGTCAACATTTTCCTTCGTCGGTAAATAACCTTTTTATCTTGTTAAGAAATAGAAACTCGGGCTAAAATCCCTACCCCATGTTTGGATTGAGGGTTAATCTCTTTTTGAAGGATTTACTCTCCAAAACTCACCCATTTCTCAGTTGCGAGATCCACTTTTCCTCTGTTTTTTAACATATTATATAAATCATTTCTCTTTCATCTATTCCATCAAAAGATGATATGAGGGCTGATCCTATGAGATGGGATTTGAGAGATAGTGAGATAGGAGATTCTGGACCACTAGTTTCAACCAGGAGAGAGACAATCAGGAGAGAAGAACGAAATTAGTGGTCCAGAATCTCCCATCTCACCATCTCACAAAATCTCATCTCGTAGGATCACTCCTCTATATTATTTTATCATATCATCTAAAAATTATAAACTACTCAACTTCTACTTATTTTTCAAACTCGAATACAATCACATCCACAATATATACTCACTTTTTAAACTCCAATAGAATCACATCACAACAGACTCAATCAGAACAAATCCTTTTATTCAAACATCAAAAAATACAAAAACAGACTAGCTTCCTCTCATTTATTCCAAAGTAATCCAGCAACCCAACGCTCCCTTTGGCAGCACGTTTACTGGCCATTGTGGGTCCGGATGACTTCAATAAAGCAACATTCTGACATGCAGAGAAAATTCCAAACAAGATGTCAGGTGATGACATAATGGGGCCATTATGATATGTGGTTGTTATGATTTATTTATGATGCATATCTTTTGCTGGGAGTTGTTGAGCTCGGGGTCCACAAATGGGAACACATCGATTTTTATAAGTCAAACTGAAAAATACTTTGAACGGAAAATATTAGTGGGGAAGGACTAATCTTTACGGCTCTTATGAAAAAATATTATTGGGGTCCACAAATGGGAACAAATCAACTGAGCTTGTATGCAACGTTCCAGACTTAGGTATTCGGATCGTTATCGAGGGAAAATTGATGGACAACTTATTGAGTTCGGACTCAATGGATATGTTAACAACCACCCAAAATGATTAAACTCAAGTTGTCAAGTAGTTATCCCCACCATTTATAAACCACATCCATACTTCGTGAGTTGTAGATGTGGTTACCATGTTTTGGGAGTATGGTTCTTACAACCTCCTCCACTTATATTCGTAGCGGCCTCGTTGCGAAATGGCCCATCACTTATTCTCAGTGATAATGGCGGTTGCACGCTTCCGGCTTAGGTCTCTTCAGGTAGCCTTTTCCACTATCAGAGGAACCCGCTCTAATACCATTGTAACGTCCCGAGCAAAAGTCCCCAGTCCGTTATCGAGAAAACTAGCCCTGGCAACTTATTGGGTTCAAACCCGATTGGATCCGTTGACAACCATCCAAAATACTTAAGCTCAGTTGTCCAGTCGTAATCTCCACCACTTATAAACCACACTTATACTTCGTAAGTTTTAAATGTGGCACTATGTTTTAGGGGTATGTGCGTTGATATAATAGGTTGGCAAAGTGGATTCATCGCTTAGGGTGGTGTTTGGAAAATTTTCCTTGATTCTGTTTGACGCGTAGTTTCTCTTATGTTCAAGAGCGAGAAATTTTGTTTGCATCAAACTTGGAAGGTGGCTTCCGAACTTTTGTAATTGGTCATTCATGTATGGTAAATCCCAAACCCTAAATCCTAAATTCTAAAGTCATTCTGATCATCATTGTACTAGATAAATCTTGATTAGTATTTACGGATTACAGTAACGTTCAACACAGATACCTTCTTGGCCCCCCACCGCAACGTGATGGCGCACCTCCCACAGTTCAGAGCATGGAGGGGTCGGATGTATGCCATTCCGCATGAGATGTATAATCATTTTTTTCTTGGAAGAGAAAATGTCCGATTTAAATTTTACATCTAATGCAGTTTTACCTTATTTTAGAAATTCATAATTTTGAAAATGACTACTCTAATCGAGAACTGAGGTAACGTCTGTTTTTCAACCCAATATTTTATGTTTATGAAAGCAAATATTTGGACACCTGGGGATTTTTTTAAAATATTCATATTTAATTAATAATAAGTAGCATGTTAACATAATTTAAAAATATGTAACAATGGACACCTCATGTGACGATTTGGAGGGAATGACCATTGGCAAAACAACTATTGCCCCCTCCCCTTGATCCATATATAAAACCCTCTCCCTTCTCCATTTCCTCACATCTTCTCCCCTCCCAATCCCTCTTTCTCCCCATTTCTTCTTCACAACCCTCTCAATCTCTCTCGAATTGTTCTTCTCCCATCTAGCTTCCACTATTCTTATTCGACTAAGAGCCAATCAACAATATTCTTTTTTTCCGTAATCAATTTTTTTGCAGGTTTTTGATCGATAGAGGATAATATATTTTTACGGATATTCGATTATTTCTCTCATTATCTATTCAGATATATTTGCTTGCTTTGAATACAATCTCTATTCCAGGTAATTTTAAATTTATACATATAAACTTTCAATACTAACAATTAACGAGATGTATAAATTTAGTTAAAATCAAATATATTTCTTGTCATTTGGAACATGTGTTAATTTTTACGTGATTTTAATATTCTAATATCAAAACAATGGCCTCTTATGAACAGATTTAATTATTAGATAAAAATTAGATTAGAGCATAGAATAAATAATAATTATATAATCTAAAATATATATATATATATATATAAATATTATAGATCAAATTAGATCTTAGATTACGTCTTCATATATATTGTGTCAATTACTCTTATAATTATATAATCTGATTCATATTGCATAGTAACTGCACAAAACATATTTCTTATATAAAAAGCTTAAATCTAAGTAGTGAAACTTATGATTCGTGTTCCATAAAGAACGAAATGCTTAAAAACGTGCTATCATGATAAAACACATGCAACGACGTCTGAAATACGTTCTACAAGCCCTGATTTTGTTATCAACTGTATAGTACTTGTAATTCATGCATAAAAGCTTTAGAAAACACGATTTCATACTTGCTATTCAAAACCATGCATAAAAGCTAAAGATTAGTGCTTTAAAATAGCGCTTGAGAATCCCTCACCTGATCGATATCTAACTCGAGTCGAGATCGCCTTCTTTTGTGAATTCTCCCTCTATAGCCGTCCTAGATTTGAGTACTACGGCCTTGATGCGGACAGAACTACGTTACGGCTTCTAATGCGCTCTCGATCACCGACAGAGCTTCGTCGTGACTCCTATCGTGCTCTTTCAGCAACCTCGGCGGCCTTGCGGCTCTAAGGTGGAGAGATGGGTGTGGGATGAAGTGAGGAGGAGTATGGGGGGTCATGGGTATTTATAGGCCTTCACCCCCTTTACATGTGTGACATTTGTCAACATATAAGCCTCTCTTCCTTGTATGAAGACACATGGCAGGCACTTGCCATTCATACATCATGGCACATGTCTTATTCATGAGAAAACTTGTTGCCCAAGCAAGAGGCTAGGCTTAAGCATGACATAACTTGTTGCCCAAGAAAGAGGCTACACCATGACACGTGTTAATCTTAGAATGATGACACATGTTACTAATGGGTTTTTGACACTTGTCCTGACTATATAACGACACGTGTCCATGATTTCCTCTCCATGTGTCTTACTTTTACTAATGACACTTAATTATCATAATGACGGGTAATCACTACTAATCGTGCTTAATTAATCTTAATGATGTGATTATGGCTAATGAGTATAAATCTATAACATTATGGGCCCTATGCTAGTAGTGTCTTCTACTACATATAAGGTACTGTCAAAATTCCAGAGATGTGGTACTATGTTTTGATGTGTTACACAATTCAAATAACATTTTAAAGTCCATTTTTATACAAGATGGTCTCTGATATAAACACAACAAGTTTCAATGAAATCCTTGCATCAAAGCGAATCTATTGACTATGTATCCGTAAAGTGTGAATATTATCAATCCAATATTTCCTTCAAATAACACTTGATAACATTCAAAAGCATAGTGTACAAAAAGCGTACTACAATTCTCCCCTACTTGCAATAAATTTCGTCCTCAAAATTTAAGTACCTTTGCTAGCTTGAAAATAAGTGAGGATATTGAGATCTCATTTCTTCCTCTCGTTCCCATGTGGCTTCTTCTATTGTGTGACTCCTCCATAAAACTTTAACTAAAGGAATCTTCTTTGTACGAAGCTCTTGTACTTTATAATCTAGATTTTCACAGGAACTTCCTCCGTATGATAGATCTTCCTTCAATTGAATATCTTGAGGTTGTATCATATGGGTTGGATCTGGAATATACTTCCGAAGTGTGGAGATATGAAAGACATCATGTATCCTTGCTAGTTCAGATGGAAGTCGAAGCCGATAGGCCACACTTTCGATTCTCTCTGTGATCTCGTAAGGGTCTATGTATCTTGAGTTTAGTTTCCCTTTCTTCCCGAATCTGATTAAGCCTTTCCATGGAGATACTTTTAGAAACACATGGTCTCCCACTTGAAATTCTAAGTCTCTCCTTCGCTTATCTGCGTAACTTTTCTGTCTGCTTTGTGCTGCTTTCAAGCATCTCTTGATTTCCTCAACTTTTCTATTGTGCTTTGTATTAATTCAGGTTGAACCAATTTTCGTTCTCCAACTTCACTCCAACAGATAGGTGTTCTACAGGGTCTACCATATAAGGCTTCATATGGTGCCATCCCAATACTAGCATGATAGCTGTTATTGTATGCAAACTCTATAAGTGAGAGATGTTCATCCCAGCTTTCTTTAAAGCTCAGTGCACAAGCTCTAAGCATGTCTTCTAGAGTCTGGATAGTCCGTTCTGATTGGCCATCTGTCTGAGGATGAAAGGTTGTACTAAATGCTAACTTTATTCCCATAGCTTTATGTAAGCTTGACCAAAGCTTGGAAGTGAATCGTGGATCTCTATCGGAAACAATTTACACAGGAGCCCCATGACGGGCTAACGATCTCATTAACAAAGATCTTTCCCAAACGGTCTAGACTGTATGTCATGTTAATGGCTAAGAAATGTGCAGATTTAGTTAATCTGTCTACTATGACCCATATCGCATCGTTACCTCGATGGGTCCTTGGAAATCCTGTAACAAAATCCACAATGATGTGTTCCCATTTCCATTCTGGTAATGGAAGTGGCTGTAACGACCCCGCAGGTCTCAAACGCTCCGGTTTTGTTGTTGGCATATTAGACATCTAGAAAACATACTCTGCAATCTCTCTCTTATGCCAGACCACCAATAGTAGATCTTAAGTGTCCTATACATTTTAGTACTTCCTGGATGCATAGTATACATGGAGTTATGTGCCTCTTCCAGAATCTCAGTCTTTATGTTAGATTTCCTCAGAACACACAATCTTCCTTTAAAGAATAAGACTCCTTCACCAATCTATTGTATATCCGGCTTCATCTCCTTCTTTAATCTTCTCAATCATTCTAATGATTTCAGAATCATGGAATTGTGCCTCCTTAATTTTATCATATAATATGGGTTTCACTTGTAAGGATGCTAATAAGGCTCTAGAGCTATTTATGTTTAACTTTGTATGTAACTCTTTCAACTGTGAATACTCTGCTCTTAAGTGAGATAGCTGACCCTTAGACTTTCGACTGAGAGCATCATCTACTACATTGGCTTCCCCAGGTGATATTCTATGGAACAATCATAATCTTTTATTAGCTCTAATCATCTTCTTTGTCTTAAAATCAAACTCTTTCAGAGAGAAAATATATTTCAAACTCTTATGATTCGTAAGACTCGACAAGTTTCTCCATATAGTAGTGTCTCCAGATCTTTAAGGCAAATACAATAGCTGCTAACTCAAGGTCATGAGTTGGGTAATTTAACTCATGTTGTTTTAGTTGTCTAGAAGCATAAGCAATTACTTTATCATTTTGCATTAAGATGCATCCCAGTTCTTGTCTTGAGGCATCACTATAGATTACATAATTACCTTTCCCTGAAGGAAGGCTAAGTATAGGTGCTGAGGTGAGACGACTCTTGAGTTCCTTAAAACTCTTCTCGCATTATTCGTCCCAACTATACTTCACATTCTTCCTAGTTAACCTTGTCAGTGGGTGCAGCAATTCTAGAGAAGTTTTCTACAAATCTTCGATAATACCCAGCTAATTCAGGAAACTTCGGATTTCTGATGCATTTATCGGTCGTTCCCATCTAAGAACTGCTTCTATCTTTGATGGATCTATTGTTATTCCTTCTCCAGATATGACATGGCCTAGAAATGCAACCTTCTTCAACCAAAATTCACATTTATCAAACTTTGCATATAATCGGTGTTCCTTCAGAGTTTGAAGTATAATTCTCAAGTGTTCTCTATGTTTCTTCCTCTGTTTTAGAATATACTAGACTATCATCAATAAATACGATCACGAATTTGTCCAGATATAGACGGAAAATCCTATTCATCAAGTCCATAAAGGCAGTTGGAGGCATTTGTCAATCCAAAAGGCATTACTAGGAATTCGTAATGTCCATAACGAGTCCTAAAGGCAGTCTTAGGAACATCTTCAACTCTAATTTTGAGCTGATGATACCCTAATCTCAAATCTATCTTCAAAAACATAGAAGCCCCTTTCAATTGATCAAATAAGTCATCTATTCTGGGCAGAGATAGTTATTGCGGACAATCACTCTGTTTAATCTTCTGTAATCTATACAAAGTCTCATGGAACCATCTTTCTTCTGACAAATAGAACAGGAGCACCCCATGGAGACATACTGGCCTGTATAAATCCCTTATCTGTCAACTCCTGCAATTGGATTTTGAGTTCTTTAAGTTCAACTGGGGCCATTCTGTAAGGAGCTAAGGCAATTGGATTTGTACCCGGAGTGAGGTTAATAGTAAATTCAATTTCTCTATCAGGAGGAATTCCTGGCAGTTCATTTGGAAACACTTTCTGGAAACTCCTTACCACAGAGATATTTTCTAAACTGATTGCTTCTGCCTTAGTATTAAACACATAAAGCAATATAAGAGAATATCCCTTCCTTATCAACTTCTGGGCTAAGAGACAGGAGATGACATGAGTAGGATATATCCTTCTTTCTCCATAGAAAGTGAATTCGACATCACATGGTTTTCTAAAAGTAACATGCTTCTTATGACAGTCTAGAAGAGCATGATTGTACTTAAGCAATCCATTCCTATGATTGCATCAAATTCCCTTATCTCCACAGGAATCAGGTCTACTTCAATATAATTTTCTCCTATCTTTACCAAACAATTTCGGAGGATATCCCTAATAATTTCTGGTTCTCCCTTAGACAAAGAAATTGCTAAAGCAGGCTTGAGAGTACTTGTTACTTTATCAGCATATATGGAGAATCTTTGTGAAATAAAAGAATGACTTGCACCCGAATCAATAAGAGTATGTGCACTTTTACCAAAAATAATAGTGGTACCTGATACAACATCATCCGCAGATATGGCCTCCTCTAAGATCATAGCAAAAGCTTTTCCCTCTCTCTGATTTGATTTCTTCTGTGTATTGCTTCTATTTTGTTCCCTTGTAGGTGGAGGACGACGTATAACGATATCACGATTTTCCTTTTGTGCTGATCTTCCCATAATCCTACGATCTTGGACAAGTGCGGGACAATTCTGATGTATGTGGCCCATCTCGTCACATTGATAACACCCAGCGGTCCCCTTACGGCAACTTCCTGGATGAAACTTTTCACAGTTTGTACACTGTGGAAAAGAAAGTGTTTAATTTTCAGAAGTCTCAACTGTAAATCTATTTGATTGATTCCTTGTATTTTAAGGGCTGACCGATTATCTTGCCTAGAATTTCCAGCTATTCTCGGTTCTTTGTTCATAGTTCCCCTCCACTGAGATCTATCTGCAAACCTTTTCTTTCCGTGATCATTACATTTTCTTCTTTCTATTACTACTCGTTCAGCCCTACGAGCAGCCTCCACTAATTTTGCATAATCAGTATATTCCGTGGCCGAGATCATTTCCTTCAAGTCAATATGCATACCATCTTCTAGACGTTTACACTTTTCTTCCTCTGTTGCAATCAGAGAAGCAGTAAACTTTGAAAGTTCGGTGAATTTCTTCTCATATTCATCAAACAAATTGCTCCCCTGAGTAAGGAATAGGAATTCCCTACGTTTCTCCTCCTGATAAACCCTTGGGTAATATTTTTCATTGAACTCTTTCTCAAAGATCCCCCATGTAATGTGAGATGGGTTCGGATATTTCATTTTCACCGATGTCCACCAATCATCAGCACTATCTTTCAGTAAAAATATTGTATACTTCAACTTCTGTTCATCCATACAGTCCATTAGAGTAAATATTTTCTCCATATTCTTGAACCATTCCCTTGCTTTCTTTGGATCAGTGTCTCCTACAAATGGTTCTCCTCCCAACTTCTTTACATGTTCAAATGGCAATTGATACTCGAATTCATGTCTTTTAACGGACTGGGCAGCCATGCCTCCTAGTGTTTGAGCTATCAAGGTCAACGTGTCATACACGTTGTTGTTATTCTCATGATTAGGGCCTTGGGTGGTCGCTTGTGGCTGCTCTTCTGTCATTGTTTCCTATAAAAATAAAACCTCAATTAGATCCTTCATCAACATAAATCCTCCAATAATGATTCCAGGTATCCTTAAGACTATAAAATCAATTTTTCTTCTAAGATCAACTCCTAATATAATTCTTCCTCAAGATCCTAAAACCTTTGCTTTGATACCACAAGTTGTCACGACCCGTCCCGCTAACCGGAATGTGTCGCGACAAAGATCTTTCAACTTCATTATCCTCAAAGTAAACATGTGGCAATCTCATCAAACATAAATATTTCAAGTTTACATTTCAAAGGAGTGTCTTATACAAGTTCTATTTATTACAACTCCTTACAAAACAACAGACAGTACAAAAAAAGCACAACGAAAACCAAAAGCCACCTCCTCCTAGTGTATAAGCGGTCCTTTCCCCTGCTAGTCGTGATTCTGCTGATCTGTACATAATATAATATAACGGGATGAGTCTAAACCTATTTATGAGCTTAGACCCAGTGAAAGGATCTCAAGCTTTTTACATATAGTTAAAAGTTGAAATATGAGTATCATGTCAAAATTTATGCTGATAAATTTGAAATAGCTTGAAAAATAGATTTTATGACAGTAAACGTATAACGACATGCTAGTTTTGCAACTGAACACTGAAATCGCTTCAAAAGAAGATAAACTGAAACATAATTATCACTATCAAGCTGTTTGTACTAATCACCATTGTGGTTAAGTTATCGGATCATGAACGCTGAAACAAAGCTAAGTCATACGCGCAGACGGTCCCAAAGACCAAAAACACCCTGCATACGTCCCAAAGCCTATATGTATATAGAATGCGGACCCAAAGTCCTCTTGATACCATATCTAATGGTTTGCCATATCTAATGGCGGTTTCAGGGTCATATCTAATGACATCACCATATCTAATGGCTAGTTCATGATTTGTATAAAAGAGCTACTGTGGTGCTTATCTTCTGATTCTGATTCTTTTCTTGTCACTAATAAACCGTACTCTTGCTAATTCAAGCTCATAACAGCTAAATCATGAACATAAAAAAATCTTGACATAGCATGCATACTCTGACAACTAGAACTATTAAGAACTTGAAATCCGATTCATATTGCATAGTAACTGCACAAAACATGTTTCTTATATAAAAAGCTTAAATCTAAGTAGTGAAACTTATGATTCGTGTTTCATAAAGAACGAAATGCTTAAACAACATGCTATCATGATAAAACACCTGCAACGACGTCTGAAATACATTCTAAAGCCCTGATTTCGTATCAACTGTATAGTACTTGTAATTCATGCGTAAAAGCTTTAGAAAACACGTTTTCATACTTGCTATTCAAAACCATGCATAAAAGCTAAAGACTAGTGCTTTAAAATAGCGCTTGAGAATCCCTCACCTGATCGATATCTAACTCGAGTCGAGATCGCCTTCTTTTGTGAATTCTCCCTCTATAGTCGTCCTAGATTTGAGTACTACGGCTCGATGCGGACAGAAGTACGTTACGGCTTCTAATGCGCTCTCGGTCACCGACAGAGCTTCGCCGTGACTCCTGTCGTGCTCCTCCAGCAACCTCGACGGCCTTGCGGCTCTAAGGTGGACAGATGGGCGTGGGATGAAGTGAGGAGGAGTATGGGGGGTCATGGGTATTTATAGGCCTTCACCCCCTTTACATGTGTGACATTTGTCAACATATAAGCCTCTCTTCCTTGTATGAAGACACATGGCAGGCACTTGCCATTCATACATCATGGCACATGTTTTATTCATGAGAAAACTTGCTGCCCAAGCAAGAAGCTAGGCTTAAGCATGAAATAACTTGTTGCCCAAGAAAGAGGCTACACCATGACACGTGTTAGTCTTAGAATGATGACACATGTTACTAATGGGTTTTTGACACTTGTCCTGACTATATAACGACACGTGTCCCATGATTTCCTCTTCATGTGTCTTAGTTTTTGCTAATGACACTTAATTATTATTAATGACGGGTAATCAGTACTAATCGCGCTTAATTAATCTTAATAATGTGATTATGGCTAATGAGTATAAATCTATAACATTATGGGCCCTATCCTAGTAGTGGCTTCTACTACTTATAAGGTACTACCAAATTCCAGATTACTAGATGTGGTACTATGTTTTGTTGTGTTACATAATTTAAAGAACTTTTTAAAGTCTATTTTTATACAAGATGGTCTCTGATATAAACACAACAAGTTTCAATGAAATCCTCGCATCAAAGCGAATCTATTGGCTATGGTATCCGTAAAGTCCGAATACTATCAATCCAACATTTCCTTCAAATAACACTTGATAATATTCAAAAGCATAGTGTACAAAACGCGTATTACAAGTCGTCCCTGTTGTTCATAAAAACATGATGTCATCAACGTGGTAAAATAGTCACATTTAAATAAATGAATGCACAAGTCTTTGCCTCCTCTAAACTGACAAACATATAATTTAATCATGTCAACAAATAATTCAGTGGTTGAGAATAGATGGTCCCTCACAATTAAATGACGATGATGATTTGTCGACCCATATATATGAAGATAGTGATGAAATTGATATTGAATCTCATTCGAAAGATGAAGAAAACATAAATAATAACATATGTCACATTTCGAATATGGTTCATTAGCATTGTCTCTAGATGACGAAGATAGTGGACACTCTTGTGTGAATAATAAGGATGTCGCCGAAGTAATAATGGAGGAGTTGTCTCATGTATTTGACCATGAAATTGTAGAGGCAAAAGATGTAGTCTTTGTAGAGAGAAAAGGTGCTCTCACCGATGATTCTAGACTAGATTATAGTTGGGTAGGAGCTACAAGTCAAAGAAGGATTTGCAATATGACCTCCAAAAGTGGAGTATGAAAAATCAAGTCCAATATGAATCCAGAACATCAAACATGCAAATTCTAACTGGTGTATGTATTAATGAAGATTGTGAACGGTGTTTGCATACATCCGAGAGTTAATCCCGCGAGGATTGGCATGTTTCTGGGTATAGAGGAAAGCACACATGCAAAAGCCCTATACTCTTACTCAACTACCGCAATGCACATCGTATTTGTAGCACAATATATATTATCCTCATTTAGAGCATAAGTTAGTATCATCACGGGTGCAATTATGTTCAAAATAAAAGTTGAGTTGCAGACGAGATTAATTATATGACAGCTTGGAATACAAAGAGACGTGTAATGGATATTATTTATGCGAATGAAAATGTGTCATATTGTAATATTCATAGATTTTGACATAAAATATTCCTCAATCGGTCCCATCTATTTGGATTTGATGTTGGGTTGTAAGATCTGCTAACATTTTAGAAATGTTAGCGTCATCGTGCTTGGGAGAGGGGTGGAGTGGAGGTCAACCTCAAGGCTGCGGGTTGTGCGCCCCCCTTTGATGGAGGAATTCGGGTCTGTTTGGTTGCAGGGTTGGGCAGGGTTGGGTTGGGCTGGGTTGGGCTGGGTGAATAGTAATCTGTGAGGAGAAAGTACCCTTGTGAATAGTAACTAGGGTTGGACCAACCCTGCCCAACCCTGCAACCAAACAGGCCCTCGGGAGGTGCCAGGGCTTTGGTGGTTTCTTTTATCGCTACGGGCAAAGAGACATGAGGAGAAGGAGCATGCATCGATTGCATGGACGAGTATTCTAATATGGTAGGTTTAAAACAAAAAGACTACCTTCGACGAAGGAAATGGTGTTTCAGGTTGTTCCTTCAATGATGGTAGTGTTCCGATAGGTAGTTTGTAATGACCCACATATTTAAGTGGCTAGTGGAACCATTAAAGAATGCCATGTCTATTCTGAGAGGTTACTTGCAAAAGGCAAAATCAGCAACATGTAAATGTTTTATTGAATAAAGTGTTGTTCAAGGTCCATATTTAACGGAAATCTATTTGAAACTAAGCAATTATGTAAGCATATCAAGTTCAACTTATTTGGCATAATGAAATATCTTATAAGATAACAAGGTTGCAAAAGTCGGTAGTCGGCATTCGATCGGTTGAGTCACTGATTAAGGATTAATCGGTAGTCGGACGACTAATCGGATTTAGTCGGACTATAATCGGCATTGAATTTTATGATTATTTTAAATATATAACTCATTTTTATACATATATTTACACAGATTTGTACAATTTTATACTACCATAATAAAATAAAAGAAGTAATTGAATTTAAATAAAACATTAAGCATATTATGATAAGTTTGCCTATAAAAAGGTAAAAAATTGCAAAAATATGGTATCTCCAAGAAAAAATTGATCGATTAGTGTACCTAATCGGAATTAGTCTGTACTCGGTCGGCCACCCCACTGACTAGACTAGTCAGACCTACTAGTCGGGCCAGTCGGACGACTTTTACAACACTGTAAGATAAAACCTTCTCCCGCTATAACTTACGGTTAGCTATCTAAATAATGAATTTTTGCTTAAATCCAAATCCATATTGAATGATTTGACTACATATTATTGTGGTTGTTGATTACCTAACTCAACCTCTACGAAAGGAGATTTGAACCCTATCTTTTGGTGGTGGTGGTGGTGGGACGATGCAGGAAGAAGACAAAAAAAAAGAAGACGATTGATTTGATTGTCTGTTAAGGGGGGCCTATCGAGACGAAGCAAGTGAAGACGTGGATAGATGGTGGAGCCCACCTTAATACGTGGCGATGTGATTAACTTATTTTTTGAAAAGTAGAACATGGAGAGTTAATCATCATTGGGTATTAAGTTTGAAAAATAATCCTTAAAATGGGGAAGGCTTGAAAATCATTCTCGGAATAGGCATATATCGGCAAATCGTTTGCCGCTTTGTGTTCCGCACGCAGCAACCAGTTTGTCGCGCCACGTGGATGGCAAAATTTGAAATCTCTGCCCCCTCTCGTCCGTCCATGTGGCGCGGCAAACCGTTTGTCGCGCGCGGAACACGAAGCGGCAAACGCTTTGCCGATATATGCCTAGTCTGGGAAATATTTTTCAGCCGTACCCATTTTAGGTATATTTTTTTCTCTGTCCCCATTTAATAAGGAAACCACCCGAACATGGAGGGTCACTTTCAGTTAGTCATCTAATAATGTCAATATGCTTTCACATGCGGCTTCCGTGGCATATGCTTACCTGGCGATTCTCATCGATCTCCACGTGTCCCCGAGAGGAATGGTCATGGGAACGCTTTCATCGGAGGAATAAATAATTGGCAATGAAATTATATTAGATTTCAATTAGAAAATTTAATAAAAAATAAAATGAATTGAATTTGAATTTGACACGTGGATTAGATTATAGATGAATCGAATCTGAAATAACATGAATCGGTTAGATAATAATTCGATTCGTTCCGATTTGATACACGCATGCATGTAGATATAGGTGTGTAGACACATCTATTTTTTGTTCTGTTTGGTCACTGTTTTTTTGTTATTTTGTAACAAACTACATACCATAGCGTCATCTGAAAGAGGCCGAAATACAATATCTTAGATGAATGATACTGATTTCTTTTGTAATTTAGTTGATAGTAGTTTAGGTTTGATTATTTTTGGATGAGTTGGAAAATACGCGGACAGTTGGAGATTGACCCGTCACCCGTATTCTTAGCTTGTTTTGAATAGAATAATCTCCCATTTTTCCTATAATGATATCATACATGATAGATTCTCATAGATGTCAAGCACCTGAATGATTATGAAAATTTTATACGACACACCAACAATTTTTTCCATTCAATAGTTCCATTTTATTTGATCCATGCTTCTTGATAACTCGAAAAATAAAATAATTTATTTTCTTGAGAACGCATACAACATGAGAAAACAGTGATCCTTTCTGCATCATCTGCCACTCGCAAATTTAAAAAAGAATTGCATGCAGATCGGAGGAAGCAGCTCGAGATACCCATAACATGATGCATCCTTATATATTAGACAGGTGAAACTGAAGTACTGCATATTCCACACACAATAAAATTGCAATTAAAGGCTACTGTTTGTTTCATCAGATCAGAACAGAACAGAACATACCAGAGGGCATTCAAGCCAGGCGAAGAACAAAGGACAGCTCTAAAGGTTCTGCACACCTTCCTGGAATGAGCAATGCACAAGCAAGGGTACCCTGTGAGTGAGTGGAGTCGGGAAGGGATTGATCTCCGGCCATGTTTAACCCTAGATTCCATGTTGGAGAAGAAAATTCGAGGGCTTGCCGAGGACACCTCACCTTTATGGTTGGTGAGCCCCATGAAAAGCTCAGAAGCATCTAATACGAGGATCAACTATCCCATTGATGGCAGAGTAAAAGTGGCCTACCAATGATTCATTCTTCACAAGTGAGGATTAAGACCTGCATAGGGCGATAGAAGAACAGAACGAACAGTGGATGAAGAGAAGAGAGGGACCTGTTGGGGGAGACATAGCACGAGTGGGGGAAGGGAAAAAGCGGGAACATGCGCTGGCCATTGACGCAATGTAGGGATAATGATTCGTTGGAAGGGGGTCGAGGGAAAAGGAAGAGGAGAATAGCCCTAACGAGGAGAGAGGTGGGGAATAGGCCCCTTATTCTCGAGCCCTTACAAGTTACTGTCTGTCCACATCTTGTTGACGTAAATTTTTTTATTGCTAACCCGAAATTCATGTAGCAAAGCTGTAAGATAAGAACGAATTCGATTTACAGTTCTTGTACATAAACATAAAAGATAAAGACTTAGGCACAATGACCAGTAGAAGAAGACCCCCTCACGCCTATGTTTGATCTGAATAGATTGCCAATCTATCTATTACTATATATTAAGCATTTTGTTTCCCTACATTCCATATTTGCCCTTTGTGTCCCGTCTATCTTTCCACTTTTGCCCTTTCCATTCTGTACGAATCCCACCCTCCCTCTACTCTCTACCATCGATGCATCGCCCTCCGACTCCTTCCCTTTCCACCGCCTCTCACCTCCGCGTCCTTGTCGATCTTTTCGGCCTTAGGGCCTCTCATTTGCAACTGCCATCACCGTCGACCCAAATCTCTGTTGCCGAACACCATCCTGTTCTTCCATCTTTCCTCCCTCACCTAAATCCCCAAGTCCAACCGCCCTTTCTCCTGTTCCTGGAATTTCTAGGGCATCAAGATGTAACGTCGAGCATCGAATACCACATGCACCCCATCTCCTGACGCCTCCATTGCGTCTTGTGCTTAAGATACTTCCCGCAGCGTGAAGCATTTCTACAGCTTCCACGGCACCATCCCTAATGGCAAGATCTGCTACATAGACAGTGATAACCGGATCACCATCCTATGCATGTGTTAGCTTTTCGAGGAAGACAGTTCTTTCGTCGATGTCGACAACATCTGTTGCAGGATGGGCGAGATTGGAAGTAGGTGTTGTACAATCACGTAATATTTTACAAGATTTCTTAGACGTGTGCTGCCATTAAATCTATGTCCACATCAACAATGAGTCATGTTGCATATCAATGTGAGGATGGAAGTATAGAACGAACTGAATGTATAAGACTCTAGAACGAACTGAATGTATGAGACATTCTTCTCAATATGTGTATGCCAAGTAATCTCTTTGTCATTCTTTCTAAAAGAACGAGAAAAAAATCTTATATACGGAATGATCCCCTAGTAACAAATGGAAAGTCATGATTATACCCTGTAATTGGAATAAAGTATGCTTAAGTTGCCGGTTTCTCTGTCCACTTCAGTTGTTTCTGTTGTTCACCTTTTTGAATCTGGGTGATGCTGTGATTAATCCAGTATTATATACATTCGACTACTTGCAATTTCACTTACTAACTATATATAATGATGGCAAATATTCAGTCAAATCAGTCTTTTTCTTTCATATACAATCCATTAATGCCAGAGGAAGCAGATAATGTGCACCAGCGAGCCTCAATGCCAGATGAACCTATTTCTTTCCTTTAAGTCCAAAAAACACAGAATACATCAAAAAGATCATATGATAAATTTGATGTTGTTTGTCCACTGCTGGTCATTGCTGGAAATATTCTTAATTTAGGCATGCCCGATATTTATAATATTAATTTGGGAGACTGCATTGATCAAGACAATATGAATTTTGTTTCAACTATTATTTAGTTTTACTCATTAAGGCCCCATGCTTATGTTCATGTGCTGAAGTTTATATCAGCTATTTATTCTGTGAGTTGCAATCCTCGAGTTGTTGGCATTTTGCAGGCATCGCATGGTTGTATTGTGATGATAATTATACTTTCCAATAACTTATAATTTGATTGTCACTCATCAAATGTTAAGTTCAGATACATTTCTTTAATGTTGCAGCTCTTGAGAGAGAGTACACTATTTTGACATACCCATAGTTTCCAAGCTACTTGGTTCTAAAGGCATATAGGCTATGAAACTCTTGCTTTGGGTTCTAGAGGGGTTGACATATAATGGAAGTCCAGTGGTTATTTAACTGTGATTATTCTCTATCCTCATTTATTTTACTATTCCCCCTCCCTTTTTCTCTAGGATGTTCAGATCCATCAAAGAAAAACAGAGATTTAAATATGAACATCGCTTTTCATAAATAGAGAAAGACCATAGGAGGAAAACAACTTATTTTGCAAGTGAACCATGAGTACAGAAGTTCTCTATGGATTTCAACCATTTTTTCCCGTTGGATTCGAACCAAATAATTGTGATTCATTGTTTTCCTTTTTTAAAAAAATTGATTGATGTTGCTTTGTTAAGTTTCGTGTCTCCGCATTGATAATATTATTGTTTCTCGTGCTTTTGCACGTGCTTTTGCACGAGTCCCCCGCTATTATATATATATATATATTAATATTATAGAGCATCAAAGTATTACTTTTCGCACAAAAATCTCATTTCTGCCCTTGCGGACCCGACATTATTCCACGATTACCCTCTGTAAATTTGCACAAAAAATTACTATAATAAAATACATAGCAAATAAAAAAATAAAGACTAAAATATTATGACTCACAGTTTTGAAGGAGAGAACCAATATCATTCAAGAATGGAAAAGAGGACTTACCACAAATGGCTATAAATAGATTTTAAACACTTACCAAACTAATTCCAACCATTACTTAAAATCTTTATCAACTCTTACCCAATTTTCTAAACTTTCTAGCCGTTACTAAAAATTCCAGCCGTTGCATTTATTTTTTTAACTAATTAGTATTTAATTCGTAGGTATATGTTGATTTATGGAAAGCTAATGGTGAGTTAATGCGGTGTTACTCACTATGAGTAAAAGTAAAATTACCCAGAGGATCCCAACCCTTGCAGTGCTTCGTGAACATGGAGAAAGTGAAGCACTAAACTCCGGTCGTGCTTCGATCGAAGGGGTAGGTCTGTAAGAAGAAGAGGAAGGCAAGGAGGAAGAATAAAGGTTGTGATCAGGTCCGTTTGGGTGTATGATTCAGACAAAACGGGGAAGATAGTATATCGGGGGAGAAGGGAAGTAGCAGATCAAATAAACAAAACTAAAAGCAAGAAGAAAAGAGGAAGAAGAAGACATGAAGAAGCTGGCTGATACGCTTGGGGCTGAGGTCTCAACAGAGATCTCCATAACACCGTGGTTGAGGGCGGAGCTCGAGGAGAACTCAAAATCACAGGTGTTGTAGAGTAGATGAGCTATTTCCACGTATTCAAGCAGAGGGTATGTGTAACGTCTCGGGCTTAGGTCCCCGGTCCGTTATCGAGGAAAACTGACCCTAATAACTTGTTGGTACGGGCTCAAATGGACCCGTTGACAACCAGCCAAAATGCTTAAGCCCAAGTTGTCAAGTAGTAATACCCACCACTTATAAACCATACCCACACTTCATGAGTTTTAGGCATGGCAATATGTTTGGGGTTGGGGTGTTACAACCTCCCTCACTTATATTCGCAACGTCCTCGTTGCGACATGGCCCATCACTTATTCCCAGTGATAGTGGCGGCTGCACGCTCCGGGTAGTCATTTCCTCCAACCTCTTGTAGGGGCGGCTCCACCTCTCGGGTAGCCCTTTCCACTATCAGAGGGAAATTGGCTCTGATACCATTTGTAACGTCTCGGGCTTAGGTCCTCGGTCCGTTATCGAGGAAAACTGGCCCTAACAACTTGTTGGTACGGGCTCAAATGGACCCGTTGACAACCACTCAAAATGCTTAAGCCCAAGTTGTCAAGTAGTAATTCCCACCACTTATAAACCATACCCACACTTCATGAGTTTTAGGCATGGCACTATGTTTGGGGTTGGGGTGTTACAGTATGCATAGTGCAAGCTGAGATATGGTGGCTGGCATCTGTATCAAAATAGATATATTCTCCTTTTAGCAAAAGACCTATAGTTAAGGGCACACATCACTGTAATCTGTTATTGCGTGCAGAATTGATATGGACAATAAAATATGATAAATATCTAGAAAAAAAAGGAGGCTACAGTACTCTATGGTTTGACATTTCATTTTCCCAGGTATGGACGCATGTGTTCACTTGTTTTGAAAAGAATATTAATAATAAAATTAAACCCAGTTCATGCATCTGCAACAACTAATCCAGTTGCCAACCATGATGGTATATTTGGTTGTATTCACAATATAATATGTGTTAGCAAAATAACAATAACCAGTGAAGAACTCGAACGTTTGGGTGTAGGTGGCAATGGCCAATCCCTTTCTATGTGAAAAAAATAACAATCAACAATTAACCACAACATGAATATTCGACAGTGAGAGGATTCTGGATTTCGAAGCAACTTCTAAATTATCTGTTGTATTAAAAATGTTATTTAGGTTTTAAATTGGAAAATCTATTAATTATAATTGACATTAATTTCGTTTCAATTTGGAAACCAAATGGTTTGGAGGAAAAGTTGGGAATTCCCAAATTTGAAATATGTTTGAGTTTGGGTGGAAGTTTAGTACCACACCATGGAGAACTAAATTTTTGGTGGACTTATATATGAGTTCACACCCCAAGCTCTTGTAGCAATAATAGAGAGGAGAAATGGAGGACCACACATGCACGCGCGCGCTCCGCTCCGTCTCCGGCTCCGGCTCGGGCTCGGGAGAGTCAATTCGGATCTCGATTCTTTTGCTGCGGGTTTCATTTGGCCGATCGATTAAATTAATCAGACAAATTAATTCAATCGCTGGGAATTGGACTTGATCCAAACGGCTCGACTTAGCGCGATCACATTGGGAATCGGACTTGATCGAAGGACACGACCGTTGAGGGGTGTTTTCGGAAACCGAAGGGACTGCGCGTTAGGGCACGCGAGGCCCTTCTTTTTATATCCCCCACTCGACGCCGTCTTTCTTCATTCGCAAGAAATCTCCACCCGCCGTCACTTTCTCTCGCGTCTGCGACCTGTTTCTTCTCGGATGCAAGTTCTCGGAGGTGTTTTCGAGGACGGTCTCGTCAGTGTGCGCGGATTTGACGACCGTGAACCGTCGTATCTTGGGAGCGGATCGCCAGTATCCAACGCACCGGTATTGTAGGGGCGAAATCCTCTCTAAAGATAGTCCATTTCATGGACGCTTAGGTGATATCTAACCTTATCTTTCTTGTATTTTGTTTACCGCAATTTATTTATTACCTGCCCCTTTCTGGATCTCGCCAGTTTATTTGTTTCCGTATGATTATTCGATTCCTGTTTGCATATCATAATCGGATATTGAACTGGAAATGGATGACGTTAATGATATTGATCTTTAATACTTTTATTTTCGTTTAATTGGATCCGTATAATTATTGTTTATTATATACATGGTTGATCCTATTTACAACAATCTTAGAGGATTTCGGGAACCGATTATAAAATTATGTCAGAAACAATGTTTAAATCGAGGGTAGATATGACGGGTATGCCTGAAAAATTCGGTGGACAGAACTTTAAGTATTGGCAACAACGTATGAAGATCTGGTTAACCACCATAAGGTTAATCTCGATACTTGAAACCGACTGTCCTACGGTGGAAATGGAAAACCCTTCACCCGATAGCCAGAAGGCGCAATCTGCGTGGAAGGGACGCGACCGTATATGTAATGGTTGCATCTTGTTGGTTCTGTCCAACACGTTGTTTGACGTATACTGTTCGTACACGCAGACTGCGAAGGGGCTATGGGAAGACTTGGATCGGAAGTATAATACCGAAGACCTCGGTATTGAGAAATACTCCATAGCAAAGTTTTTGAAGTTTTCCATAGCCGAGGGAAAGTCAGTTTCTAAACAGGCATACGAGTTTTTACTCCTGCTACATGGTTTAGAATATGCCGAAATGAAACTTATAGAGAAGTTTCAGGTCATGTGCATCATAGAAAAATTCCCCAAGTCGTGGGAAGACTTCGGCATGACCCTGAAACACAGAAAGAGGAAGATTTCTATGGATGACTTGATGGTGACAATTGTCATAGAGGAGGAACACAAGAAACAAAAACATGTACTTCCTGTTGATATTCAGGCGAAGGTCTATTTCATGACCTCGAAGGGCAAGGATAAGAAGGGAAAGGGTCCTAATAACAATAAACTGAAATCAAAGGGCAAGATCAAGAAAAAGGCAAAGAATAAACCCTACTGGCACTGCAATCAGGTTGGTCATTGGAAGAAGGACTGCCCGTCTTTGAAGGCTCAACCTAAGGCTGAAGACGGGAGTCCACAAGTGAACATGATCACTATGAGACTCGGGGCTAGCGAGGGGTATATCTCTGTAAAACCTGAATTATACCATATCCATGATCCAAATGAGTGGCTCGTGGATACGGGAGCCAATGTAAATATATGTTCTGACAGAACGTTGTTTTGTTCTTATCAGACCTGCAGCGGTGGGACTGTGAAAATGGGGAACGATTCTGCGGCCAGAAGCTAGGGTCGGGAAAAGTTAACTTGAGGTTCTCTTCTGGACGTATCTGGACGTTGCACAGGGTGCTGCATGTTCCTGACATCAAGAAGAATTTGTTATCTGGCTCTATCTTAGTTAGAAATGGTTTTGAGTTAAACTTTAAATGTAATAAAGTAGTTATACTGAGACATGTTATTTTTTTATAGAAAAAGTTATTTGGCTGATTTTGATTTGTTATTTAGAATTAGATGTGATTCAGTAAACATTAATGAAATGAATGTTTTGAGTACTAAATGTTTAGTTCTGTGTCTCATGTTGTGAATAATCTAGAATCTTGTGATCTATGGCATGGTAGATTGGGACATGTAAAATTAAATTCAATTAAAAGAATGATGAATTTAGAGTTGATCTCTAAACACACTATTGATAAAACTCAAAAATGTGAAATCTGTGTACAAGCTAAGACACCTAGGAAGTCTTTTCAGTCTGTCTCTAGAGATAGTAAGATCTTAGATCTAGTGCATACGGATATCTATGAGTTTAATGGTGTGTTGATCCGAGACAATAAGAAATACTTTATCACCTTTATAGATGATGGCAGTAGATACTGCTATGTATATCTAATGAAAACCAAGGATGAAGCTTTAGTGAAATTTCTTATCTTTAAGAATGAGGTTGAGATACAAACAGGAAAAGTGCTTAAACGCCTTAGGTCAGATAGAGGAGGTGAATATACCTCTAACTTATTTGATAACAATGCAAGTCTTTTGGTATAGTTCATTAAGTTACGACCCCATATTCACCGCAATCAAATGGGATAGAAGAACGCAAAAATAGAACCTTAACTGACATGATCAATGCTCTCTTACAGAGTTCTGTACTTCCAACCTATATGTGGGGAGAAGCCTTGAATACGGCTTGGCATATTCTGAATAGGGTTCCTCCGAGACATATGAAAAATGTCCCTTTGAACTTTGGAGAAATAGGAAACCAAGTTTAAGATATCACAAAGTGTGGGGCTGTCTCGCTAAGATTTTAGTCCCAGAACACAAGAGAAAGAAACTTCGTCCTAAAATTGTTGATGCGGTCTTCTTAGATTACCTGGAAAATAGCTATGAATATAAGTTCTTGGTAATTCGGTCCGAAATATCAGGCATAGATGTTAACACTATTGTTGAACTCCGTGATGCTATTTTCTTTGAGGATGTCTTCCAATTAAAGACTGGAATTCCTCAGAATCTGACCATTGAGGGCGCCTGTACATCAGGATTTATTCCAGATCAAGTGGAAAGGATGACGAATGTGGGGGTTGAGACTCAACCTGAACCCAATAATCTTTTTGAAGAGATTGAGCCAAGGAGGAGTAAAAGACCTCGGATAGCCAAGGATCTGGGTAGCGACTTCGTTGTCTAGCAGATCGAGGGTGATCCCCCAAGTTACAAGGAAGCCATGGCTTCATCTGAAGTAAAACAATGGAAGGAAGCCATCAAATCTGAGATGGATTCCATTATGGCTAATGGAACTTGGGAGTTGGTTGATTTACCCAAAGGGTGCTCTACTATTGGGTGCAAGTGGGTGTTTAAGAGAAAGCTTAAACCTAACGGATGAATTGAAAAATACAAAGCCAGATTAGTTGCCAAGGGCTTTAGGCAAAAGGAAGGTATCGATTATTTTGATACCTATTCCCATGTGAATAGGATGACCACGATCCGGATGCTTATGGCATTCGTATCTGTATATGATCTCTCTATCCACCAAATGGATGTGAAGATCGCCTTCTTGCATGGCGATCTTGAGGAAGAGATCTATATGAATCAACCGGATGGGCTTGTGACTCCTGAGAATGAGGAAAAAGTTTGTAAGCTTGTCAAATCCCTTTACGGATTGAAACAAGAACCAAAGTAATGGCATGAAAAATTTGACAAGAATATTTTGTCATGTGGCTTTAAGGTTCATGAATCTGACAAGTGTGTCTATTCTAAAGTGAAAGGTGATGAGTGTATTTTCTTGTGCCTATATGTTGATGATATATTGTTCTCCGGATCACATATGAGGATTATTAGTGAGATTAAGGATTTCTTGAATAGCAAGTTTGAGATGAAGGACATGGGTGTTGCTGATGTAATCTTGGGTCTCAAACTGACAAGATCAGTTGATGGGATTGTAATTTCTCAATCTTACTATGTTGAGAAGGTACTTGAGAAATTTGGATATCAATATTGCAAAGCTGTAAGCACTCCTTTTAATTCATCCAAAACGATGTTTAAGAATAAAAGTGGAGTGTATGTAGCCCAGTTAAGGTATTCACAAGTGATAGGAAGTTTAATGTATTTTGCAAATTGCACGAGACCTGATATTTCATTCTCGGTTGCAAAGCTGAGTAGATACACTACCTGTCCTGACAATACTTACTGAGAGGCTCTGGATCGAGTACTGAAGTACTTGAAGGAAACTATTTCTCATATTTTGCATTATGGTAGACATCTTTCTGTACTAGAAGGATACAGTGATGCAAGCTGAATAGGGAAAATAGAGGAGTCTGGGAGTAATGGTGTTATAGGGTATGTATTTATCCTTGGAGGCGGTGCAGTCTCCTGGAGGTCTGTGAAACAGACCATTCTATCTCGATCCACTTTTGAGGCGGAGCAGTGTGCTTTGGACACCACTGGAATTGAGGCTGAATGGTTAAGGGAACTTCTGTCTGAAATTCCCATGGTAGGTCAGCTTGTTCCTGCGATCTCGGTACATTGTGATAATATGACCACAATCGCCAAGATCAAGAGTTTAAAGTTCAATCAGAAAACAAAGAGACACATACAAATCAGACTTAAGACGTTAAGGGATTTAGTGTCTCGAGGAGTGTTGGCTGTGAATTTTGTTGGATCCAAAGACAACACGGCAGATCCGTTGACTGAGGGACTTGATAGATATTTAGTCCTAAAGTCTAGGCTTGGGATGGGACTGAGACCTATTGGAGTTCCTCTACATTAGCAACCCAACCTATCTGAGTGGAGATCCCACAAAGTAGGTTCAATGTGGTAATAACAAGCTGTTCAGAGAACTGATTGGCACTCTAATTTTAATGCGTAAGCATGAGTGTCTTATCCCTGAAAGCCTAAGTGCCATTTAAGCTGCAAGTTTATGAAGAGCATAGGCTCTGAATGGGTTCAAGCCTTTGGGCAGAATGTTAGCAGTTCATCTTTGAAAAACGCCATATGTGAGTATTACTGTGGGCCGCAGTTAAAGGAAGAGGGTCTTTCCTGAACACACTCATGAAATAGGATAAGGGTACATGACCTTTAAGAGCACCAACCCTGAAGATTCACCAAGAATAACACTTTGTTGTTTCTACCGTATACTTTAACACAAAGGTCTGAAGTTCAAGACATAGTTCACTTCGTTCATGTTAAAGTGAATGTAGTAAACTCAGGTAGAGGTTCAAATCGGAATGTACCTTTACTGAAAGTAAAGTGTGGGCAGCCGAAAGAAGTCTCTTAATTCCTTTTGAATCTCTTTTTCAAATTGGTGAATTCGTGGAGGATTGTTGTATTAAAAATATTATTTAGGTTTTAAATTGGAAAACTTATTAATTACAATTGACATTAATTTGGTTTCAATTTGGAAACCAAATGTTTTGGAGGGAAAGTTGGGAATTCACAAATTTAAAACATGGTTGAGTTTGGGTGGAAGTTTAGTACCACACCGTGGAGAACTAACCTTTTGGTGGACTTATATATGAGTTCACACCCGAAGCTCTTGTAGCAATAATAGAGAGGAGGAATGGAGGACCACACACGCGCGCGCACGCTCCGCTCTGTCTCCGGCTCGGGCTCGGGAGAGTCAATTCGAATCTCGGATCTCGATACTTTTGTTGCGGGTTGTATTTGGATGATCGATTAAATTAATCAGACAAATGAATTTAATCGTGATCACATTGGGAATCGGACTTGATACAAACGGTTCGACTTAGCCGCAGTTTTGGAATCCGAAAGGATACGACCGTTGAGGGCCGTTTTCGGAAACCGAAAGGACTGCACGCTAGGGCACGCGAGCCCTTCTTTTTATATCCCCCACCTGACGCCGTCTTTCTTCACTTGCAAGAAATCTCCACCCGTCGTCACTCTCTCTCTCGCGTCTGTGAGTTGTTTTTTCTCGGCTGCAAGTTCTTGGAGGTGCTTTCGAGGACGGTCTCGTCGGTGTGCGCGGACGACGACCGTGAACCGTCGTATCCTGGGAGCGGATCGCCCGTACCCAACGTACCGGTATTGTGGGGGCGAAATCCTCTCTAAGGACAGTCCATTTCATGGACGCTTAGGTGATATCTAACCTTATCTTTCTTGTATTTTGTTTGCCGCAATTTATTTATTGTTTGCCCCTTTCTGGATCTCGCTCATTTATTTGTTTCCGTATGATTATTCGATTCCTATTTGCATATTATAATCGGATATTAAACTGGAAATGAATGACGTTAATGATATTGATCTTTAATACTTTTATTTCCGTTCAATTGGATCCGTATAATTATTGTTTATTATATGCATGGTTGATCCTGTTTACAACATTATCCGCCCTAGATATCACCTCATATCGCGACGATGTAATAAAACGCTATTACTAGATCTCTTCTGCATCAGGTCATCCGCGATTTCGCAGACAAAGCGCAAGGGGAAGCTATATCCAACATGGCTCCTTTGTCCATCGACAGCTATCACGACCGTACTCCGCCAACACCACCGCAACCTCCCAAAGCTCCTTGCAACACCACAACTCTCCCTCCTCCACCATTGCCTCCTCCTCCTATATATCCACCCACTTCACCACTTCCGTGTAAGATGCCGCCACCACCACCTTTTCTTCATCCTCCACCCCACCCTCCTACTTGTCTAAATTCTACATATTGCCCTCCATCACTACCTCCTCCTCCTCCAGCACCATTTTGTCTGAACACAACCTATTGCCCTCCACCGCCACCCCCTCCTTCAACATCACCGTGTTCATACTCAGCTTATTGTCCTCCACCACCTCCTCCTCCTTGTGCAAATTCAACTAACACTACAAACTGAACGGCCTTTGGTGATAGTTATTGGGAACGGTCATAGAGCAACCGTCCCCTATACTACTGTAGGGGATGGTTGTATGTTGATCGTCCCTTCTGTAGTGTTCTAGCGACGGGCAACTACATGAGTAGAGCCCCAGGTTGGTTTTTTATCTACCCGGACCTTTAGGGGATTGTCATAACCGTCCCCGTTACTGCACTGTGACTGTCGCTTATACGAAAATATAAGGGACGGTTGTAACTCTGGACTGAGTACGTATGACGCGGTAAAGAAAAAATTCTTTGCAATACGTGCTTCTTTATTATGGACAATTAATAACTTTCCAGCATATGCTAATTTATCGGGATGGAGTACGAAATGTAAACTCGCATATCCGATTTGTATGGAAAAAATACATTCGATATGGCTAAGTGCGAGTATGAAACATTGTTATTTAGGACATCGTCATTTCTTATCGGTAAGTTATAGATGGTTACGAAGTGAAAATAATTATAAGTTTGATGGACAGTCGTTTGGAGGTCGGTTAAATTTGAATCATCGATCATGAAGCACAATGTGGATGGAACAAAAAAATTTGGGCAACTACACTTTAGACCGATTATTTAAGAGGAAGGCAACCGGTGGATAGCGAAGATAAAGTATATTCTTTTAGGATCTACCCTATTGTATACTTTATAGGTCCGTCATAACTTGGACGTGATGCATATAGAGAAGAATGTTATAGAAAATATTCTTGAAATTTTGAATATTTCTACTACTGACAAAGACAGTTTGCGAGCCAGACGTGATCTAATACAGTTGGGTATCCGACCTGAATTACATCCGATTGAGTCAGACAATTCCAAAGTAATAATTCCCGAAGTAGTGTATACTTTATCCAGTGCTAGAAGACTTTAATTTGGAAGTGTTGTTTAGACTAGAGACAGATATTATTATCACTTTATGTAAGCTGGAGCAGGTCTTTCCACCTACATTTTTTGATATAATGGTACATCTAATTATTCATCTTGCTAGCGAAGCTCGGATATGTGTTCCTTTGCAGTATCGATGGATGTATCCAATTGAAAGATACCTACAAAAATTAAAGAACATGGTGTTTAATAAAGCTGCACCTGAAGGTTACATTACCGAGGGATATTTATGTGAAGATGTATTACATTTTGTGACATGTATATGAATGATGGCAAGAGTATTAGATTCGATCGGTTCGATCGAAATAATGATGGTGAGTTATGGATAGAAGATCCAAACAAACTTTGGATTTTTCAACAAAATGGACGAGCTATCCTAAAGAGTACCCGTCATAGTATTTCAGACGATGAAAGAGACCATATTCATTATTATATTTTGATGCAAGTAGACGAGGTTGATTATTTTTTTGAAGAGTTTCAGTCAACAACCTCTAACAAATCAGACTTCCTGAAATAGTTCGGGGATAAAATTGAACTATTAAAAGTTACCAAATATGAACGGTGGAGCATGAATCTCGATATAATCCACAGCAGTTCATACTCATTAGTAGTATCACATTCCGGCTATATCGTTCATGAATTTAGATTTCGAAAAAAGTGAATTAATAAAAATAAAGTATCACAACAATCTGGAGTAATAGTGAAGGCTAATCTCAATGTTAAAATTGACGGATACTATGGCAAGATTACTGATATACTAGAAATCAGTTTTACACATGATGCAAGGTGTATTCTATTTCATTGCATCTGGTTCAATGTGGGTCGAGTTGAATTAGGTTACAAGAAGGATAAAAATGGAGTTCTCTCTTTAAAGCAAATAGGTCGGTTACAAACCAATGAGCCGTATGCGCTTGCCGGTCAGGTTGAGCAGGTCTTTAATGTTCCAGATAACTTAGTTAGTGGATGGATTATACCCATTAGAACAAAACACAATGAATGTAGCATTTTTTTCCAGCCAGGGATTTTTGGCCAAAAGTGCTACAGAAACGTCCCCCCTATTGAGGATAGCCCACGGGATGTAATTTTGCATTTCAAAGACTAATGGGGACGGTTAAAGCCGTCCCCTATAAGTTTCTGTTGGCATCACCATTGACAACCAAACGAGATAGGACGGTTGCGACTGTCCCTTTTAATAGACAATAGCGATAGTTCTATCTGTCCCTTCAGAATGTTAAATACCCTCTGTCCCATTTTAGCGGCCAGAGGGACCAAAGGGGACGGTTCAAACCGTCGCGAATGTTCTTCTGTTGTCGTCCCTTTAGCTCTATGAAACGGAGGGGACAGTTACAACCGTCCCCTCTGCGCTCATGGGGGACGGTTACAACCGTCCCCAATGGTTGACATCGGTCCACAGTCTTCGATGTCGACTAGTTGGACCAATTGGGGACGGTTTAAACCGTCGCTAATGGCCTTCTGTGCCTGTAGCGAAATGGTTGCACACCATTAGGGACGGTTACAATCGTCCCCATTGCTTTTACGATGGGGACGGTCACAATCGTCCCTACTAGTTGAGGTACTAGGGACGGTTGTAACCGTCTCCAATGGTAATATGTAAGGGGAGGGTTTTAACCGTCCCCAATGGTTTATTAGAAGAGACGTTTGTGAGAACCGTCCCATCTAAGTAAATGAGACGGTGGCAGAAGTGACGGTTGTGAGACCGTCCCTGATGATCAGAAGGGACAGTTATAACGACAGAGAGGACGGTCCTTGACCGTCCCCTTAGAGCCATCGGCATGTAGTGATAAGTGCCCTCCACCACCACCGCCACGACCACCACCTCCTCCACCGCCAACGCCACCACCCATTCCTCCTCCTTGTGCATATTCAACTGAATGCCCTTCGTCACCACCACCCCCTCCTCCTCCTTGTGCATATTCAACTGAATGCCCTCTACCACCACCGCCCCCTCCTCGTGCAAATTCAATTGAGTATCCTCCACCACAGCCCCCTCCTCCTTGTGCAAATTCAATTGAGTGCCCTCTACCACGGTCGCCACCACCCCCTCCCCCTTGTGTGAATTCAACTAATTGTCTGTCCACATTTTGTTGCCGCAATTTTCTATTGCTAACCCGAAATTCATGCAGCAAAGCTGTAAGATAAGAACGAATTCGATTTACAGTTCTTGTACATAAACATAAAAGATAAGGACTTAGGCACAATGACCAGTAGAAGAAGACCCCCTCACGCCTATGTTTGATCTGAATAGATTGCCAATATACATTAATGGGCTCCTAATGCTCCAGCACATTTAACTTTTCCTCGTATTATTTATGCAATAATAATATTAATTGGGTCTAATGGGGTTTTTCTCGCATTTTTTCAGTATTTTTTTATTTTTTTGAAAAATATCGTCAAATATATTAGTCTATATATCTCTCCTATATGTCATTCAAATTCTTCAGAAACATGGACTCATATGTCATTCATCTAGAACATGTCGATTACAATAACATTTAGATCTTTAAAATTACATGTTCTAGATGAAGGGTATAAAAGTCACTGTTTCTGACGAAATTCGATGACGTATTGGAGGGATATCTAGATGAATATGCATGATTTAATTTAACAAAAATAAAAAATTTTACGGAAAAATAAAGCGAAGGCAGCCAGCCCCATTTTTTCAATATTAATTCCCGTTTGACTGCATTTCGGATAATTATTAGCTCACGTCATTGATTTTAAATAATTGAACAACAAAGTCAAATGAATGACGCACATCAAAGTTCAAATGGAATGACGCACAAAAGGTAATCAGATCAGAGTATCGTATTAAATTCAACAATCCATTCTCATGACCCACTTCCGAGAGTATTTTCCCAGAATGGAGAGAGAAACCAAAATATCTCCCATTCTGGGTACGGAATGAAAATAATTCCCGGACTGGGTATATATCGGCAAATGGTTTGCCGCTCGCCCATGTGGCGCGGCAAACCATTTGTAGTTCTTACGTGGACGTCGCGACGAACCATTTGCCGTGTCCAGTGGCATGGTCAGCGAGACGCGTGGTCTTCGGCGCAGACGAGGCGCAGACGACGGGACCGCGCGCCAGAAGCGGTCGGCGACCCGCCCTGCACGGCATTTGGTTTGCCGCTGGGCGACAAACGGTTTGCCGCTGGGCGGCATATAAATAGCCCCCCTGAGCCCCCCATTACCCCCACACTCTCAAGCATTCCTCTCATACACTCCCTCCATTCAAGATCTTCATCTCCAACTTCTCTTCCCTTCTAAGGTATGGATTTTTTTAATTTAAATTTCTATAATTGTTAAGTATAAATTGTACATGTCTTTTATTTAATTAGAAAATTATTTAGTTGTCATTAAATTTTTTAATTCCTTCAAATGAAGTTGTTATTTAGTTTTTCACAGTTATTGATAGTTGTTTCGTTGTTAATAATTGTTGTACTTAAGAAATTGTTCTTTATTTCGAAATAACTATAATTAGGAAGTTATTTAGTTCTTAATAGTTGTAGTATTCCATCTAACGAAGAGATTAGCTTAGAATTATATAACCGATGACCTACATGCCCACATGCCCACATGATAATATTAGGGAAATTAGAGCCACATTAAAATGGCATACAATCCCCCCATGTCACACAGTAATATTACTATTTATACTAGGAATAAATTTAATTACGGTAACATTAATTAAGTAATTAATTAAATACTTATGCAGAAAATTAGTTTAATAATCAATAAATATAAGTAAATTCTAGAGGTCATTAATTGCAGTAAGGACAGTAGTAATTATAAATATATTGTAGAGGCTATTAATTAAATAAAATAATTTATTACTTATGTAGGAAATTAATTAAAGTACTTATGTCGATAATTAATTAAAAACGAAATAATTAATAATTAATTATAAATATCTAAAGTAATTAAGATTTTTTAATAAGAGTAATAATTATTACGAATCCTAAAATTATTACTAATTATACTATTGTTAAATTTAAATCTTAATATTAGTTATAAACTATCATTAAGTTAATGTTGACCACAATTAAATACGAATTTAAATTATCCTAACATTAATGAATGAATTAATTAAATACTTATATAGAAAATTATTTTAATAATCAATATTTACAAATGCATTATAGAGGTCATTAATTACATTAATTATAGTAGTAATTATAAATAAATTGTAGAGGTCATTAATTATAGAAATTAATTAAATACCTATGTAGGAAATTAATTAAACTACTTATGTCGAAAATTAATTAAGATTTAAATGTCCTAAATTAATTAAGGTTATAAATAATTAATAAATCATAATATTAGTTATAAACTGTCATTAAATTAATGTATACCACAATTAATTACGATTTTAAATTATCCAAACATTAATTAGAAATCTTAATTATACTTATGTATAAAACTAAATTTAAAATAATTATTTATTAATTAATTAAAAATACCATAAATTACTTAAGATTTTTTAATTAAATTATACTACAATTAATTACGAATTGTTTTACCATAAATTATTTAAATTTAAATTAACTACAATTAAGTTAATACTGATTAAGAATTATTTTAATTAAATTATACTATCATTAATTTAATTTATCCTACAATTAATTACGAATTCAACAATAAATAATTAAAAAATAGTTATAAATACCTAAAATTAAGTAAGATTTATTTTAATGAAATGAAATTTTCATTAAGTAGGACTCCTAATTAAATTGGTGATATACTTCAAAATAGTAGAGCAGTTTAAATGGCCTTAACTTTTAGTTGTCTATAGGAAATTGGTGACGTCGCTGCACTTTATGTGTTCTGGGGCGGACGAGTTACAAACATAGAATCTGAGATCAGTTACGAAGGAGGTAAGAGTGATATGGTCGGAGTGCCTGTATCATGTAGCTATAATGATTTAGTAGCTTACATATACAGTCTTATGGGCTATACTCCAGACTTATTCGAGATTACTGTGACGTGCAAGTGGCCCACAAATGCAAATTCCTTCCGTCCAATCGTTATTGGATCGGATAAAATAACAAAGTTGATGTTGCAAGTGAGTCGACAAATGGGGATGATGGAACTACTGATTGAGGCTGTAGAGATTTCTTCACACCAACGGGACGTGGCATCATCATCTATGAAAGGGTTGGACCTTAACATATCTCTTTACGATGGAGTCGAGGAAGAGGATGCCGCTGAAGACAATGAACAGAATGAAGTTGAGGACGAGGGGGAAGAGGAAGACGAGGGGGAAGAGGAAGACGACGAGGAAGACGATGAGGATGAAGAACAGTCTAGGACCAGAACTACTGAACGAGAGGGAGTGTTGACCGATCATGTTCAAGAGTCCCTACTTCATTCGATACATCAGGAACCTATTTTCGATCCACCAGTAGACTATGTGATGGATTTAGACACGATGGATGATCTTCCAAACTTCTTCGGGTCCGATGATTGGATCTTCGGCACATTTGCAGAGGAGATGCCATTTTTAAATGAAGTTGCGGAGCCAACATCCGAGGGCACATCCGGTAAAGATTATTGGTTGAATCGTGCGTTCGACTCGAAGACTTTCTTAGTGGATGAGTTAAGCACTTAGAGTATAACAAAGCACGTCCAGTTCAAGGTGGACGTCTCGAAGAGCTCCCAGTATACTGCACGTTGCATCTTCAAAGATTGCGGATGGAGGTTGCATGCATCGTACAATAGTCAACGAGACAATTGGGTTGTGCGTAGTTATCGTGCGGAACACACTTGTCGCAATGCAATATTACTCGTTGACAATCGAACATGCACTGCAAAATTTGTTGGAAGATTTATTCTTTCCACTCTACGGTCCAACTTAACTCTTACGCCAAGCGTCATTCAGTCACTTGTCGAAAACAGATACAAAATGCGCATATCTTATAAGAAGGCATGGAATGGGAAGGACGAGCAATGGAGAAGATTTTTGGAGATGTTTTTGGCTCATATGCGGACATCCGACGATTCATGTGGTTGATGAGGCACTGCAACCCTGGTTCCTTTTATGAGCTCGAACATCAACCGGCTGTTGATCCCAAAACTGGGGCTCCTGTAGAAGGCAGAAATGCCTTCTTTCGTTTGTTCTGGGCTTTCGCTCCGTCAATACAAGGTTTTGCACACTGTCGGCCAGTACTGAGTATTGATGCCGCGCATCTATGGGAAAAATATAAAGGACACATCTTAGCAGCTACATCCGTCGATGCCAACGGGCACCTCTTCCCGATTGCTTTCGCAGTTGTTGAGGGTGAAACTTTGGACTCATAGGGGTTCTTCCTCCATAAATTGTCGGGTATCATTGACCGTGACGGAATATGCTTCATTAGTGACAGATTCCCAGGTTTAAAGAACTTACTTCCGCGGCATTTTCCACCTGAGAAAGGTCACTGCCACCGTTTTTACCTTCGTCACATGCAAGCCAACATGCACCAAGCCGGACACACGAAAGATGGATCCAGAAGAAATTCTACAGTGCAGGTGCTGTTACAAGCAAGTATGAGCACGAGAGGATTCTACATCAAATCCGTACAGCGGACTCGGATGCGTATGATTGGATAATGAGGCAAGAAGGCGGAGATCGTCGATATTTGGGCATGCGCATACGATGTGGGACGACGGTGGGATCTGATCACAACGAACCTCTCTGAAAGTTTCAACAGTGTTCTTAGAGGAATACGTGGTCTACCAGTACTAACACTTGTCCTGGCCGTCTTTTACCGGCTCAACACGTACTTCGTGGAAAGACGTAAGTTTGGTGCTCGGATGACAGGCCACCTTATGCCCCGATATGAGAAACTAACAAATGGCCTTTTACAATCTGCGCGTGGTATACTAGTCGAGCAATTCACACTTACGGATTTCGAAGTACGTGCTCCGGAAGAAAATTATACAGTTAAGATGAACGGTCAGCAATCAGTATGCACATGTGGTTACATGCAGGCCATGAGGATAATTTACCCTCACATTATTGCTGTCTGCGGCAATGTCAATGTCAGTACCGAACATGTGAAGCTTTGTGCTGATTTTTATACATCAGATGCATTCCGGGCCACTTACGCACCAGCCTTTGTTCCGATCCCCGATCGACGATTTTAGCCACCCTTAGAGCCATCCCCGTTACTGCATCCCAATGTTGTTCCCGCACCTAGTCGACCAAGAAGACGACGCCTCCGAGGTAGCATGGACGAGATGGGAAAAGTGCAAGTAAGGTGCAGTCAATGTAAAGAGCACGGTCACAACAAGACAACATGTGACCGACGTCACCGTTAGTTTCTATGTAACTTTTTTTGTAAATAATTGTAAACTCTTTCTTAACTAATGCACCTTTTTGATGTTGTCATAAGCAATATTGGGATTTTAACAAATAATTTCCTTCGTATTATAAAGTGATATACTTTTCTAGCGATGGAGGAATTTGCAGGACCTGCCGATGCATCCGTACTTACTAGGCAGAGGGAACATCTCTCTGGTCGACCACTCACAGATAGTGATACGGTTAGTAAAAATATAAGCATCGCCTTTCAAGTTAGTTCAATATAATCGATGATTTCCTTTATTCAGGCACATCGCTTTGTCGAGCATGGTCGGACACTTAATCGAATACTGGAGGAGCCACGCAGCGATGCCGTAAATCGGCAGCTTGAGATCGCTGGATTCCATTGCATTTCGAACCTGAGACGGGCCACCACTGATCAGGCCCTTATGAAGGCACTCGCTGAGAGATGGCGATCAGAGACTCATACTTTCCACCTTCGACAGGGCGAGGCAACCGTCACCTTGAAGGATGTTTCCATACTCACAGGTCTGAGAGTGGAATCGTTGCCCATCACCGGTTTGGAAGAACACGCTCAGCTGGATTGGGGTGTATACTGCGCGCAAGTATTCGGTACCAATCCTGAAGATAGCGAGGACGAGGAACTAGTGGGGGGGAAGCTTAGGCTAACGTGGATAGCCAAGACTCTTCTAACCTCCACTGTTCTGCAATCGACGGATCCCGTTCGAGTTGTACAAGTTGCCCGTGCATTGATTCTATTTCAAATTGGCACAAGCTTGTTGCCAGATGCTAGCGCGGACAATGTGCATCTACGCCACCTTCTACTCATGGAGGACCTCGAGAGTTGTGGGCGTAGGGCATGAGGTGCAGCTGTACTAGCACAGATGTACCACCAGCTGGACCGATTTTCTCTCATGAACCTTCGGAGAGCATACGCATTTTGGACCCTGCTCCATGTAACAACTCTAAATTGTTGTAATTTGCATCTACGGTTATATAATACGATTTCTTTCACCATATAGACCTGGTCTTGGGAGCATATCCACATTGGTCGCCCCCGACCGTACCAGCTAGTACAGGCTACACTGCGCTCTGCCCCTTATGCAGCAAGGTCAATATAACTTCATAACTGCTTACGTGAATTCATTTCGATGTGGACCTTATGATTTATAATTTTTCATTAGGTGGACGGGCGGAAGGAGGTCACACAGAGAGAGTGTCGACCACTCACCTTTCATGTTATCGTAATGAGTTGGATTTGCAGGAAGAACATCAGGTACGTAACCTAAATAATTCCTCAAGAGAAATTAAGGTCTGGACAATATTAACACCCTTCTGATAACAGATGCGGTGGACACCCTACGAGGCCCAACATGTGTTGCAATTACCAGAGATTTGTCGTGAGGGCCAAGCGATCTGGCGTTCGCAGACAGTACTTATATACTTCAACGTCGTTGTCATGCATGCACCCGATAAGGTAATGCGCCAGTTCGGATTAAGACAACACATTCCTGATGTAATGCCATAACTCCCCTTAGAGGACAGACGGGCTAGAGCACGAGACGATCAGCCCTATGATTGGGGTCTACACCATCAAGAGCGTCTGGCTCAATGGCAACAATGACTGAACGATGTCGTTGAAGAGAGTAATTTGGATAAGACACCTGTTGATGTCTTGTCCAACTACCTTACTTGGTATTGGCAGATTACACGACGTTGGATTGCTACGGCCATACCACCACCCCGCCAAGCGTATGAACCACACGGACCGAGGTGGAACCAACTGGTAATTTCATACCTAATATAAAATTCTGGTAACATAATTTCCTCGTAGTTTACGATTTAAACTTCTCCTCTATAGATGAACTCCTTGTTTCGTGTGCGGGAAATGATGACGGAACATCGAAGGAGCACTGAATTGCAACAATTGATTGGGTATGTGGATTACACCATCCACAATATGTCACTGGTGGATCCGGGAATACATGATGTCCCCCCCATCTACACTTCATACACCGAGCCCACGACGTTTGCTTCTCAACAGTGGGGTGATCAATACACTTCTGGGACAGAGGAAGTACGACCGTCGTATCAGGCGACACAGTCCTACACACAGCCCTATATTCCTCAGATGCAACAGATGGGTTCCGCAATACCATCGTTTGACTTGCTTTCCACACAGGAAGCTCAGCTCTCTCAGGCACATCAATACTTCTGGCATATGGGGCCAAGTCAAAGCCAGCCCTCTTTCGTTGGGGTCCCGGGTTATGGCGCTGGACCAGCAAGTTGGGGTATACAATCATCAGCAATGGATCTTCCCAGAGTATCCACTGAATCCTTACCGGTGACAATACAGGAGCCACCTCGTGCTTCAAATGTATCAAGTCAGAGAGGGGGTAGTGAACCTGAGAGAAGAACCGTTGCAAGCCATGGTAGGGGTCGGGGCGAGGCAGGTAGGGGGACAATAGCGGGAAGGGGGGAGGCAGGCTCGGGAACATGAGAACAAAGGAGGGGAGAGAAAGGGAAAGCATCTTCATCAAGGGGACCACTATCAAAAGTTGTACACCACTTGAAAAAATGGTCTTATTGATTGTACCCTTATGTTATCCCCATTTAAGCAAAAAAACTGATGTTCTGTTTTAACTTTTCTTTAATGTTGCTATCCAGTTTCGTGAAAAAGCATATTGTTTTTATGATTATTAATGACATTAACGTTGATTTCTACATTAATTTTTCAAATAAATTAACATCTGAATAGGACATGGCCAAGATACGTATCACAGCTCGCAAGTCGGTGCGTCTGCCCGACAACCGTTTCTTAGCAGTACGTGCTCCACCGAGTCGGGCCTCCTCCAGCCGTGTACCATCCCACGCTCCGCCGTCAGCGCATCCACCGCCATCTACGGCCCCAAGCAGCGCACCAACCGCATCACAACCAGAGGCAGTGGAGATGGTACCTCATCTTCAGACGACCGAGACAGAGTCACAGTTCACCCGTTATTCCCCGCAAGGCAGTCCGATCCCGAGTTCATCATATAGCGAGACGTCACCGCTTGTAGAACCTATCGACGAGGAAGAAACTTTATACGCTGACTTAGCTGATCTACATTACACTATCGCATTGAAGTATGCACGTTTGAGTGCACTACGTGGAGAGCGAGTGAGGTCAGATCGTCAGTAGAGTTGCTACATTTTATTGTTATGTTTGAAATCTAGTGATGTTTATGTATACTTTAAGGGTCTCTTGCATCTGTAGTTCTGCATGTATCTTTTTTCAAGTAAACGAAATATTTCAGTTTCCATGTTACATGTTAAATATATTTTCGTTTCCATGTTAAAAATTATCATTTAATTTTAATATAAATTAAAGAACTTTATTGTTAAATCCATGTTAAAAGATCAAACATTCATCTACATATAAAGATATTTATGATACTAGTACACAAATATCTAATATAGTAATTATAAGTATCATAACATATTAATTCTAAATATCATAACAAATTAATTGCTAAAAAATGCGAATTATATTTTTAAATTAAATAAATATTACTTAATAAAACATAACGTTTATATAAAAGTATTTCTATTTGTTCATAAATAAATATCAAATACACTACTAAACTCTTACTTAAGTTATAACATAACATATTAATTGTTAGAACTATACGACTAATATTTTTAAATTAAGCAAAGATTACTTAATAAAACATCAAATTTATATAAATGTAATTTCAATTGTTGCATAACATTTATTATCAATATTCTAAATTTATTCAAAAATAAATTCCAATACTAAACTCCTACTTAAGTTTGGGCAGGAACGGGCATTCGCAGCAAATGGTTTGCCGTAGGCGGCAAACCATTTGCCGCGCACTCCACGTAAGCACGGCAAATGGTTTGCCGCGCCACATGGGCGAACGGCAAACCATTTACCGATATATACCCAGTCCGGGAATTATTTTCGTTCCGTACCCAGAATGGGAGATATTTTGGTTTCTCTCTCCATTCTGTGAAATAGCTCCACTTCCGACGTTGAAACTTTTTTCGTCGTCTATTATTTTTTTAAATTTCCAATCGCTTTTGGGTTTTTATCACATGTGTCCTTCTTTACTTTGTTCATTATAAATTATACCCCTCTTTTTTTATAATATCAGTGATGCTCTGGACTTTTTACAAAATTCGCAATTTTGCTCTAAAATAGGACACAACTCATGTTACGAACGTGCAGAAGTAAGAAATCAGGGTGCGTTTTGTACGCGGTTAGGGCATGTTATATTGATAGAGGGTAATCCGTTTTTGTGTTTTGATGCTTGGATAGAGGGTTAAACTGGAGGTGGGTTAGAAATGGGTTTGTTGTAAAATGATTGTATTGAAGCTTGAAAAAGTAAGTAGTTAGTTAATGTGATTGTATTGAAGTTTGAAAAAGTGAGTAGAAGTGGAGTAGTTTATAATTTCTATATGATATGATGGTATAGTATTTTTTTTGATGGAATTAATTATAGAGAATTGATTTATTTAATTTTTAAAAAGCAAATAAAGTGGGACCCACACATTATTATATGGGATTTTTACCCGGCAGACCCTGTAATCTTTTGCAACTACCGCTACGACCTTTGAAACATCGTAATTCCTCCCTGAACCCCGTAAACTTGCTCCGTCTTACCCCACGAACCCTGCCGTTAAATTGACACATCTTATCCTAACTTGAGTGGGTTAAAACTGAGTTAATCAAACCATATAAAATCTAACAGTTGGAATTCTTCCTGTCTTCCTCCTTCCTTCTCCTATCTTCTTCTTCATCTTCACTTCACTTCCCCAATCCACGATAAAACCTTACAACACAACAATCTCGAGGAGATTTTAACCGGAGTTAGAAGAATCAAAGCCACGGGAAAGGGAAAGGGCTCACGGGAAGCAACACGGAAGCGGAAGCAACACGCTTGACCGTGGGAGTAGCCAATACAGACCCAGCTGTAGGAGCAGACAGGTGCAGGAGGGGAGATCGAATCCGACAGGGGCGGGGCTTTCGGGCCAGGGGAGTTCGGGCGGCCGGGGGGAGGGGCAGCTTCCGAGTAGGAGGTGCAAGCCACATGCGCGCGGGGGGAGTGGGGGCAGTTGCGAGCGACATGCGCGGGTTGCGAGAGGCGGTGCCGGGTCAACGCGAGGCGGGGGGGGATTGCGAGCAACCGCGGGGGGTTGCGGGGTTGGTCTGGGAGGCGGGAGAGCCAGTGCGGGAGGCTTCACGGGGGCAGGGTCGGTGCGAAGCAGGGGGTGGGGTGGGGTCCTGACCTCCTGGCGGTTCAGGGAGGCAGGAGGGGGTCCTTTACGGGGTTGCCAGGCGGGGGCGGCTCCGCACGGTGGTAGGGTGGGTATGGGGGGGGGGCTCTGCGGGTTTGGTCCGGGAGGCGAGAGGTTTCCGGGGCTGGTCCGGTGCGAGAGGCGGTGCGGGGGGCAGGGTCGGTGCGGCACAAGGCGGGGGGTGGGGTCCGACCGGCCAGCTGGCGGTTCTTCGTACTTCATCCGATTGTCGGCTGCCACTGACGAGAAAGGAAGCTCACGATGGAGGTGGTGGGAAAAAGGAAGAATGTGAGGAGTGGCATTTGATGTAAATTTGATAAATAAAATAGGTATGATATAAAGGAATGTAACGGAATCGGGTTAATTTTAACGGGTAAATGAACGGAGGTTAACCACAGGGTTTGTAGGGTAAGGGTTAGCAAGTTTACGGGGTTCAGGGAGGAATTACGATGTTTCGAAGGTCGTAGCGGTAATTACAAAAGATTACAGGGTCTGCCAGGTAAAAATCCTTTATTATATTGAAGAAATAAAATGGAGTTTACCCGATTTCGAACGACCCCTCAGAGCCACAATTGATATTGCAAAAAAAGGCATAATTTATATTGAAGAAGTTAAGTAGTGTACAATTGATTAAAAATCCTATTTTCTATTGCATATTCTTGGAATGCATGATAAACTGGCACGAGTTTGACCTTTATCCGTTGGATAAGCTGTGGATAAGTTATTTGTTAATTTTACTTGTTATATAGTGAAATTATTGTTACACAGACTTCTCGTTATGTGACCTATATCGGAGTTTGGAGAATTATTGATTGTTGTATGCCCTTCTTATTTCAATAGTAATATTAATACACCATTTAATCTCGCTTTGATTCATTTTGGGATATCGTTACATAATTGTATGTTAAAATTAACTAAGATCATACTAGCTTCGAAAGTTTTTTAAAAACATCATAATTATCATATCTTTATAAGAAGCTTAATGTACCTTGTGAATTTTACAAGACTGGATATTTCTTTAGAGGTCGCAAAGTTGAGTATGTATGCAAGGTATCTTAATTGCACTCACTCTGAGGACTTAGACTGAGTTTTGAAGTACCTTAAGGGCAGTACACTTTTTGGAATGCACTACGCTAGGTATTCTTCTGTTATAGAAGGATATAGTGATGCACGTCAGATGGATCAAAATGAAGCTCTAGGAAAATGGTGCAACGAGATATGTATTTACCCTTGGAGGCGGTACAACTTCCTCGAGTTTCGTAAAACAAATCATTTTGAGTCGATCCACTTTTGAGGTTGACATGTGTTTTGGACTACTGTTTCAAAAACACAATTCAACCTCAAAAGTAAGAATATCCTTGTATTATGATGCCCACTATGGATAACTTATATTGACAATATGCTTGCATTCTGATAACATGACTACAAACGATAAGAAAAATTGTTCAAAGTATAATAAAAAACAAGAAAACACATCCAGATTAGACTTTCATTTATAAGGGACTTGGTGTCTTTTGGAGTGATTTTTATGTAGTGTATTAGTATCAAAGATAATACAACAAATCCACTTAAAAGGGGGAACTTGATAAATATTTAGTTCAGAAATGAAGGCTTGGGATTGAGCTGAAACCGCTAAGTGAACTGGTTGGCGCTAACCATGTAATTCACTTAAAAGGGGGAACTTGATAAATATTTAGTTCAGAAATAAGAGTTTTCTTGTAGCAGCATCCTAACTTAGATGAGTGAAGATCTCATGAAATAGGTGAACTGGTTGGCACTAACCATGTAATGCTTTGCATACAAATTCCGTCCCTAAAAAATCGAGTGCCTAGAAGGATGCGAATAAAAGTTGAGTGTTATGTTGTTGATGGATTCAAGTCTTTTAAATGTAGGATGTGAACACTTGAAGAATGACACCTACATGAGTATCTCTGTGGGTTGCAGAGATGGAGGTTTATCCTTAAAGTACTCATAAAGCAAGACATGGTTCACGGAAATCAAAAGATTGGACCGTGGATTTCACTCTATTGGTACTATTGGATACAATCAGAATAAAAGACTAAAATTTAGGACATAGTTTATGTTATTCTTGTGATAGTAGACGTGGAAAACTAAAATAACAGTTCAAACATGAAGGTACCTTTTTGTGAATAGTGTGGAAACTAAGATTCTTCGCTCTTTGTGATTCAACGTTGTAACTGTTGTTGGAAGTAGATTGGTTGAGATGTTTACTGTAACTTAATAATCAATATCAATTCGTATTAATGTATCTTAATGCTTCAATCATGATTGAGGAATTTTTTAGTTCTATTAAAGAGAAATAGTCTACCAATGGATAGAAGGGATCATCCGTTTGTTATAGCACATGTCGTAACACGCATGGACCATCTTATGGGCATGGGGATGTGCACTTGGTGATCAACACATCTTGATGCCTATCGGACGACCCATGTGTGTTAAAGCACATGTTATAACAGCAAAGGATCCACTCTAATTAATGAATTATATATAAGACGTTCTGAAATACATTTTGAATCATATCATAAGAGATTTTGGACTACCACACACATGACACGCATGCGCATGATGCGTTTGTGTCATGCATGTGCTTGTGTGCAGCTTGTGGGTTGCAGTGTGTGGGTTGATCTAAGAGCCATATTTTGTTTTCGAGTTTGCATTTTTAGATGTGTCTTTTGAATTCAGAGTTCCTTGATTTTATCCCATGAATGCAACTGCTCACCACGACATAAACCTCATTTTACGCAATCCTAAGGTTACGAAAGTCACCATTTCTCTCATTTGCATTCGATCCTTTTTTCATGTGTAAGCTCTTCCTTCCTCCTTTAGTCATTGTCTCATCCAGAGAACCAGAGAGGAGACTTTCAAGGATGCTCGTGTACATCGCGCATTGTATATGGGCATGTGGTCATCGTACCCTGAGAGCAACATGTTAGCACCCGATGTGTTGGTAATGCAATGACGTCTCTCCAAGGGGAGTTGTACAAGATTGTTTATGTTTATGAATTCTTGACATTGATTGACCTGCTAAAATTATATGAACATGTATAAATATGCACCGTACATATGTTGATTAAAAATTGAATCTTATCATTCCCATTTTATACGTATTTGCAAATTTATTCTCAGAAATTTCCCACCAAAAGAGGGATAATTGCCTAAATCAAATGATCAAACCTACTACTTGAGGTCAATTTCACATAAGCAAGCAATTTATATGCATCATCTTGTCGATACTACTTTTAACTTTCTTTTATTTACTTAATTAAGCTTTATAAGTATGGAATTCTCTCGGACCAAGCAACTTTACATTTTCCCTCGTCAAATTCTTGAGTCCTTGGCTCTCAAAGAGACCGTGGATGCGCAAATCTATATAATCTTGATAGGATTGTACGTGGATCGAATAAAATCCGTAACTCGATCGAATCCGATGTAATTTGATTAGTTTTGTCATTCTAATGTATTGGATCATATTGATATTTTGAAAATTCCTTAAATTACATATAGGATTTGATTGCTTCCCAATCCGATCCAATCCAATCTATTAATATTATATATAATAACTATCAACATTCACAATTTTCTTTCTTATTCTGGTTTATGAATATAGTCACACCCTCCTTACTCAAGTAACACTTTATTTTTAATTTAGCTAAGAGCAATTATCCCAAGACCCATAAACCTTGGACCTTGCTATCTTGTCATGGTCCAATCAATAACTTTTTATCTTTTAATATGGGGTTAAATTTTCCTGACTACTGCATACATTTTGGGTGTGTTTGGTACGCGGGTTAGGGTGAGTTAAACTGATATGGGGTGATTTGTTTTTATGTTTTGTTATTTGTATATAGGGTTAAACTGAGGGTGGGTTTGGATTTGTAGTGGGTTTATCGTGATATGATTGTATTAAAGTTTGAAAAAAGTGTGTAGTTATTGTGATGTAATTGTATTGAAATTTGGAAAAATGAGTAGAAGGGATGGTATAATATATTATTTTTAATGGAGTGAATATACGAAAATTAATTTATTTAATATATTAAAAAAGAGAAAAATGAGGAGCCCACATCAAAGATAGAAAAGATAGGTTAGGGAAGGTAAACCCCTCAAAAGGGAGGTTTACCCCCTAGCCGAACATAACCTTTGTATCTTTATAAAAATCTTGGTTCAATTCCATTTGAATTTCGTTGGAACATTCCTCGTTAGTAACACATTTTATCACACGGATGCGATGAATAATAAGGGTTGCTACATTGTTGCCCAATCAATATATCTAAATGAAGTCGAGAAATCTATATGATCGGCTCAACTTGATGTAGGAGAAAGTATAATTATTTCATTGGTATGTAACTTTAAGGGCCCGTTCAGTTGGGAATTAACCTCCAATTTGAGCAGGGTACTCCCAAACCTCATATTCCTAACCTACCAAACCTCATATTCCTAACCTACTAGTAAGATCTACTTCTTTCCCATCAAAAAAATTATATATTATACCATTATATCATCTAAAAATCATAAAATCTTCAACTTGTATTCCCTATTCCAAACCTCAAATTTCAATACAATCACAAAGATAAGACAAGCACTCATTCGTGACAGAAGGCAGAGGGATTGTCTGCTGTATTACAGCAGGTGTTAGTAGTCACCTTTAGAAGGACCTCCGATCGATCGAACGGATCTCTTCTACCACAACACATGTTGTATTACAATAGACGATCTGGGCACCACTTATACGCACTAATTATCAGATCTTAATAAAAAAACAGACTGGGGATGATCACCGAAAGGAAAGCATGAGAACTAGAACCGCGGATCCAGTCCTCGGTCGTCCTCTAAGCTTCATGAAAGCTGCCGGGAAAGGGTGGGAGGTGACGGCAGCAAGGAAGAGGGGATCCGATAGGATATTGTCAGAGAATCGGCGACGACGGAGCTGGACGACATCGTGGCGATAGCAGAGCCGACGATGGGCTCATTGAGGCGGAGACGGAGGCAGAGGCAGCAAATGGTTTCTTCGAGCCGACGGGGGAGTCGAAGCCGGTGACGGGAACCTTTCGCAAAAAGGGGGAAGGATCTTCATCATGGCCGAAGTGGAGATCGCGACACTTTTAAGGCAGAGATGGAGGCGGAGACGGCCAGTGGTTGAAAGATAGCCGGAGTCGAGACCCTCTGCCTTAAGGAGGCGGGGAAGGAGAGCCCGAGGGCCCCAGGTGCTCGCCGGATGCCGAGCTGCTGGGGCCCCAGGCTGCAACTTCGACAGGGGAAACCCTAGCGAGGTCGGCGGCAGGGACGGGAGTTGATGAAGATAGCGGTACGGTGGAGCGGATGCGGGAGGCAGGCAGAGGCCGAGCCGAAGCCCGAGGTGTTATGGCCAAGGAGCTCCGGTGGTAGTGGGAGGGTGATCGATAAGACGGAAGGCCCCTTCCTCCTCCAATGGCGGTGGCGGTGCCGTTGCCCTATTTTTGAGGAGGCGAAAGGAGAGAAGGAAGACGAGTTGGGACGAGATGAAAAGAGGGAGGGCGAGAATGGGCTGCTGTTTTAGGGAGAGCAGACCAGATAAAATTACCGAGAGGCAACAGAAGAGGTAGAACGAGACCATTTCTCTCTCCTCCTCACTGTGCTTGTAGGAGTTAATCTTTGTGTTGAGGCTTCTTTTATAATGGTCGATGCCTTCTCGAAAGTTCTTGGTTAAACAAAACCATGTCTAAAAACCATGTCTTGGTTAGTGGATTTGAGTTAGACTCTCAGTAATAAAGGGAGATACTTAGCCCTGGCGTCTCAAATAATAACTCTATTTAATATGCTTTGTATTAAACAAATATCTATTAAGATGTTGTATACAGTGATTCTTATTGATTTTTGAAAAACAAATTGATTTCAACAAATATCAATATATCCATAAAGAAATATTGTTAAAATATTAATCAAATTTTATTATATAAAAAGTAATTGTACTCCACAGGCAAGGCATTCAAAGGGTTCTAAATGGGGATGTAAATAGACAGAAATCAATATAGGAGTTATCATATCTTTATCCGTTTTTAAATATGAATTTGGATGCGGATATGGATATTGTCGGATATGAAAATTATACTACCATACCCTTAAAAATAGAACAAGTATAAATTGGATACTTCACATACGAGTAAGATTAGAAATACTTCAAATATTAGCTTAAATGTAGATGTACCAATGTAATACACGTGATATAAAATATAAAAATGTATGGATATTACTAAAGGTATATCAAATAGAATGAAAGGAAGTACAAAATTATGTTATATATGGTTAAAGATAAATTTACAGTTATATTTATATATGGAAACAAATATACATATATAGATACACATACGAATTTTTGTGAATCTCAATGTGATATTCATACTCGTATCCATTTTAAAATACAAAATATGTATAAAATGAATATAGTGATAGACCCGATATAGATATATTCATATGCATTTGCATCCCTAGCTCCAAGAAAATAGATACAAATATAAGTAATAATTATATCTTGATCCTACTTAAAATATAAATAAAGATGTGGATAGATATGCTGATGGATATGAAAATTATGTTACAATATCCTTAAAAATAGTTTTGAAGAAAATAACATACATATCAAAAAAGGCTAATATAAGAAGAATTTTATAAATTAGCTTAAACATATTAACACGGAGGAGTAAATAAAGCTGACGGCGATGATGGCCGACGGAGAAAAAGTTATTGAAATGTAGGTTGAGAATAAAGAATTTAAAAAACAAATGGTTAAGAAAGAATATAAGTGCAAAAAAAAATACATTTTCATATTTAAAAAAGTCACATTCGATGGTGTTACTTAATGACATTATCCGAAGGACATTCATATAAAATGAAGAGTTTTACAGAGAAAATATTTTTAATACAATTTTTTCAAAAAATGGTGTAAAATCTCACTTTTATAAATGTTTTTATGTAAAATCCTTTAAAAATATATGTACCATAATATTTATATCATTTCTTATACGTTATACGATCTTTAAAATCCAACTAATTCAGTAAAAGTAACAATTGATGATTATAAGAACTAAATAAATAATATACCATCCCCTCGATTTGATATGTCTGGCTTCGTTCCCACCCTTAAGACGGGGCAGATGTGTTATCGTTAGATGTATAACTTGAACTACCAGAGTTTATATTTCCAGAAGATCGTCGCTTGGTTTTTTTAATATGTTATACTTCAGTTTTCCACAAGCGCCTCTCTTCGGCCCTGATTTTTCCCGACAACATCATTGGGTTTTTTCACGTAAATCGTTGTCTTCTTCGTCTGATCGCTTCTTGATGATCGAATTGTTTCTTGACAACAAAATGATTGAAAGTACTTTTATCTAAAAATTTAAATTTTTTTTAAAGATAGAAAGAGGGCCCTCGAATATTTTGTCCCTTGATAGAAGAGAGTCAATGTTTTGTTGATTGCGTCAAGAAGAGGAATAGGATTTTGTCTCCTATCCCTTCATTATCGACCCCCTCCGTCATAAAAATACACATAATTGTCACTTATTCCTTTAACATAACTAACTTTCATTCATTTTTATCTTCCTTTCAACCGACTAGAGAATAGCAAACAACCATCACTTAATTATCCCTCTATTCCCTTATATCTTATCCCTCCAACTGAACAAAATTGAGAGATAATCATTCTTATACCTTATCCCCAATGTTCAGGATCGGTATGCGGTATTCAGTCAGAGGGGTCACCACATATAGAGTATGCGGTATGCAGGAGAGGTATGTAGAGAGTATATGGTTTTATGCGCTTTGGTATTTTTTATTATAAAAAATATAAATGTTTAATATCATGTTATTATCGTCTAGATATTATATCGCTTTATTTATAATAATAAAGAATTGAAGGTACAAGGAACAAAATTATAGGGATGAAAAGTAATATATAGTCAAATGAGCAAAAACATCAATTGAAATAACGTTAAGTCAGGTGTCCGAGTTTAGGTTAGGATATTAGAAAATGTTTATTTGAAAATCAACCACATAAACGGTCGCATATACGGTATACTCAGCCGAGTATGTGGCTTCAAACACCTAGATGCTGATTTGATCATACTCGGAGTGTCAAGACTTCCGAGTATGAGTATGCAGTTCAGTCACTACAACAAAATGATCTTTTGGTGTCAAAACTGTAGTAGTGACCAAATGATGATTTGTAGTGACAAAAATGGATATTAAGACAGCCAATTCGTCACTACTAATCCATCTCCAAAAGTTGGGTCACTACATGTTGTGGTGACAACAAGGTTGTTGCAATCTTTATTGTGACACCTATTTCATCACCATAGTATTGAAAGGAAGATAGTTGTAAAGACTGAATTGATCTGTCACCACGACCTCAATACCATGAATTTTTATTCAAATGGATTATATTTTGTCTAGGAGAAACTATATAAATATCAATAAATATGCACATAGATTATGTCAAGAAATATGTATTTATAATAGTATGACTCTTACATATAAATTTGCACGTACATTAAAAAAAGAACATTACACAAACAAGGAACTCAGTCCTCGAAGATAGCCAAACAATTTTTGGACCATTTTTTCTTCGACCAAATATTGTGCTAGAAAGAGCATACTTCCCCATCAAACATTTTGCCTTAATGCTTGCCGTTTAATTAGATCGCTTTCCTACAAACATATGCAGAACTCTGATTAAAGATAAATTAGCAGCACTCACATAATAAAAAATTATCATATATAACAAACAATTGCAACCCCATGGCTTGCATTATCACGCAATCGCAACCCCCGACATTAGACCATACTAGATTTCAGAGCACATAATAGCTACTCAAGTTTGGATTCAAATTAGAATGGCATTACTATTTTAAGATCATCATTTTACGTCGCTAATTATGCTTATTCTACACCTGTAAAGCCATCTTCTTCAACTTATTCGTAGCAGATAACCGTTCGAGACGAGAAAGAACTGCGGGATCCGAAGGCTAAACTAGTGCCACTCTATCCTAATATATCCACAGATGTCTTACAAGAGTGGACCAATATAATACCGATGTAAGAGAAGAAATTGCAGATACCTTTTATGCTGCAGTCTGCAGATCGAACATAATCATGGAAGACCTAGTAGGAAGTAAAATTACATAGTTCTTGATGAGCAATAGAGCGCTTAAAGGCTTGGAGACAGAGCATATATCAGATGAGAACCTTGACGCTGTCAGATATCATAGGCCACGGTTTTGAATCAAAAATGACCTTCCCCTTGAGACTCCCTTGAAATCGTCTTGCCGTGTTTCTAACATATGGACAAGATTTGGATTTGACAATTGAAGTGCGAGACAATGTTTACTGGGATATATGTAGAACATACATGTCATGTGATCATGCCAACTGCGTGTGAGAGCATCACTTTTCATTGTTGGTTGTAGGGAAAAGGACTTATAAATATTAAAGAGGGGAAAATGAGATGTTTGATGTGGTAAACTTAAATCATCGACAGCTAGTAGGAATCCATACTTTTTTTGAAGTTCAACTAGTTCAAACTTTAGAACTAAATCTGCTTCCATGCTAAATAAAATGCACAAGAAATAAAAGAAAAATAAATAACTAAAGACATGTATACTAGGGTTGGAATTCTATACCTGAGATATAATCTCTAAAAGAAATGGAAGCTATAAGAGAGACAATATGTAGCCTCATGCTTGAGTACTGAGATATAACCTGAAAACAAGAAAGATACATGTGTGAATGGCATACATCATCGAAAGGTGAAATTGAAAATAAGTATAAAAATCCTTAGGAAACTTAGTGCCCCTCCCCCCAGCCTTCTACCTTCTACACGAAAGGACCTCCAACCTCCTGACTTCTATGAGAAAGGGTTCGATAACATCCCCCTCAGTCCTCCCAATTCCCAACATGATATGTCCATCGCCTGTCACTATCGACCTCATACCATTGTTCATTGTCTACCCTTGTCCATCGACAGTTTCCTTCGGTCACTATTTGCCTCATACCATTGTTCATTGTCTACCCTTGTCCATCACCAGTTTCCTCCATCTCTACCTCCACCTGTAGAATCAATGAACCATATCCCTACTCCTTGTCTAATCCTTCTCTGACAATCTGTGGAACCATCTTCCAATACTCATTGTTGTCCTTAAGTTTGACAAGTTTAGTGAACAAGTAAAAAATTATCATGAGTTTGATTCTCTAAATAACTTCTTATAAGAGGAGAATGAGGTCATTTAATTTATTTGGAGTTCCGCACATGCAAAAGCATATCAACCAACACTTATTTATTATGGAAGCAAATCAGAAGTGACTCAAAGTTTTTATACATTAGTACAATTATATGCATACCATAAGGACTTCAATCATTCATCATATATATGGATGGAGAGAATGTCTTAAATTAACCACATTGGGGAGCCTCTAATAACAAACTGTCATCAAAATAAATTAGAGTTGTAATAAATTCAAAGACAGCAATGAATGGAATATACCTTAAACTCATTTTGGATTACATATAACAGTGATGAGAATATACCTTAAGCACTCATATGAATGGAAGATCTCTATTGCATCTGAATAAATTTCTTATCATATTATATATAACATTGATGCTAGTATACCTTAAACTGGCATCAGATTTAGGATATCTGATAAATCTAGAATTGACATCCAGGTAAGTTGGAACAAAAAAATGAATAGCATATGCGAACCACAAATCTCATCGTCATTTTGCTTTGCAAACCTCTGGCATTCTAATCTGCAGATGGACCAAATCACGGATACTCAGATCCTCGAACCCCCTTCTGTGGGTGCCCTCTTCCCCGCCCCAACGCTGCTCTGCTATTCTTGGGAAGCTCCGCCTCCTCCAACACATCCTCGATGAGGTAGGATGCAATCGCCGCAGAGGTGGGCGCCACGATTAGGGCACGATGAATCGATGTCCCTAACTCATCGTCCACCATTGTCCATAGCCAATTTCCTCCGCCTCTGCCTCCACCTCGGCCTCCTCCTCCACCTCAACATCCACCCCCATCTCGGCCTCCGCCTCGGCATCCTCCTTCACCTCGACCCCTGCCTCCTCCTTTGCCTCGGCCTTCGCCTTCACCTCGACCTCTGCCTTCACCTTGACGTTCACCTCCGTCTCGACCTCCGCCTCCGCCTCGACCTCCGCCTCCAAGGCCCACCATGGAAGAGAGTGGTTATGAGGTTTGGGTTTTCCAGAGATGTGGAAGAGAAAGGGTAACTGGAGGTCGGACATCTATTTTATAGGGTCTTAAGAAATGATTTTTAGGTTATTCTATCGATTTAGATCCCTCAACTTTTTTTATTATGTTATAATATTAAAAGTTTGTCCCTTTTAACCTCTAATTTTTACTCCATCGCTGAGGATTATAAGCGTTCCTTACTTAGAGTTAAACAATTAATAATTTCGAATCTAATCAGATCCAAATACAAGCATCCAAAATTTTAGGTATATTTCTCAAGTAATAGCATCCACCTCTCATAATGCACTCTGAATATTCTGTGTGTTATCTATACATGACTACCTTGAAGGTTTGGAACATTTGATAGAAAAATTGCTGAAGATGAATATATGTGAAATATGTTTTTTTTGCTGATTAAAATTATAAATATTGATTATGGAATTTCACCCTATTCGGAATTTGTATATTGCATCGGCAAAAGTTTAATTTTGGATTCTTGTATAATTTCACATGCATATAAATATTAATAATCTCAGAAGTTGTATATCCGTCAATCTTTGGTATTTTGAGAGAATTGTTTTTAGCAACATAAATGGCATTCACGGAAGTGACACGTACATATCTTTTTCACCAACACTCATTTATACCATATATATTAGCCTCCAAGGCAAGTGTCGCTTAACTTAATTAGTATATTTTGAAGCAAACCCTTATTTACAATTAGTACAACAAAACAATTGTGAAATATAATTAATATTTATTGGAAAAATATATAGCTTATATGGAAAAATAAAAATATCAAATCACAGATGTTATACACCTACAATTATTGTATCTATTTTTACATTCTCGTACAAATGGTTAATTTTGAAAAACTCCCGTCTATAATATTGTAGATGTTTTGATTTTGAGAAACTTTCGTTTTTGTCACTTTTTTTAGTTAATGGCATTTACTCCTTTTGATCTATTTTCTGCATTGTTCTTGAGGGGAGACCATTCATTTCACCATTATTTTGCTATTGTTGTAGGAGATCTAAGCTTTACGATCCAGCGAGCTTGTTTTTCATGTGATTTTCTGCAGCGAGCATGTTTTTCTCGAGTTTTAACGTCTTATATTAATGCGGAGGTCCGCAATAAGGATTTGAAGTTGAACATAAATGCACATTTGATCTCCATATCAACCCCTAAACTACACTACCAGTCTATTTAGTATCAAATAAAACTTAGTTGATTACTAAACATATAAAATCATGACACATTACAAAGAAACTGTTGGGAGACGAGCAACAAGCTGTGCCGTCAATCCCTTTTGAATGTCAAATCCACTTCTTCGGAATACATCATTCATAGACCTAGTAACCATAACATTACTATGCATAATTTTCTGGACCCTCTTAAAGAGCTCTACAGCTTCAGAAGCCAAGAACCCAAAGGTGTCATAATTTTCTGGACCCTCGTAAGTACCAAATTGCTTGTTTTTCTCATACAACTCAACCATTTCTCGCAGACAAAGCGATTCCAGATTAATGTTGATTTGAGGCGTGTACGTTCTTCAAAGAGCATCGAGCATCAAATTTCCCTACAATGCTCCGATATTCTTCTCTGTTAGAATGATCAGATCAGCATCAGCAGCGCGAGGCTTCGCTAGACTCGGAGATTTTATTCAGACAAAGTCGTCGAAAGTTTCAAATCGAAGCTGCGAGCATCTAAGATCAAGAGCTAAGGCTGCGGAGTAAGGTCGTCACTTCGCTTGAGAAGAAGACCAATGCAGTCGTGGTCAGCCCGATCAAAGGGGTAGAAGCTTCGCACCGATGCATCTAAATAATCCAATTAAGAAATCTATAATAGTTCACGTTGTTGGACAAATATCAGGGCATGTCTAAGATAGCTTTCAAAGATTATCTTTAGAGGATAACCCTTCTGAAACGATATCTAGTGGATATCACTCTTGTTCGTTTTGATGTTTGGATTGAGAATTTTGTTATTGAGAAAATTTATTGTAATGCAATTTTATTGAAATTAAAAAAAATGAGCAGAAGTTTAGAGAGGAGAAACGAGAGTCGTTTTGGGTGAAAGCCCGAATTCTCCCGAGATTGGAGTTATTTACCATTATTACATAATAGGGCGGTAGACGACCAAAGTGAGGTAAACATCGAGTTGTTTTTACAATTTAGTCCTTTCAGTATTCCGATTTTGCATGGAGAAGTTTCACATGGGCCCATGCAGTATTAAATATTTCATCGTCCACCTTGTGACTAGGATTTTTCTGGTCGGGCTTGAAATGGAATTTCTCCGACGTCATTGTCGTACGGTCACGCCAGATCCCCACAAAGGAGTTTTTCCGTGACAGGGCATTCCCAATATCCAAATGCCCTGTCAGGGCATCTGACCTCAATATTTCTCTGTCAGGGCATCAATCGGCAAACGGTTCGCCGATCGGCAAACCGTTTGCCGATTGTGCATAAAAATAATATATAATATTATTCCGGAAAACTTTTGATTTTAATATTATTAAAAATAATATAAAAAAACATTTGGAAGTGTGAATCGGCAAATGGTTTGCCCATTCACAATTCCAAATGTTTGTTTATATTATTTTTAATAATATTAAAATCAAAAGTTTTCCGGAAAGAACTTTGATCGGCAAATGGTTTGCCGATCGGCGAACCGTTCGTCGATCGATGTCCTGACATGGAAATAATATGGTCAAATGTCCTGACAGGGCATTTGGACGATGGGGATGCCCTGTCAGGGAAAAAAACTCCCCCACAAAATTTCAAGTAATGATTACTATAAAGTGATTGCACTACCGGATACCAACGATTCTGTCGCAGTCTATCAAATCAAAGCCGTTAGCTAACGGACAGAAACGTCAATTTCTGTCCACGTAAGATAATAAATAACCCTTTGACAAAGTTGGTCTATCGTTGGACGAGTTTTTTCCCGGAAGGAGCATGACCCCCTCCGTATTGTCCGCGCAGGGCATGTCAGCGTCATATTTCCCTGTGAGGGTATTGATCGGCAAACGGTTCGTCGATCGGCGAACCGTTCGCCGATCAGTAAACCCAATTGAACGGTGCGGCTGTAATGCGCTAGGGGGACGTCGATCAATCGGAGGATTGATCGGCGAACGGTTTGCTGATCGGCGAACCGTTCGCCGATCAATGCCCTGACCGAAAATTATTATTCTGCCATGCCCTGAGCGGGCAATACGGAGGTGGCCATGCCCCTTCCGGGAAAAAAACTCTCGTTGGACCATCAGACCAAGAACTTTGTATGTTCATACTGTTCTGGGCATTGTTTCTCGAGAAGACCATTTCCTTCCCCCATTATATTTTTCTAACCCATTTTGTTCGATTTCTTTGATCACATGCTGCATTGTTTCATCATCTTCCTTTTACAGTTTTCCTGTATAATGTTCACTTTCCTTTTAATGTTCTCAATATATAATCCAATTATGATTTTATAATTCGAGCATGTAATATGATCTTTTGTGATGAGAATCTCCTTCCTACATGGCCCTAATTTTTTATTTCCCTCACATTTTTCCAGCATGGAGAAACAATTCCATATTTTGTCCAAGCCACTAAAAAATGGTAAAATGCATATGAAATTCGATATGTGTGCGTGTGCGCATGTGTGCGAAAATGCTAATATGAGTAAAAAGTTTAATCGTGTATGTAGTCCACATTACTAAAACAAAATAACAAATAACGCTCTCACAGACTCAAATTTCATTATATACCAATACAATAGGAAGAATATTGTCTATGTAAATAAGTTGGAGACATTCGGCACTCCTCAGAAGTTCTAAGTAAGACTAACATTTAACTATTATAAAAAAACCTAGAAATTAAAAACATATATCAACACATGCACCTACTATAATAAAGGCATATGTCATGAACTTGTTGAGGATATCGAGAGACCTTAAAGCATAACATGTTTGCTAACTCAAACACATTAAAAAACATATTATGCGACCTCGAATGTTAACAAGCGTAATACGAGAAAGAGATAAATACGCTATCAATATGATAAACTGAAATTTCATGATATTTAGAAATATCATGAAATTTAAGGCATTGTGCAATATTGAATAAGGCACGCTATTAGATGATGATATTAGTTCTACAATATTGTGAAGCTATAAAATGGTGATGATATATTGAAGAACAAATGAATCGAGTTGATATATTAGATGAGGACTTATAAATTGTCATACATTATCTAATCAAGTTAGGTTGAATCAAGATGCCCAATTTCACTTAATTGATTAGATGAAAATCGAATCAGGATGTCCAAGCAAGATTGATATTTAGTATTCGGACACGCACGCACGCACACGCGCACACACACACATAGCGAGATAAAAGTAAATTTTATTTTCCAAATGAACATTGAACATCTTATGTTTAATCTATTTAAAAAAATAAAAATAAAGAATTATAAATCATTATATAAAAAACTTTGACCAAATGTAGGCACGGATCACCAAAGTAGGGATAAGAATGTGTCCCAGCAAGGATTGGGGATAGTCAACTGAGAGATTAAGGAGTTAGAGAAAAGAAGCGGAACCAGAGCTACATTAGGACTTATAGTACCAAGTATCAAATAATCACCATATACGGCTCTTATGGGTTGAATCAAAGCCATGGATCACATCTCATCTTGTTTGTATGAGTCGGATGAAAGCCTTCGACTTGTCAACTAACTCAATACCCTGTTGTATTAAAAGTTGTATTTAGATTTTAATTGAAAAATATATGTAATTATAATTGAAGTTAATTTGGTTTCAATTGGGAAACCAAATACTTTGGAGGGAAAGTTGGGAATTCTCAAATTTGAAACATGACAAGTTCGGGTTGAAGTTTAGTACCATACCTTGGAGATCTAAACTTTTGGTGGACTTATATATAAGTTCACGCCCCAACCTCTTGTAACAATTGTAGAGAGGAGGAATGGAGGACTACACACGCGCACGCTCCGTCCCCGTCCCCGGCCCCGGCGAGTCAATCCGAAGGGACACGCCCGTTGAGGGATATTTTCGGAAACCAAGGGTCACCGCGCGCTAGGGCACGCGAGCCCCTCTTTTTATATCCCTCACCCGACGCCGTCTTTCTTCACTCGTAAGAAAAACTCCACCCGTCGCCATCGCTCTTCTTCTCGTTTCTCACGCCTACTACTCTTTTCTTCTCGGCTGCAAGTTCTCGGAGGTGCTTTCGAGGACGATCTCGTCGGTGTGTGCGGACGAGGACCGTGAACCGTCATATCCTGGGAGCGGATCGCCCGTACCCTTCGCGCCGATATTGTGGGGCGAAATCCTCTCTAAGGACAGTCCAATTCATGGACGCTTCGATGATCTCTGACCTAATCTTTCTTATATTTTGTTTGCTGCAATTTGTTTATTGCTTACATTTTCCTGGATCTCGCCCGGTTGTTTCTTTTCGTGTGATTAATCGGTTCTTGCTTGCATGTCGTAATCGGATAATGGATTGGAAATATATGACGTTAATGATATTAATCTGTGATATGTTTATTTCCGTTCAATTGGATCTGTGTAATTATTGTTTATTATATGCTTGGTTTATCCTATTTACAACATACCCACATATGGTGTAGATCGAAGCAAAAATCCAAACGATTCAATTCATTTGATCCACTTTGAACAAACGTGTAGCATGATCTGAGTTAACCCAAATAATGCTTAATCTAAGGTGGAGCCGACTTGGGTCAATAAAGGGAAGATCTTCCACTCTATTGTTAGTTTTGTTTGATCGCAATATTTGTCACTGGAGATTCATTTAAAATGAATTAATCATATCTGGTACAAGCCATCAATTCTCATTTGCAATTTCTGAAAGATCTCTAATTGTTTACGCATCCCTGGTTAGTTCTCTGCAGGTCCTCTTTCTCCAGCAACATAATTAGTATCAGAACTCATCCATTCCAATTTTCTCGAAACAAAATAAAACAGGAAGCAACAACTTATCAAGATATATTAAAAATTAATAATAAAGAAGCTGGGAATTTAACTTTTGTGCACACATGTATACATCTGGGACTGACAAGAATAAAAAATATGACATAAGCCCGGGAACAATCTGCACACACCTTAGATTAGATATAACAATTTTTGACGTTATGCGTATGCAACAGATGCTATGCATATGCCGTTCCTTAATCCATGTAACAGCAACATCATCCAAAGGCATATGAACCCAAATCACTCCCATAGCAAATATTCGAGTTGATCATACATGTAAATGCCTAGCCCCTTGTTAGCTTGATAACAAGCCAAAGCCAAATACAAATCAGACTTTTCAGATGTACTCCTTCAGATTGAGTACAAAATTAGCTTAAGTAGGAGCTCTTAGTTTTGTGTGGGCATATCCAACAAGACAAAAACACTCCAACAGTTCTAAATCACGGTTTCTTCTTCAATGCACATATCCAAATATCCAAAGAAGTCCATGAATGTAACGATAGCTGGAGTAAGCTGCTCTCAAAATCCCTGTTTCCATAAAGCCTCCATGACACGGTCCCTTCAAAAGATGTAAGTAATATGAGCTGCAAGCAATAAAAAAATCCAGCAACAATTATGCATCAACAAGAATTCATGAAAAATGAACAGGAAAAACGATTTCTCTACCGTGACCGCATCGGTTAAAATGTGTGCACTCCCAAAGAAAATTGTCAATGGCAATGTCCGGATCAATGACATTGTCAGATCTTTTCCTCAACTAAGAAGTTAGAACCCAAAGGAGTGTTGGGAACAGATTTTCCGTATAGTTCGAACCGCGGAAAATTTATCAAAGTTGATAAGCGGATCTTGCACGGTATATCAACAACTACGGAAGAAAATTTCAACCACAGAAAATCAACCACAGATCTACGGAGAAATTTTAACGTGGAAATCTTAAATGTGAGGGAAAAAACCATGAGGTTAATCGCAACCCAAAACCAAGCACTATAACCGAAATAATCTCCCGTGAAGGGCTTACAAAATGCTGGCCCTCTATATGATGCTACAAATCACCAAATAATAGAGAATAATAGAAAGGAGATGTATAATCAAAACGATGAATCAGTCACCAAACTGTGGAGAAGAATGCTGGAGAAGAACTGCGTCAAATGTTACTCACTCCAAACTTCGCTTCAACCATGAACCTTCTTTGTTCTTCCTCTCTCTCTCTCTTATTTCTTTCTTGCGCTAGGAGAGCTTGTGTTGGGATGATCTTGGTATACATCCCATACCTCCTAATTATACTCCATATCTCCTCCTCCGATTAGTAATTGATTTTTCCTTTTCCAAATAAGATTACTAATATCCTATATATGAGGACTAGGTTCCCACAAGGAGGGGAACCCATCAAACAAATTTCCCCCTCACCGACGATGTGGGAACTACTCCAACCCTGCGAGGGAGCAATATCTCTCGAACTTTCCAAGCGGCAAAGTCTTTGTCATCATATCAACACTATTATCAACTGTGTGGATCTTATCAAGTACAAGCTGCTTCGATTCTAACGCGTCACGTATCCAATGATATCTGACATCGATGTGCTTCGATCTTGCATGGAATGTAGAATTCTTGTTAAGGTGAATATCATTCTTACTGTCACAGTAAAGCACATACTTGTCCTGATGAAAATCAAGTTCTTACATGAACTTATTTATCCACAGCAACTCCTTACACGCCTCTATAGCTGCAACGAACTCAGTCTCTGTAGTGGATAAAGCAACATACTTATGAAGACGAGACTGCCAAGAAACTGCACCACCTGCAAATGACAACATGTAACCTAATATAGATCTTCTCTCATCAATGTCACCCGCCATGTCTGAATACATATATCCAAAAAGAGTAGGCTTCTCTACTCCAAAGCAAAGAGAGTAACTACAAGTACCTCGAAGATATCTTAAGATCCACTGTGTCTTGACTGGAGCTTTTGCTAAGGCATATGACAGCCTTGACTGGAGCTTTTTGTGGGCGGTCCTGCGAAGGCGTGGTTTCCCTGAGCTTTGGATTTCTTGGATGCGGCGATGCGTCACCACTGTGTCTTTCTCGGTCTTGATTAATGGGCGGTTGGAGGGGGGTTCCTTCCAGCCAAGGAGGGGGCAGCGCCAGGGGTGCCCCCTGGCCCCTCTCCTCTTTGTCGTGACGGCCGACGTCTTGGCTCGTATGGCCGTTCGTGTCATTGAGATCGGTCTTTCGAAGGGCTTCTCGAAGGGGAACCTTTGTCTGCCCTTGATTCAATTTGCTGATGATACCATTTGCTTCATTGAGGGTGACGCTTCTGAGGTCTCTGGCATGACGATGACCCTTGATCTGTTCAGTGAGATGTCGGGCTTGGCTGTAAATGCGGACAAATCCAAGGTTATTCCTTTTGGGATGTCGGAGATGCTGGCGACCGAGTGCGGCAGGATTTTGGGTTCCCCTCCGGGCGAGCTTCCTATTGATTACCTTGGTCTTCCGCTAGTGCTTGGGAGGGCCAGGCTTCGGGATTGGCTTCCGCTCGTCGAGAGGGTGGAGGCGCGCCTTGCTGGGTGGCGTGCGGTGCTTTTGTCGAGGGGGGGCCGGCTGGTTTTCCTCAAAGCGGTGCTTTCTTCTATCCCAATTTTCTTCCTTTCGAATCACCGTATGCCGGTTGGGATCCGAAAGCGTTTTGAGGGATGTATGCGTAGATTTCTGTGGGGAAGAAGCGGGGCGATGGGGGGTGGAATCCACCTTGTGGCGTGGGATGAGGTGGTCAGGGGAGGCAGGAGGGGGGTTTGGGCGTGAGGCGTTTGTAACTTGTTAATAGGCCTTTTTCCTCAAGTGGGCTAACATGATTTGGGGAAAGGGTGGGACCTTCTTTACGGATGTGCTTCGGGAGATCCATGGAGTGGGCAGTGGAGGGGAGGAGAGGGTGGTTGGTGCTGATACCCATTTCTAGCATGGGGTGCGGGAGATTTTTGAAAGACATAGATCATTATTTAAGCCAGTGCTGGGGAATGGGGACTCTTTTAGTTTTAGGAATGACAAGTGGTTGGGAGGGGATCCTCTGTGTGTTCGATACCCGCGATGGTTTGCATTGACGGCTCACAAGGATGTCTCTGTCGCCTCTTGTTGGGCGGAGGGGTCTTAGTGTCCGCGTTTTGTGGAGAGCTTCTCGGACCAAAGGCTTGAGGACTCTATCTCTCTTCTCAACATCCTCGATGTTGGTGGTAGGCCCTCTGAGGGGCAGGACCATTGGGAATGGAGGGACGGCATTTTCTCCATGCGCAAGGCCTATGGTGCGCTGGTCCTGCCTTTGAGCGGGGGACCGGAATTGTTGGTGAGGGACTGCAGGTTCTTTTAAGGGCTAAGGCTTCCTGAGCGCCTCGGCTTCTTCTTATGGCTCTTTCGCAGGGGAAGGCTTTTGACGCGAGATCGCTGCTCGAAATTTATTGCCAATGTTTCCAATCTTTGTGGCCTTCGTGTATTCGCGGTGGAATCCTTAGAGCACTTATTCTTTGAATGCCCCACGGTAAGAGGGGTGTGGGAGGATGCTAGATTGGTTTGGGTGAATACGGATGGCATGGAGGCCTTCTGTGACTCCATGGTTCGTAACAGGAACAGGGCGAGGAAAGATCTTTTGCTTCCGGTGGCGAGATTATGGGCAATTTGGCATGGTCGTAATGAGGCTGTCTTCTCGAGCCAAAGATTCTACAAGGAGAACGTGATTATTCAAAGCGCAAGGATGGTGGAGGACTGGGACGCGTTTTAGGACTTGGCGTTGTTCTTTTTTGGTTGTGGGCGTGGTGGAGGTGTTGTTACCTCTCTGTACAGCTCTTTTTTCTTGTTTTTGTACTTTCATTTTCTTTTCATTTACTTTAATATATTGGGGTGAACACCGAAGAGTGTCTCCCCCTTTCTTTGGACTTCAAAAAAAAAAGATATCTTAAGATCCCTTTAACTACTTGCCAATGTTGTTTTCCTGGATTTGAGATAAACCTATTAATAACTTCAACTACAAGAGCAATATCTGGCCTCGTACAAACCATGGCATACATAAGACTACATGTGGTTGATGCATAAGGAACTCTTTCCATATCTTTCTTCTCTGCACTGTTCTCTGGGCTATCTTTGGAACTTAACTTGAAATGCGTTCAAGAGGAGTGCTAGCTTGTTTTGCCTTCTCCATATGAAATCTTTGAAGTACCTTCTTGTAGAGACTTATATATATGTTACGTTTTACTGTTTTCTAATTTCTATTTATATTTTGTAAGACTCTGTAATTTACCCAAGGGTTTTCTCCCTATATAAGAGACCCGAGGGCTCTATGGAATAAACACATCGAAGTATTCTAACATGGTATCAGAGCCATAACCCTAACCTAGGGTTCTCCACCGCCGCCCCCCCCCCTCTTCTTTCCCGCCGCCGCCGCCAACTCTACGGTTTCGACCCCTCCCTCCCCGGGCTCGCCGCCTCCCAGCCGGCCTTCCCAGCTCCCAGCGCCCCTCTCCACCGGGCTCCCAAGCCCCCAGCGGGCTTCCCAGCCCCTCGCGCCCCTCCGATAACCGCCGCCCAGCCCCATCCACCGCCGCCCAACCCCCCGGTCTCCAGCCCCCGGCCTCCTGCACGCCGCCAACAGCCCTTCAGCCGCCATCCTCCTGTAGTAGGGGCTCCAAAAGCCTCTACTCGTGGCTGGGGTACCGCTTCCTCGCTAGGACTCGGCGTGATGTTTGATTCAAGTGCGTAATCGTCTACCTATGCACTTGAATCTTACAAGGTCTCGGTAGACAATACTTTCTTGGTCTATCAGTACTTGTTCTTCTCCGGCGTTATGTCAGAACAGAAGCTCGATATGCCCGCCATAGGTGCCTTCAAAGGTTCGGCACCAATCGTCAAAATGGACGGGACTAACTACGAGCTGTGGGCGATGCAGTTCCTCGGTCTCATGAAGTCATGTGGTAAGAAGCATATTCTTACCGAGGATGAACCGCCGGAGAAGACAGGGATCTATGCCTCATGGGAGGCTGACGATGCGTACGCCAAGGTGTGGCTCTCAGGTACGCTTACGACGGAGATAGCGAATGATGTCCTTCACCATCCCACCGCTAAGGCGATGTGGGATATTTTGGCTGTGACGTACTCTCAAGTACGCAACGAGACGAAGATGCTCTAGTTGCAGCATGATATATTTACCACGAAGCAGAATGGGAGGCCTCTCCATTCACTGTACACGTCGCTTCGTGGCATGTTCGAGAAGCTCTATAGCACCATTCCGCTTACAGCCACACCGGAACAGCAGAAGACGTTTCGCAACGCCACTATGGTTGGCGTATTACTCGCTGCCCTAGACCTAGAGTACGAGGCCGCACGGTCTCAGATCCTAGCAGATGCCATTATCCCGCCGATGGAAGAGGTATACAGGAGGCTCAGTCGTGTACCTGTTCCGTCCAATACAGCGTCTGCGACTCCGTCAGCAATGGCAGTCTCCAGGGGACGTGGTGGTTCGTCCTCATTTCGTGGAAGAGGAAGTGGTGGACGTGGTCGCGGAGGTCGCATACGTTCCACGTGTTCATTCTGCCGCCGTACTGGTCACTCAGAGGATACGTGCTATTCCAAGCACGGCTTCCCTCCTTCTGCACGTGTCGCGGATCATGTTCAGGGTCCTTCAACTCCTGCTACAGACCACAGGTTCGAGGAGCTAGTGGCACGGCTTCGTGATATCATGCCACAGTCATCGTCAGAGGGTGCTGACACCTCTGAGATTGCCGCTTCGGCATCTGCCAGTACTTCTGCTACTGCCTCAGGTAGTCCTCCGGTCTCATATCATAATCATGATCTCACAGATTGGATTGTTGATTCTGGAGCCACCCATCATCTATGTCATGATAGAGATATCCTGCAGTCCTATAGAGCTGTTCAGCCTGGTCGCTCTGTACTCATTGCTGATGGTACTCATTCCCCGATCGCCGGTCAGGGGGAGACGGATTTGCTGCCCTCTATGCACTTACAGAATGTTTTGCATGCACCAGAATTCTCTATGAATCTATTATCCATTAGTCAGATTACTAGAGATTTGCATTGTCGTGCTATATTTGATCCATCTTCTGTCATTTTTCAGGACATACTAACGGGCAGGATGATTGGCTGTGGTTCTGAGCACAATGGCCTCTATCGTCTTGTACGGACCTCGTATGCTGGAGTCTCACTACATTCTCAGGGCTCCGTCTCACCATATACCTGGCATCTACGATTTGGTCACCTGCCACTACAGAAAATGCGCCACCTCCTGCCTCAGATATCTCCGGGTTCGTCTTTTCGTTGTGAAGCATGTCAGTTAGGGAAGCACCATCGGTCCAGCTTCCCCAGTCGTCAGGGTCGGAGCAGTCGCTCCCCATTTGAGTTATTTCACATAGATATTTGGGGTCCCAGTCGTGTCCCAGATCATCAGGGGAACAGGTTTTATTTAGTTGTTGTTGATGATTTTTCTAGAGTGTCCTGGACTTTTCTTCTCAAAAATAAATCAGAAGCAGGAAGTGTTATTCAAAATCTTATCAATGAGGTTCAAAATATTTTTTCGTCTACTGTTAAGTATGTGCGTACTGACAATGCCTTGGAATTTTGCACTCGTTCTCTTGCTCGCTTTCTTTCTTCTAAAGGCATTATTCATCAAACCACATGTGCATACACGTCTCAACAAAATGGTGTTGCAGAACGAAAGCATAGACACTTTCTTGACATTGCTCGCACATTACTTATTCAAAGTTCCGCACCCTTATCTTTTTGGGGGGATGCTATCCTTACAGCATGTTATCTGGTCAACCGCATGCCTACAACTGTACTTGGTGAAAAGTCTCCTTTCTCTCTTCTATTTCCTGACAAAGATTTGTTTACACTTACACCTCGGGTCTTTTATACTATTGCGTTTGTCCACTGGTTATCTCCAGGACTTGATAAGCTCTCTCCTAGAGCTATCAAGTGTGTTTTTGTGGGCTACTCCAGGACACAGAAAGGATATCGTTGTTATGATCCCATTCATAACAAATACTATGTGAGTGCTGACGTTACCTTTTTCGAACCAGTCATGTACTTCTCCCCTGCAGGTGACAGACTGATCTCCTCCACATCCACGGACTCTCATGTCTATGTGCCTCCACCTCCAAGTCTGAGTCAATCATCTAATCCACCTCCACCACCTCCGCCACCTCCAATTATACCATTTCCTAAGTTCTATACAAGGCGAACAGGGCCAGCTCAAGCTACATGCCAACCATCCAGCACGCCTCAGGTATGTTCTGATGTTACCACTAATGATGGATTAGCCGATGCACCGATGCAGGAGTCTTTACAACAGGAGGAGGATCCGCCAGTCATAGACGATCTTGATCGGCCTATAGCTCAAAGGAAGCCAAGGCGACAATGTGCTTCGTACCCGCTTGCTTCTCATGTCTCATTTCATCGTCTCAATGGAGACTTCCAGAAGTTTGTAGCTGTTGTCTCGTCCGTTGAGATTCCATGGACCTATCAAGATGCCATGAAGATTGATTGCTGGCGTCTAGCCATGGAAGAGGAGATGCGTGCTCTGCAGTCTCGAGGGACTTGGTCTCTTGTTCCCATTCCTTCAGGTGCACCTGTGGTGAGTTGCAAGTGGATCTTTACGGTGAAATATCATGCGGATGGACGTCTTGATAGGTACAAGGCAAGACTTGTAGCACGGGGATTTACCCAGACATATGGGGTAGATTACATGGATACTTTCTCACCGGTGGCTAGACACTCCACTCTTCGCATCCTCCTCTCTGTTGCTGTGGTACGTAACTGGACCATTTTTCAGCTTGACATCAAGAATGCCTTTTTGTATGGAGACCTACAGGAGGAAGTCTACATGCAGCAGCCACCAGGATTTGCTACTGAGGGGGAGACTCAGATGGTGTGCAGACTTCATAAGGCTATCTATGGCCTTAAACAAAGTCCCCGAGCATGGTTCCAGAAGCTGTCTCAGCTAATTGAAAAACAGGGGTTCAGGAGATCAAATGCGGACCATTCATTGTTCATCCAGAAGACCCCAAGAGGTACAGTTGTTGTCATGATATATGTTGATGACATCTTGGTCACAGGAGATGATGCTCAGGGGATTGAGATAACCAAGTTCCTGTTGGGAAACCAGTTCATTACGAAGGATCTGGGCACGATACGATATTTTCTGGGGATAGAGTTTGCACGAAATGCACAAGGAATGGTGATGACTCAAAGAAAATATGTCACGGACTTGCTAGCTGAAGCAGGAATGACTGGATGCAGACCTTCAAGTACACCTATGGACCCAAGCATAAAGTTGTACGATGATGATACCGAGGAGGTGGACAAAAGAAGGTACAGAGAGATGGTGGGTAAGCTCTTATATATTACTATAACTCGACCGGATATTGCCTTTGCAGTAAACCAGGTGAGTCAATTTGTGGAGCAGCCAAGGCAAGTTCATATGGATGCCTTGTATATGATATTGAGATATCTGAAGTCTTCCCCAGGCACAGGGTTGCTATTTAGGAAAGATACGGATCTATCTATTTCAGCTTGTGCAGATGCAGATTATACAGGATGTCCAAGGGATCGTAAATCCACTTCTGGATTTGCTATCTTCATAGGAAGCTCTTTAGTTTCTTGGAAAAGCAAGAAACAGACTGTTGTGGCGAGGTCCAGTGCGGAATCCGAGTACAGAGCCATGGCACAAGCAACTGCAGAAATGATGTGGGTTAGAGCAGTCTTAGAAGATCTGACTGTAGATGTCCCCTTGCCTATGAATCTCCAATGTGACAATCAGGCAGCATTATTTATTGCCAATAATCCAGCTTTTCACGAGAGAACAAAGCACATCGAGGTGGATTGTCATTTTACTAGAGACATGATTCAGAAGGGCTTCATCTCCACCTCTCATGTCCGTTCAGAGGATCAGACGGCTGACATATTCACCAAGCCACTGCTCAGAGGACCTTTCCAGAGATGTTCTTCCAAGCCGAGCATGATAGATATCTATGCTCCATCTTGAGGGGGAGTGTAGAGACTTATATATATGTTACGTTTTACTGTTTTCTAATTTATATTTATATTTTGTAAGACTCTGTAATTTACCCAAGGGTTTTCTCCCTATATAAGAGACCCGAGGGCTCTATGGAATAAACACATCGAAGTATTCTAACACTTCTCAATGTACTTCTCTTGCGAAAGCTGAAGTTTCCTTTCTCCTATGTCTCGAGTGATCTTCATGTCCAGTATTTGACTTGCATGCCCCAAGACCTTCATAGAAAAGGACTTTCTCAGCTCCTTCAATCTAGAAACTCTCTCCATTGTTGCCTACAATCAGCTTGTCGCCAACATAAAGCAATAAAATGATGAAATCATCATATGAGAATTTCTTCATGAACACGGAATGGTCTGAAGTGGTTTTGGAGTAACCATGCTCCCCCATGAATCAAACTTTTTGTACCACTGCCTTGGCGCTTGCTTCAAGCCATATAGACTCTTCTTCAGTTTGTAAACATAGTCTTCTTTGCCTTTGACGAAAAAATGAGAATTTCTTCATGAAGCAATAAAATGATGAAATCATCGTATGAGAATTTCTTCATGAACACATAATGGTCTGAAGTGGTTTCGGAGTAACCATGCTCCCACATGAACAAGTCAAACATTTTGTACCACTGCCTAGGCGCTTGCTTCAAGCCATATAAACTCTTCTTCAGTCTGCAAATATAGTCTTCTTTGCCTTTGACGAAAAAATGAGAATTTCTTCATGAAGCAATAAAATGATGAAATCGTCACCTGAAAATTTCTTCATGAACACATAATGGTCTGGAGTGGTTTTGGAGTAACCATACTCCCCCATGAACGAGTCAAACTTTTTGTACCACTGTCTGGACGCTTGCTTCAAGCCATATAGACTCTTCTTCATTCTGCAAACATAGTCTTCTTTGCCTTTGACTGTAAAGCCCTCAGGTTGCAATATGTAGATTTCCTCCTCAAGGTTACCATGGAGGAAGCTGTCTTCACATCCATCTGTTCAACCCTCAAATCAAGACTATCTGCTAAGCCGAGAACCACTCTGATAAAGGCATCTTTACTGCAGGAGAAAAGATCTCCTCAAAGTCAACTCTCTTCCTTTGGTTTAAAACCTTTCACAGTCAACCTAGTTTTGTACCTTGTGTTTGTAGAGTATTCATCATATTTCATTCTATAAACCCACTTATTTCTCAATGCCCGCTTGTCTTTGAGAAACTTGACAAGCTCAAAGGTATGATTGTCATGAAGAAACTCCATTTCCTCTTTCATAGCTTCTGTCTATTTCTTCTTATTTGCATTTTGCAATGCTTCTTCATAGCATTCAGGCTTGTCATTGTCTGTCAGCAAAATGTATTCATATGCAGAATATCTGGTGGAGAGTCGCCTCTCCCTCGCGGGTCTCTGTAGTGGGAGAGCCTCAGAAGAAAAAGAACTCTCATCATCCTGCCCACCATCATCACCACAGCCATCTATATCATCATCAGCAGGAGTGGAGATCTGTGGTACATCCTCTTCATGTCTTGCATCTCGCTCCCGCTCATATACATCATTTGACACCACATGTGGAGCCCTCTACAAAGGGACTGGCTCCACATCATCTAGCTGATAGCTGCTCAAATGGGAGTCTTTAGCAGCCTGCTAGTTGTCCTCAATGGTTTGATCTTCAGAGAAGATCACATCCCTGCTCCTCACCAGCTTCTTATCAAGTGGATCATACAACATGTAACCAAACTCATCTTGGTCATATCCCACGAAAATGCACTGCCTCATCTTTACGTTCAACTTGGACCTTTCATCATTGGGGATATGGACAAAAGCGCGACATCCAAAGACGGAAAATGGTTGTATGAGACATTATTTTCATACCAAACCCTGTCAGGAACACCACCATCTAAAGGTACATGTGGAGATAGATTAATAACATGAACAACAGTATAAATTGCTTCACACCAAAAAGAGTTAAGCAACGTAGCTTCAGAAAGGAGACATCTGACTCACTCCATCAAGGTCAAGTTCATTATCTCTGCTATGCCATTCCATTGTGGCGTCTTGGGTGGAGTCTCCTAGTGCCTGATACCATGAGATCTGCAAAAATCATCAAATGGTCACTCACCACCATTATCACTGCGGATGTACTTAAGTTTCTTCCCAGATTGTCGCTACACTAGCACATGGAAGTCCTTGAAAATACCAAGGACTTGGTCCATCCTCTTTAAGGCGTAGACCCAAACTTTTCTGGAGAAATAATCAATGAATGTAACAAAATAAAGTGTACCACCAAGAGAACATACTTTCAACGTACCATAAATATTTGTATGAACAAGCTCCAATGGTTGCATCTTCCTAGAAGGTAGATGGCTCTTGAAGGAGACTCTCGTCTGCTTCATAGCCAAGCAGTATGCGCATCTCTCCAACTTCTCTTTCTTGACATCTACCAGCACATTCGTCCTCATTAAACACTGCAGTCCCTTGTCGCTCATGTGTCTCAATCGTCGATGCAACAACTCAATGGATTTGCATCTTCAGTCACATGTGCAACGTCATGGAAATGGATGTATTCGTGATGTAAAGTTTGTCGCTATACTTCTTGCCATGAGCAACAACTAAGGATCCATGGGTAAGATTCCATTGTCCGCCACCAAAAGTGTTAAGGTATCCTTCATCATCAAGCTTACCTGCAGAAATGAGATTTACGTGCATGTCTGGTGTATGCCTCACATCTTTAAGCCTCAACACCGCTCCATTGGCATTCTTCAATATAATATTGCCAAGGACAAGAACATGTGACAAATAACCATTCCACATCTTCAATGTCCCAAAATCACAAGCTGTATATGAAGAGAAAAACTCTCTCTGAGATGTAATATATAAAGCAGAACCATAGTCAACAAGTCAAGAAGTATCATCTTAGCGATATTCACCATCTCCTCATCACAGACAATAAGGAGCTCAAATTATGCAGCTGCAACAACTTGTTCATTTTTTCCCTTTCTTGTCGTCATCATTTTTATTCTCTCTCTTGAATTGGAAGCAATATTTCTTGATGTGTCCTTTCTTCTTGCAATAGTGGCACTCCATATTCTGATATCTGGATATGGACTTTCATATGCTATTATCTCTGCCTATATCAGTCTTGATCATGCTCCTCCCCCTATTCTCTGTGATAAGAACATATGGTTGTGAAGAGCTTCCTTGAGTTTTTCTCCGCACCTCCTCATTGAGGATGCCAGACATGATAGCCTCAATTAATTATATTTTCTGCCAAATTTCCTTGCAGACTACTACCAAGGAAAACTAGGATTTCAAACTTGATTAGTCCCTTGTGCATCAGGTCCTAGCTCTTAAAACAACTTCAATCTCATGAGCCTCCTTGTTGGATGGGTTCCTCTCATTGTGGGAACCTAGTCCTATTTGGAAAAGAAAAAATCAATTACTAATTGAAGGAGGAGATCAATTACCTTTCAGGATTATGAGTCATCTTTTCCTAATCCTATTGGAGGTAGGAATTCATGTTTCCTTATTTGCTCATCTTATGAAGTATAAATAGGGAGTATGTGGTGCATAACAAGATCATCCCAACACAAGCTCTCCTAGCACAAGAAAGAAATAAAAGAGAGAGAGGAAGAAGAAAGAAGGTTTGTGGTTGACGTGAAGTTTGGAGGGAGTAACCTTTGGAGCAGTTCTTCTCCAACATTCTTCTCTATAGTTTGACGACCGATTCATCATTTTGATGATATTTTTCCTCTTTATTATTCTCTAATATTTGGTTATTTGTAGCACCGTATAGATGACCAACATTATGTAAGCCCCTCATGAAAGATTATTTCGGTTATAGTGCTTAATTTTGGATTGTGATCAACCCCGTAGTTTTTTTCCTTCATATTGAGGGTTTTCCACATTACAAATTCTCTATACATCTGTGGTTGATTTTCTGTTGTTGAAATGTTCTTTGTAGTTGTTGATATACCGTGCATGATCCACTTATCAACTTTGATAATTTTTCCGTGATTTGATCTATACGAAGAATCTGCTCCCAACAAGTGGTATCAAAGCAATGTTTAATGGTGGATTACGAGATAAAGTTTGGTTCAAGCATGATGATTAGTCTTAATGAGACTAATTACTATTTGTGCAAGAACAAGGTGAAGGATCTTTTATATGTGAAGGATGTTTACCTTCCGGTGTTCTCCACGTATAAGTCCGAAGTCAAAATCGATGATGAATGGGAATTTGAACATGAGCAAGTTTGTGGCTTCATAAGACAGTTTGTTGATGAGAATGTCTACAACCATATCTAAGATGAAAGTCATGCTAGAAGCTTGTGGTTGAAGTTGGGAAATTTTTACGTCTCCAAGACGGGAAGTAACAAATTATTTCTTCTCAAGAGATTGGTGAACTTGATGTTCAAGGAGGATAGCTCTTTGTTAGATTTTCTGAATAAATTTAAAGGAATTATAAGTCAGTTGACGAGCATTGGAATAAAATTTGAAGATGAGATGTTGGGACTATTATTGCTTGCTACTCTACCAGATTTGTGAGAGACTTTCAGAGTCTCGCTTGCTAGTTCAAGAAAGGCACATTTTTCAAGACATCCAAAATTAACATGGAGGGCATTTAGGCTGATTGGATACTACTGAATTGAAATTGCTGATAAAAACTTGAATAAGAATTTCAGAGAACAACAGTATAGAAACATAAGGAAAAAATCTCACCTCTATAACAGGTGTGGTCACTCAAAACGTGAAGCCTTCGCAATTAGAAATTATTGTCTGTCCGCACCTTGTTGCAGGCGTTGTATTGCTAAGCCAAATTCCTTCCAGCAAAGCTGAAAGATAAGAACAAATTCAATTTACAGTTTTTTCAACATAAAACACAAGGACAACACTTCAGCAAAATGACAAATAGCACAAGAACCAAGCACACCCATGTTTTGATTTGAATAGATTGCCAATATAATTTAGGGGCCCCAAATGCTACAGCATATTTAAAATTTCCTGATCGATCCATGATTAAGTATGAGAACTTCCAATTAAATAAATTTAGTATAACTAAAAGGAGAAATTTTACTTGAAAGAAATTCAGAGAAGTGTCCAATTTGCTGGTACTAAGAATTGACAAGGGAATGGAAATAACCATGTAATATTTTGAGGATTAAGGCTCTCTATGGCAGTGTAATCATCAATGCAAAGACAAGAAGATTAGATGAATCTTTTGTTTGATCCGCAATGAAGAAATCCATAACTGAACTATAACAATGATATTTGTTCTTGCTACAGTTATTTCTCATTTGGTGAAAAGACTGGATACAGACTCATGCGCTTATATCTAATAACTATCGTCATTCAGCAAAATTATGCATCCAAAGGAGGTAATTCTGCAACTGATGGGAAAGTCCTCCAGATGTGGAACTGTTTGAAATAAACATTACATGAGGTAATTCTAATTTGCAATTGCTACATTGTAGGGAAAGCTGTGCATCAAGGCCTCAATGTTCTAATTAGGTGGATCTATGCATCAAGGCATCAATGTCCTACAATACTCAAAATTCTGATTTGGAATTGCCATTTGTAGCGAACTCCTTTAGGTGGAACATTGGATCACTTCTGTAACATCCCGGGCTTAGGTCCCCGGTCCGTTATAGAGGAAAACTGGCCTGACAACTTGTTGGGTTCGGGCCCAATTGGACCCTTTGACAACCACCCAAAATGCTTAAGCCCAAGTTGTCAAGTAGTAATCCCCACCACTTATAAACCACACCCACACTTCGTGAGTTTTAGGTATGACACTATGTTTGGGGTTGGGGTGTTACAACTTCCTATTACATACTTGACATTTCCTTCATGAGGATGCACATCGTAGGTAATTCACTGACAAGCTTTAGGAATGGAGAGCCAAAACATGCACTCTCCACTCAAGGATCACCCTACTCAACTCATCCTTCACACCAATAGTCTCACCCTCCATCTACTGAGGTGCTCAAGATTCCACAACAAAAACTGAGGGAAATAGATAAGAATGGAATTGATTTTCCTATGGAACGAAAACAATCAAACCAAAAATAGGTCTATGGTGTCGTGGTAGAAAATTAATGTTGGATGGGAGATTTTAAATCTAGAGAGCTTCAAAAATGCTGTGCTCTAAAAAAATGTAAACAATATTACTTAAAAACCTACTCCCCTCGGCCTTGAGAGCCCAGTCGACAGACTCAAAGTTCTGAATATCATTTAAACGTGGCTCGCGGGATATTAGGAAAGTCTGCTAAGAAGGATACTGATAACCTACATAGAGACCCACCTATTATGATATATTGTCCAAATCTTTAGGAAAATTCCCTAAACAATAATTGTTCCCTTAGTAGGGGTCTTGCCACACTCAATCTAATGTATAACTTGTCTAAGGCACTGAAGCTTATAGGTCGTCGTTCGTGGCAAGAAGATTTTTGTCTCTTGGAGAAAAACACTGAGGAGATTTACCCTTACTCGGGGGGTATGATAGATCTACTATCTTATTCAACACGTGCGGATCGAGTCAAACCTTAATTTGTGATCCATGCTTGCCATCAGAGGGTCACTATATTCCTTTGGTTGTGGCAGCAAAATAAACTGATCACTCTGATTCAACTCTACTAATTCAGCATACACCATGTTTACATGTGTTACTTCTGCGGAATTGATGAGCATACTCTACACCAGATTATGGAGGAGTGTCCTTTTGTACCCATAGAGTTCAAAAGCCTAATCTTACCGATTATATAAAATCTTACTCCTTACTCCATCAGGGATGGAGCTAGATACTGTTTTGGAATTAGAAGTCAAATGTCACCTCGGCATGATGGCTCCTGTGGAAAGCGAGATTTAGGCTTCTATAGGCCGTCACATTAGTTGTCATGATCTTCCTTAGAAATCTCCTTCTTCAACTTAAATCTCCTAAACTTAGATGTGATTACTGGTCCTTTATATCGCTACTCCAAGTTGGACAGTGATCATTTTTCCAACCATGAGGGACATTGGTGCAATATTTTGGGTCGAGTTGGCCCCATGATTTTTTATCCCACATTTTAGAGTTTTCCATGTTAAAATCCATGTGCATATTCGAGAATGGCTGAGGATCAAAATTGAGAAGGGGTGATCAGAAGAACCGCATCTTTGGGTACCATATTCCGCAGATGAGGAGCTATCTCTCTCTCTCTCCTTTTTCTTTGTTTTAAAAATATTTGTGGATGCAGCATTTCTAGTAACTTAGAATGTCCATAGTGTTGTTTCTTTGTTTAGTAAATGTATCCGCAATCTAGTCTATTGACTGTCTAGTTGTTTGGTGACCTTTTGTACTGCATAAATTGAGCTTTTTCTAAAAAGGGGAGACAAAACTCTAAGTCTAAAAGAGCTCCAAGAGCGACTTAGCCCAACCTACACGGGTGTGATCAGGATAGGATATCAAGTGAATTCAGATTCCAAATGGTCCAAGTTACACATGGGTATGGATCTTTGGGGTTAAAGTTGTATGAAAAGACCTACAACCAAGGTAGCTAAAGTGATAAAATCTCACAAAAGGTGAATAAATCATTTTATAGAAATTTATAATACTTGAACTTGGGTGTGCCTTGTTTCAAGTGTACACACACTTTTTCTTTCAAAAAAAAAGAATAATAAATAACCTAACCAAGACGACGTTGATAATGGCAATTCACAAAATTATGCACTGAATACTTATGAAGGAACTTGACTAAAAATTGAAAAAACATGGCTAAGGATTGTTAGATGATCTAGTTGAATCATAAACAGGGTAAAGAGCATTTTTAGGGTGAGTTAACCATGTGTAAATGCATAACTTGCTATGCACAAAGGTGACCTAGCAAATACTATTGATAAGTAAATAGATGTATGCAAGAGGTCATCATGCATTTAATAATTAAGGATGTAAAGAATCGATTCAAGCACATAGCAATCCACAAGGAAACCATATAGGAAATATAATACTTTGTGTGCAGAAAACCCTTGAGGTGAAGGGCTGGAATACTACAGACAAAGAGAGAGAACACTATGGGAAAACTGGAGTACAATAAAATCCTAGGTAATAGATAGACCGGTAAAAAATAACATATGACTAAAAAGTTCCCTAACACACACACACACACACGATTTAACGGATCCTTAATCAGATCCAAAAGTTCATGGGTTGGTCACGATCCATTTACAAAAAAATGTATAGGGTCTTAAATGGGTTGAGTCTTCAAGGCAAATGTCAACAAATGTTTTAACTTGAAAATATCCTATTGAGTATGAAAATCCAAGTAACCCCGGACATGATAGCCCCAGAAGGTAGCATGACTGAGTAACAATATTCAGGATACAAATATTACATTACCCACTTTCACTTATTATATGTTATAACCTAGTAAAATTCCCTTTGGTGCCTTTTGAAACTAAATGATTTATTTAGTCATTCATGTGTTGATCGTTTATGGAACAAATAGGTAATTTTGGCTTATCATCATTACCTTAAAGGGCGCTTGAATAGAGTTGCAAAATATAAGGAAGTTACACCATTGAAGGATTGAGCAGCTAAGTAGAAAGAACTATGGAGTTGTGCACACCTGAATTGGAGGATTGTGTGGGTCTCTGGAATGAGATCTACATAATGCATAATCCATTATACTCCAACAAAGTAAAGATCCATGAACAATATAAGGGGATTTTGGAAAGATTCGTGAACATGGAAGCTGTTAGAGTAACATTATTGTGTAGTGTTTGTTTGTCTTCTTTATGTAAATTACCCATAGAGCTTTTCTCCTATATAAGAGAGCTCTAGGGTTAATGGTAATGCATCTCATTCATTCCTTTCAACATGGTATCAGAGCGACGGTCCTAGGCCGGAGTTTTGAAACCTAACCCTAACCCTACCCCATCTGCCGCCCTTTCTCTCTCTCTCTCTCGATTTCGAGGTCGCCGCCATCGCCAGCCATCAACGCATGACGCAACCCTCGTAGGCTGTGCATCCAACCCCCGGCGGCGCAGCCCCTACCAGGCGCATCCAACCTCCCTGCGGCTCCAACCCTCGACAGGCGACTACCAGGCGAGTCCCAGGCGAGCCCTACCCCGCCACAGCCCCCTCGACATCTCGCCTTCTCGCCTAAGATCTGGCGCGTGCGCCCTCTCGCCTGGCGTCCTGCGCGCGATATCGCCTGTGCTCAGGTCCTGTGCGCCATCGTGCGCGATCAACGCGCGAGACCTATCGACGCAGTCCTGTGCCCTCACGCGCGAAACCTTGAAGCCCTCTTGCTTGGAGTCCAAGTCGCCTGGTGCCTGGAGCAGCGTGTGCCTTCCTGTGCACGCAAGCCTTCTCGATCTTGCGCGTGTAGCGCGCCTATGCTTGCACGCGCGTGGAGACCCTGCAACCCCTGTGCCTGCGCGTGAAGCAGTTTCTTCCATCTGTGCGTGACGCTACTCATCAGCAGCAGTCATCTGCGCACGCCTTATGCGCAAGTCCTGTGCAGGTTCTGGTGACGCGTGATTTTTTTATGCGCGTGTTCTGCCTTAGCGTGCAAGTCGTGTGCATATGCACCGTATGTCCTAGCAATGCTTCCTTCATTGCACATGTTTTGTGCGCATAACCGTGTTGGGTACATGTATAAGTAGACATTGTTGTCAGGTTGTGTAATCCCAGTTACAGGTTATTGTTGTTGTCATGTCAGACAACAAGGTAGATCTTCCGTCCATGGGTGCCTTCAAAGGTCCAGCACCAGTTGTGAAGATGGACGGTACGAACTATGAACTGTGGGCCATGCAGTTCATGAGTCTTATGCAATGCAATGGCAAGAAGCATATCCTCACACAAGAGGAACCTGTTGACAAGACTGGGGTTAACGCCTCATGGGAGGTTGACGACGCTTATGCGCGTGTATGGTTATCCGGGACTGTGTCCATGCAAATAGCCAATGACATTCTGAGTCAACCCACTGCGAAGGCTATGTGGGATATTCTGGCAGCCACATATTCTCCGGCAAAGAACGAGTCCAAGATCTTACAACTTCAGCATGATATCTTCACCTCGAAGCAAAACGGGCGTCCTCTCCATATCCTCTACACCTCTCTGAGGGGGTATGTTTGAGAAGCTACACGGGTACATTCCTTTGACAGCTACACCGGAGAAGCTCAAAGCATACAGGGACTCGGTGATGACTGGAGTGTTTCTAGCAGCCCTTGATCCGGAGTATGATGCCGCCCGAGCACAGATTCTTACAGATGCCACCATCCCACCTATGGAGGAGGCATATCGCAGGCTGAGTAGACTCTCCATAACTCATGGTGGAGGTTCGACACCTTCAGCCATGGCATCTTCTCGTGGCAGAGGAGGTTATTCACATTTTCGAGGTAGAGGCAGTCGCAGTCGAGGAGGAGGAGGTAGCAGACCTCCTAGACAACCGTGCACCTATTGTCGCCGGACTGGTCACACTGAGGAAACATGCTACTCCAAGCATGGGTTTCCTACTACTACGGCACGTGTGGCGGAGCAGGCTCAGCAGGAAGGAGGTCCTTCCCTTGTCCCGGATCAGAGGTTTGAGGAGTTAGTGGCGAGACTTCGGGAGATCATGCCTGGCCAGGGATCAGCTAGTACTTCAGGATCATCAGAGATAGCCGGCTCAGCATCCTATTCAGGTACAATGTATGCATTTACTAGTAGTTACAGTGCAGATCTATCAGAATGGATCATGGACTCAGGAGCTTCTCACCATTTATGTGGGAACAAGAAGCAGTTGGATGGTTTTATTACAACTCAGACAGGCTGCTCCGTGGTGATAGCTGATGGGACACATTCTCCCATTACTGGTCAGGGGGAGGTGCAATTGACCCCTGGGATACGGCTTCAGAATGTTCTTTATGCTCCTAATTTTTCCAAGAATCTACTGTCCATTAGTCAAATCACTAAAGACTTACATTGTCGTGCCATATTTGACCCATCTGCTCTTGTGTTTCAGGACATCCTAACGGGCAGAGTGATTGGAACTGGCCGTGAGCAAGGGGGTCTCTATAGACTGGTACAGTCTCCTTACGCTGGTGTCTCTTCTGTTCGTGCTGGATCTGTCTCACCTTACACATGGCATCTCCGCTTTGGTCATCTTCCGTTGCAAAAGATGGTCCATATCCTTCCCCAGATTTCTCCCAGGTCTACTTTTCAATGCGAGGCATGCCAGCTTGGGAAACATCACCGGACGTCGTTCCAGAGTCGTCCAGGTCCGAGTCGTCGTAGTCTGTTTGAGTTACTTCACTTTGATATTTGGGGTCCCAGTCGTGTCCCTGATCTTTAAGGGCACAGGTTTTATCTTGTTGCAGTCGATGATTTCTCTAAACTATCTTGGGTCTTTCTTCTTAAAAATAAATCTGATGCTGGTCATATTATTCAAGCTTTTATTATTGAAATAAAAAACATTTTCTCTGCTAAAGTGAAGTACATACGGTCTGACAATGCTCTAGAACTGTGTAGTACCCAACTTTCCAAATTTCTTATGTCTCATGGGATTGTGCATCAGACGTCGTGTGCCTACACCTCCCAACAGAATGGGGTGGCTGAACGGAAGCATCGTCATTTGTTGGATATGACCAGAACCCTTTTGATTCAGAGCCGTGCCCCTCACTCCTATTGGGGGGATGCGGTTCTAACTGCCTGTTATCTTCTTAACCGTATGCCTTCGACAGTGTTAGGGGAGAAGATTCCGTTCTTGACTGCATTTCCCGAGAAGGATCTTTTCTCCCTAACACCACGTGTTTTTGGGTCTGTTGCATTTGCTCATTGTTTTTCTCCTGGTCTTGACAAGCTCTCTCCCAGAGCTGTCAAATGTGTGTTTGTGGGTTATTCCAAAACCCAGAAGGGATATCGGTGTTTTGATCCAGTTAAACGAAGGTACTACGTCAGTGCAGATGTCACCTTCTTTGAGTCCATTATGTATTTCTCTCCTACAGGTGACAGACTCACTCACTCAGAGGAAGGAGACGACATCTATGTGCCGCCTCCACCTCCATCTGTTCCATGCTCTTATCTACCACCACAGCCTACTCCACCACCACCACCACAGCCTACACCACCACCACCACCACCAGCTACTGTTCATTATCCTCATGTCTATCAGCGACGGCCCTCTGCTCATGTGCCTCCTCCATCATCCAGCACGCCCGAGGTATGTACTGATCATTTGAGTCCTACTGATGGCACAGGTGATTTGAATGTGCAGATGGATGTTCAGGGTACTGATGTACAAGCTATTGATGATACCGTTATTCCTTCTGTCGATGACCTACATATCCCTATTGCTCATAGACGGCAGAAGCGTGCTCGGACGGTGAATCCCAAATATGGGATGGATTTTTGCTCTCAGGCGTCATTGGAGCGTTTGTCCCCGGACTTTCGCAACTTTGTTGTTGGGTTATCGGCAGTACACATTCCACGGTCTTATCAGGAGGCCCTACAGAGCAGCCCGTGGCGTTTAGCTATAGAAGAGGAAATGGCGGCGTTGCAGTCACGTGGTACGTGGAGTATTGTGCATCCTCCACCAGGTGCGTCCATTGTTGGAAGCAAATGGGTTTTTACTGTTAAGCATCGGGCAGATGGTACGGTTGATAGATACAAAGCCAGATTGGTTGCTCGTGGGTTCACCCAAACATATGGGGTGGACTATCAGGAGACGTTTTCTCCAGTAGCCCGTCATACTACCTTACGGATTCTCATTGCAGTTGCTGTTGTCCGAGACTGGCCCCTATTTCAGCTTGATGTCACGAATGCCTTCTTGTATGGTGACTTGCAGGAAGAGGTCTATATGCAGCAGCCGCCAGGGTTTGCGGCTGAGGGGGAGTCTAGTATGGTGTGTCGTCTCCATAAGGCCATATATGGCCTGAAGCAGAGTCCACGAGCTTGGTTTCAGAAGCTCTCGGAGTTGATTGAACAGAAGGGCTTCGTCAGATCTACAGCAGATCATACTCTCTTTGTAAAGAGAGATCAGCGAGGTAATGTGATCATCTTAGTATATGTTGATGATATTGTTATTACAGGCAGTAATGAGCAGGGCATTCAAGCAGCCAAGAAGTTTCTTGGCGAGCAGTTCGTTATGAAGGATTTGGGTACACTTCGCTATTCTTTGGGGCTGGAGTTTGCACGGAACAAGCAAGGTATGGTAATGACACAAAAGAAGTATGTTATGGATCTCTTATCTGAGACAGGTATGGCAGGGTGTAGACCAGCTGCTACACCTATGGATTCTAATGTCAAACTTTATGATGACTACAATGAGGAGGTAGACAAGAGATGATATAGAGAGCTAGTGGGAAAGCTCTTGTATGTCACTATTACTCGACCGGATATAGCCTTTGCGGTTAATAAGGTAAGTCAATTCATGGAGCAACCCAGGCAGGCTCACATGAATGCTGTTATTATGATCTTGAGATATCTGAAGTCGTCTCCAGGTACTGGTCTTCTGTATAGAAGAGATACCTCTATATCCATCACAGGTTATGCTGATGCAGACTATGCTGGGTGTCCTAATGATAGAAAGTCAACTTCAGGCTTTATTGTATTTGTTGGCACCTCACCAGTAGCTTGGAAGAGTAAGAAGCAAACTGTGGTGGCTCGATCAAGTGCAGAGTCAGAATATAGGGCAATGGCCCAAGGTTGTGCTGAGATGATGTGGGTTAAATCCGTTTTGACTGATTTAACCATTGATGTTCCTCTTCCCATGCATCTAAAATGTGATAATCAAGCAGCCCTGTTCATAGCCAATAATCCAGCCTTCCATGAGAGGACGAAGCACATTGAAGTGGATTGCCATTTTACACGAGACTTAATTAAAAAAGGACTTATTTCAACTTCTCATGTATCATCAGGAGAACAGGTTGCAGACATGTTTACCAAGGCCCTTGCTAGGGGTCCATTTCATCTTTGTTGTTCCAAGCTAAGCATATTGGATATATATGCTCCAGCTTGAGGAGGAGTGTTAGAGTAACATTATTTTGTAGTGTTTGTTTGTCTTCTTTATGTAAATTACCCATAGAGATTTTCTCCTATATAAGAGAGCTCTAGGGTTAATGGTAATGCATCTCATTCATTCCTTTCAACAGAAGCGACATACTAGAGAGCAAGCACTCACTCCACTGTTGCAATATTTCGACTGAATGGAATATTGTTATTCGACCAACCCAAATATTCCGGTATTCGGCCAACTATTGCATCATACTTGTGATTTTTTTATTTTTTAGAGGTTCTCATTTATCTCGATATCACCGTAAATGTTAAAGCTCTATATATGTAACTTGTTAATTGGTACTTTTATCTTGAATTCTTATCGATTGATGACGATATATGTATAATATATAAGAATATATATTAGACATAATTCTAATATTTAAAATAATTAAAGAATACATAAGGGAATAATTCCATATATTCTTTATTCAGCGACCCCTTCGACTGAATACTGATTTCTGCGACACTGCACATTCCTTGCAGTAAGTACACGAGTAAAAGACCGTAGTGCAGAAAAGTTTGACAGAAAATCAAGCAAAATCCTATCAAGGGCTCTCTGGAACCCATTAAAATCACAGACAATTATACAAGTTAGATACCAATGAACTACAAGCCTCATTGCATAAATATGACAGTTCCTTGCAATTGTGAGTAGTCATAAAAATCAAATGAAGTGAATAAAAAACCACACGAGAAACGAAAACATCACCTAATGATAGAATATATAGAATATATAGAACCACTTATCAACTAGATAGGACTATCAATAACATTCAACCAAGTTATTTACAATGAGAGAGAGGGTGCCATAGTCAGGAGATGATTACAGGCACAAGGCAACAAAATTCAAGCTGACTAGGTGGAACAAAAATAGGGAATCAGCCACTCCCAAAACGATGAGGAATTAGGAGGTCTCACAACACCACCTCCGATAATAAAACCAGGGTTTCCTTTTGGAATTTGACTGCTTGACAGGGTCTTCACGATCAAGAAAGTGCCTTGGTGGGTGTATATTGTTTGCAATCATATATGAAGTAAAGATTGCATATGAATGCATATGAAGACGTGAGAAAACCTCACGTGAACTCCCTACAATTGCAGATATGCAAAGAACCTATAACGTCCCGGATCCACATGACCAGCGGAAGCATGATAAAACGACATGCCATGTCGGATCCGAGAGTTACTTATGCATATCAAATCCACAATTAAGGAGACGGTAAAAAGATAAGAAATGAATATATAAAAGTTACTGAGATACTTCAATAAAGTAGATAACATCACTGAGTTGCTTGACATAATCCAAGACAAAAGTTGCATCCCACAAGATATCAATAGCAAAGGGAAATAACCAGACTGGAACAACTCAAAAATGTTTCTTGGATACACCTAGCAATAAGGAAACGAGAAGGAAATTAGCACTACCGAAAGAAAATGATAAATCTTCAGCCAGCCAATCAACAGCTTCAATGCTCTACTCCTCCAAGGAACCTACGGCAAGGCAAAACCACAGGAGCGACAAAAATGCTCGTAAGCCAAACAGCTTAGCATGCGAGAAGAGGGATACAAAATCGAAAGAATACTTTGATAAAATTACTAAGGAGTATGGCAATACGGTTATATCCGTAACATATGAGGATTTCATAATCTCAATAATTGTTCTCTAAAGTTGCATGCATACCCTTATACTCATTCTTTTCATAGAGTATGCCTTTTCTTAACTACCGCTGGTACTAGCGGCTTTCCCATACATTTACAATCATTCACTTGTATTCATTTCGTGATGACATCAGCTGAGTCAATAGGTGGACTTTCCACTAAGTTCTATTGAACCTGACACCCCCGGAAGGTGTTGCCCTTTAGGCCATGTGTCCGTATCGGACTCGGCAAGGGGACTCTAGAGGTGGCTCCCACCATGATGTGTAGCACTTAGCTCCGCTTACCGTTAATGTGCCAATTGATACTTTGTTCTTCTACAAGTTGACCTTTAGCTCTTCTGTTAGAATTACTTATTTTATTTTGGGACTAATATAGTGGTTAATATCTAAATGTTATGTGCTCACTCGGAGATCGATACCCCATTTATCTTTGTTCGTGCATGATTTTAACACATTATACTAATACTTTACACAGTATAACAATATCTACTGCTATTCAGGATGAAGCAAAATCGGTAGTTATTCAATTGGATTCACTATTAATGGGTAAGGCATACACTACATCACAATCACGAGCACTGCTTCACATAACCAGGAAATGGCATGCGAGCTCATTGAATAAGGCTTAGCGTGTTTTATTACCATTTAGATTATTGGAAAACTTATCTCATATGTCCCCCTGTAATCCACATATACCACTATTGTTATATAAATAGGAAATGACGTCAGACTAATGCTGACATATACGAATCTTTGACCTTAACCCCCCCCCCCCCTCCATACCCATTATTCTCATGTAGCAAATGTGTATAAAAAATATATCCGTGGCTTATTAGTAAAGGCAGTATCACGTTTCTAGACTAGCGTATATGCATAAAAATCTTAGGGGTTATTGTTCAATCCGTTTCATAGTTTTTATAACTGCAATTTCGTATTTCTTTTTTTTGTGCACGTGTAATCTACCTAAAAAAAAGGATAATAGTGTATCCCTCAATTGGATAGTAAAGGCCCTTCAAGGAGGTTGATTAGAATGGAATGGAAAGTGACGATAATTTCGGAATTAGGAAGCAACGATATCAAAGTCCAACTAAAACAAAAACCATTAATTTCTTTATTTGCAATGAAATATTGTAGGATAAAAGTAATAATAATCTATCTACATACTTAAGATTGTGATCACGGAGAGAGAGGAAAAACAAAATGATGGAGACAATATCTTCTATAAGCAAAAGATTACGCAGCAATAATCGGAGATTTAATATCGCCACAAAAAGGATTTGGGAAAACCCGAGAACGATCACGATTCTTGAACAATAGAACATATACCGTATCGCGAGGATTAGTTACTCCAAGGGTTGGGTCGACACCGTGATTCTACTCCCTCGACTTCGACCAGCCGTAGACGACGTCCCAACACGAGGATGGAGGATGCGGACTATCTCGGCCAAGGAAAATAAGGAGGCTGATCGTTAGACTCCTCTCCTCTCTTCCTCCCTCTCTTAAGTAACGAGATGGCCCCTTGCAACTCCAAAAATGGCACTCACGCCCAAGAAGATAGAGGGTTGCATTGGCAAGGCCATAATTGCCCCCACTCTCACTCTCTCTTCTAGTAATTCTATTAAATTATTATTAATATCTAATTGATAGTCTTAATTTCGGATATTGATTTAGTGGCCGTTACAGAACCACCACCTCTTTGACCAAATTAGCCTAACAAACCAGTCAGACATTCAAGGATGTTGCATACCCTTCAAACAAGCCCATCCATGTTCCACCCGTCTACTTACAAAACAGACAGACTATCGCTTGTGAGATGCCAAAACCATGGCAACTGTTAAGAGAAACCACCAATTTGAAGTCCGAAAAATGTTGTATTTGCATAGAATGAATTATGCGCAGCAAAGCCACTGCTCAATTATGAATTCCTGACAGGTCCATACGTGTATTTGGCGTGTGTAGGTCTGTTGGTTGGGGGATTGCAAGTGAAACCATGTCAGGAGTAACCTCAGATCTGATTCCCATAGCATACCTTCAACTAATTTCCCTCCGAGTTGTATTAACTACCAGCCCATGATCCAAATTACAGAAAAATGCACTGATGATGCTGTTTGCCAAAGAAAACACTGCTCAGCAATCCACGTTACTCTCTACCTTCACTGAAATTTCCAAGAGAACGTTTTTTTCCCAATCACAGTGTATTCAATGGAAGCTCCACTCAACGAAACCGATCTGAACTTCAAATCACTTCCTTGTAATATAATTAAAGGTACAGTCTACACTGAGACTGAAAAGGGCCACCAATCTAAAATGCAAATCGCTCCTTTTTCATATTAGCTACAGGTACAATCTACTATATATACCAATATAAGTAAACCATAATAACGCCTACCAGACAGCCCTACTTATACACCCATATGACCAACACATCAAGAAAAAACCGAACTGGGAAAGAAAAACCAAACCAAAAAACAAAGGAACATACAATAGGCTAAACAAGCAAACCACAGGAGCGAGCAACAATCACAGCACCAGAGTCCAGAACCCGGCAAGCACGAGCCCGGCAAAGCCTACACCATACGCGCCTACAAGAACCAGCCAAGAACAATAGAGTAAGGTAACCCCAAATAGAAAAGAAGGGGATTCTACTGTATAGTGATGCAAGAAAACTTAAGTCGGGTCCCAGAAAGCTAAAATCCGGACAGACTAAAACAGGATGAAACTACAATTGCTGCTTCTGCTTCCATACAGAAACCGAGAAAAGGATTTTAAAAAAGGGAATAAGAAACCGAAAATGGAAATGGATGTAGAAAGGATGAGGTCGCGTTACCCCGGAGAGGAGGAAGCAGAGGAGGAAGAAGAGAGCGTGGGAGAGGAGGAGCAGGAAGAGGGCTTCAGTTGGATCATCTCCGGAGCCCAAGAGCCCCAGGGAAGCGGCCACAAGGGCTATACCCGTGAACACGAAGCTCAAGGCGGAAGCCATACCACTTCCCGGCAAGCAATGGGGTGAGAAGCGGAGATGGGTTCGTTTTATAGGGGGCAAACCGTATTGGCAAATTAGAGAGAAGTGCAACTAAAAGGAAATGTAGGTGGCGCACGCAGAGCAGGGCAAGTCAAATACGCAACGCAGACGCACCAACAACTCGCATCCGTTCGTATCCGCATTCGTTAAATGAAGGATATGGATGCTATTTTTTATATCTGGCGAATACGAATATGAATGCGAATATTGAAATCTAACATCCGACGAATACGAATACGAATTATACAACCTTAATTTTAACAAATACAAATACGAATACGAATATTTTAATTTTGATGGATACGAATACGAATGTTCGTTTTTTTCTTAGCTTAAATGAAATTTATATAACATGACCCTTCTTTATTCCTTCCCCCTACTCCAGTGTGCAACCATTCAAATACCTAAAAATTATAGGGAGTGAATCAAAGTTTCACCACAAATACCAATTCCCAACCCATTCTCCAGTACGTAACCTATTCCACTTTTTCTGTTTGGAGTCTTTCGATTCGGCCCTTCCTTCCCCATTTCAAAACCCTAACTTCTAGCACGCCGCACACCACCAATCCATTTCTCTCCTCCGATCGGCGATCACTCCTTACCGCCGACGTGCTCACACTCGATCACGCATCGGTTGCTCCCTCTCATCGACGTTCGGTTGCTCCCTTCTTGTCGTTGATCAGTAATCGATTGCTTTGCATAAACTCGCTCCTCCCGTCGGCACGCCCACACTCAATCTCGCATTTGTTGCTCCCTCCCGCCATCGTTCAGGTACGGTAGGATGCAGGCAGCATTCCCTTTTTTTTGAAAGGTTTTTCACTATAACTATGCCAAAAAATACAAATGGAGGGCAAGAGCCCTGTTTACAGAAGTAAGAGTAAATATCGGCCCAGAGAAAACAAAAATCTGGGCTGATAACTTACAAGAATTAAGAAAAAGCACAGAGGGAACAAAAATCTGGGACTAACTATGAATCGAAATTGTGTCAATGCAAGTAATCACTTTTGCCAAAATATGACTAGCCGGGGCAAGACGGTCAGAAGACCACAGGGTATTTCTTTCTTTCCAAACTTCCCAACAAACAGCAGCGAGAGCAAGACGGAGTCGGATACTAACAGCCGAAGGGCTTAACTTCAGGATCTAGTCCAAGGCGTCCCGCATGCTCCTTGGAACATAGGAGGAATGAGTGAGGGCTTTGCAGACTGAAGACCAGATCTCCCATGAGTAGATGCATTCGAAGATAAGGTGGGTATGGGACTCCAAAGTCGCATTACAAAGATAACAAGGTAAGTGAGCAGCGATACCAAGCCTAGAAAGGCGATCAGTTGTAGGCAGGCGACCAAGAACTGCACGATAAAGAGTGCAACAATGCTTGGGAACGCCTCCCTTGTGCCAAACCACGCCCGCCCAAGGCACAGGTGCATGCCTAGGACGTGAAAGATCAACTGCAGCAGCAAAAGAAAACCTAGAGCCCGCTGGAAGCCAGACATAAGGCGGGGAGGAGCCAGAGACCGCAGCTCTGAGGCGAGGGCGGGCGGAGAGCATAAGCCTCCAAATAGGCGAGGCAAAGGTAGAGTTACACGCCTCAAAAAAGGTAGCAGAGGAGAGGTATTTAGCACACATGAATTCAGCCCACAGGGAGGGGCCACAACTAAGAATCTTCCACGACCAAGAAATAGCCATAGCCTCCATGATTGTATTCACCGATCTGAGACCCAGGCCCCCCTCCACCTTTGGGAGGCAAAGCGTATCCCAAGCAACAGAATGAATCCCATAGTTCCAAAGGAAATTAGCAGACAGCTTATCAATTTTTCTCGAAGTACGCAGAGGGAGGACCGTACCATCCGTCCAAAAGAGAACAATACCAGCAATAACTGACTTAAGGAGTTGCAGGCGGCCGGCGAAAGATAGGGCCTTAGCTTCCCAACCACAAAGCAAGGCCCTAACCCTGTCTTCGAGAGGCCTCGCCAAGGAACCTCTACCAAAGGAGGATGAGAGTGGAAGACCAAGGTAGGTTGTAGGCAAAGAGTGCCTTAACAGTCCCAGACGAAGGCACAATCCAAAATCGTCAGGCGAGGATTTGGGACGGAAGAACTTGCTCTTCCTCGCATTCATGGAGAGCCCCGATATTGTATAGAATTTTTGAAGGATGTCCTTGACCGCAAGTAGAGAGGCAGAGGAAGCCTTGCAGAAAAACAAAAGGTCGTCAGCGTAGATAAGGTGCGTAGGAACGGCCCTCCTGCGGCAAGCCATCGGTCTCAGTACCCCACACCTCACAAAATCATCGGTGATACTCGATAGAGCCTCCATACCAATCACAAATAGGAGAGGACTAAGAGGGTCGTCCTGCCGCAGCCCCCGAGTCCCCCGAAAGTAGCCATATGGGGAGCCGTTAACTATGACCGAGAAGGTGGCGGAGGAGATACATCCTTGGATCCAATGGAGCCACCTATCACCGAATCCCATGTCTCTCAAAGATTGGATAATGAAAGCATGTTCAATTGAGTCGAAAGCTTTGGAGAGATCTATCTTGAGGCAAGCCCGGTTGGCGGAAGATTTCCTGTCGAAGCCCAATAAAATCTCTTGGGCCAGCCGCAAATTGTCACCCATAGTGCGGCCTTTAATAAAGGCCGATTGGTTGCTTGAGATCAAGAGTGGGAGCACGTTCGCCAAGCGAGAGGCGAGCAACTTGGCAAAAATTTTATAGACCACATTGCAGCAGGAAATTGGGCGGAAATCAGAGAGAGTGTTCGGGGAGGTCACCTTTGGCACAAGCGATAGAAAAGTTTGGTTCATCCCATTTATATTCCCGCCACCAAGGTAGATGTGGTTAATTGCATCACAGAGATCATTCTTGATGAGTGGCCAGTGGCGCTTGAAGAACCCACCATTGAAACCATCGGGCCCCGGGGCCTTGGAGGACGAGATAGACTTAACAGCATCAAGAATCTCAGCCTCCAGAAAAGGGCGTTCAAGCCAGGAACTAGCAGCTGAAGTGATATGCATCTTGGGAGCAGGAGGCGGATTAAGCGGAGCCCGAGGGGAGGAGGGGCCAAGAAGCTCTTTATAGAAATTCACAGCAGCCTCGGCCACCATGGCCGGTTTGTCAATGAGGTGTCCATCGACGGAGAGAAGTTGAGGAATGTAATTCCTGGCAGAGCGATCCTTAGCACAAAGGTGAAAGAATTTGGTGTTCCGGTCACCCAAAGTGAGCCAGTCCACCCTACTTTTTTGCCTCCAAGCAGATTCGAAGTCATCCTCCAAGATGGAAAAATGAGCTTTGATATCCCTTTCAAGTTGGGCCAAGATTGGGTCTAGTGGGTCGGCCGCAAGAGCGCCATTAATCGCCAGAAGCGCACTTTCAGTATGCTTCACCTCCTTAAGGACATTAGCTTCTTCATTGGACCAAGCCTTGAGGGCTTGCTTCACGTTCCGGAGCTTACAAGTTAGCCTGGATATGGGGTTACCATTAACAGGCGAGGTCCATGCATTATTCATTAGGTCGGAGTAGCCAGGGCGAGCTGCCCAATAATCAAAATAGCGAAAAGGTCTAGCCTTAGAGCCCACTTTCGCAAGGGACACCGTCATTAGTAGGTGATCACTACTCGGGAGGGGGGAATAGCGCAGAGTTGTGGCTGGGAGAGAGTGCATCCAAGCTTCGTTAATGAGAGCCCGATCAAGTCTAGCTGCAATTCTGGATGGGCCAACCGAGCTATTGTTCCACGACCAGGGATTACCACAAGGGTGAAGCTCCAGGAGGCCGCAAGAATTAATGCAAGAGTTGAAGTCGGATTTTGCAATGGAGGTGGGAAGGCGACCTCCCAACTTCTCGTTGTCGAATCTGACAGTATTGAAATCCCCAATAATCAACCATGGGGAATTCACGGTAGAGTTCATAGAAAGGATTTACTCCCAGAGCGCCCTACGAGCCAAAGGCAGATTCTCCCCATAGACCACAGTGACGGTGATCAAAAATCCACCCAGATTACTGCAGGAGAGCATTATAGCTTGCGAAGAGGCCGAAATGCAGGAGCAAGACCAGCAGCTCTCCTTCCAAAGAAAGTAAATACGGCCGAGGGGAGTATTGTTGTGCATGATGCCCCACCCAGCAGGGAAGGCCTCCGCGAATTTGGACCTGTTATCAGGTCTAACCTTAGTTTCAATTAGGCCAATGAGCTCAGCCCCAAGGCCAGTTATGTGTTTGAAGACGTTCTTAATTTTCCTGGGGCAGTTGAGACCCCGAACGTTGCAAACAATAGCAGACATCAAGAAGGAGGAGAAGTGGAGGCCCGTGGCCCCGATCTTGCTTGACGGGAGGATTCACCTCCATTGTTAACTTTCTTCTTTCTCTGTGATGCCATATTCCAGGCCGGATTGGGTTCCACAAGGACCGCCTCCAGCGAAGAGTTAGGAGGTTGCTGTCCGAGTCCCTCAGATTTGCCAGGGCCATCCAATGATGATGCATCCGGGGAGTTAAGGTCAAACTGCACCACAGGGGGCTGATTAGAAATAGAGATGGTGGGGGAGGGCCTCCTCGGGGCAGGGGAAGGCCAGTGGAGAAAGCCTTTGGGACCGTACGGGAAGGCAGTGAAGGGGCGGCCAGAGGGCCGTTTGTGGATTCTAGCGTCGTGCACAACCGAGGACTGAGTAGTTGAAGCATTGTGAACGGGGCGCGAGTTGTCAATCGAGGGTATGGGTTGTTCTTGCTCCAGCAAGACCTGAGTGGCGGCATTGGCAGAGGCGACATTAATGGAGTCGAGCTTGGATGGAGGTGTTGATGAGGGCCCAAGAGACCCGTCAGGCCCCTGTGGTGGGGGCGGGCCTTCAGGAGACCCCTCAGGCAAGCTTGGCGATTCCAGAGAGCTATCATTACGTCCAGCAGATTCACCGGAGCCACAGGATGGAGAGAAAGGGAAATGAAGCGAGGAATGATCAAATGAAACACAGGACTTACATCTGGGCGGGAGCCATTCGAGCTCCACACCAACCATCTGGCGTGTGCCCGAGAAGAAGACGAGAGGAACCGCTGCGGGAACATCCTTGGAGGCGTGAATAGAAACGCAGCAACGAGCATACCCATCGTGCTGACCAAGAGAGGTTGCGGCGTCCATGAAGAGGGGGGTTCCAAGGAGGCTGGCCAGCTTGTTGAGGACTATGGGCGAGCAGTGCGTGAGGCTTAGACCGTGAAAGCGAACCCACAGAGGGATCTCCGAGAGGAGGTCCCGCTCGAGGCACAAGTTAGCTTCCCATCGCCGGAGGACCATAAGCCTCCCTTGGAACAGCCATGGACCACCACCAAGAATGCGGAGGCATTCTTCCTCGGAAGAAAGTTGCAGATAATAGAAGCCATTAGCGCGGTGGAAGAGCTTATACCCCGCGGCCGGCCTCCAAACACGGTCGACAAAATTTTGTAGCAGTTTCCGGTAGGGTTTCTTCCCAAGCACGTAGAAGACGAGAGTGTTTACCCAAGTTTTCTCCAAGGTAGAGGCGTCGGCTTCAGAGATGAAAGCCACATCCTCGCCATTCACGACCACCGGCGCTTCGAAAGCCATTCTTCTCGGGGAGGATGTGGAAGGGGCCGACCCGCAGACCACATTCCAAGGGCGAGGCGAAGGCCGAGGCAAGGGGTTTGGGTTGGAGGTCGGGTGGTGTAAGGTTTGAGAAGTAGTTTCGGTGGAAAGGGGGTCAGAGGTTGGAGGATCGGAGGTTGGAGGCAGCGGGAGGTTAGGGTTAGGGTTGGGGTCGGGAGGGGGAGGGGGAGGGGGTCGCAGGATGTCCATCCGCGGTTCCACCAAGTACGCACATATGTCAGGCAGCATTCCCTTGATATTCCATTCCTGCATTCCTGCGTTTCTTGGATAATATTATAGCCATATTTTTTAAGAATTGAAATTCCATTGCTTAATAATGATATTATTCTTCGATATTTTTTAATAATATACCATTATTACAAATATGTATATATAGATGCAAAATATCGTATATATTACAAATAGGGGTTGAGGAAGCTGCACCCGGGGGTGTAGCTAAGTAGCTGCACCTGGCCATTTTTTAAATTGATTTTTTGTGTTTTGTAAATGAAATCTATGGGGATTTAAATCACCATATATCACCATGATATTATACCAATTTCAACTAAATTGGACACTTCTGTCATTTCCATCAAGACTATTACATTTTAACGGTCTCAGAATTATTGAAATTGACCCTATCTAGATGGACATGTTAGAAATATTTGTTTCGCATGAAATTTGAAACACATATTCCACACAATAAACTAAGTAAATCTCCATAAGTTTTTTTCAAAAAAAATCAATAAGAAAAATACCCGGGTGTAGCTAGTTAGCTGCACCACACGGTGTAGCTTCCCTTTTCCCTTTCAAATATATGCGTATACGGATACCGACATGGATATGGATTTCCTTTTTTATGTGGATACTGACATCACTTTCGATTTTGTTAAGATGCAAATACAAATATGATACAAAATATTCCAGCAGATATGGAATAGAAATATTAAATATATCTATTATATAGAAAAATTTCAAATATGATTTTTTGTGTGAATACAAACATGAACATCTATTTCTGTTTTTAGCGGATACAATTATGGACATGTATATGAGTTTTTATTTTTTTTCTACTCATGGATATGGATATAGATATCATTTTCAATTTTTAGTAAGATATGGATATGGATTATATTCTAATGGACACGGATATTGACATGTATATGGGTTTTTATTTTTTTTACGATACAGATATGGATGTGGATGTGCGTTCCTATTTGTTTGGGGATACGGATATGGATTGGATATATGTTTATATTTTTTGCGGATGCGGATATAAATACGGATGCTATTTTTAGTTTTTTAAGACATGAATACTAATTATATGGAAAAAATTTCAAAATAATCTCCATTTAAATTTAACTAATGATTCTTTATATGAAAATATATCAATTGTACGAAAAATAAGTCGGAGGATACCGATTATGTTTTCTACTTAATGAAATAATCAAAATGAATATTAATTTCTTTTTATACTTGTCTCCTTCCAAACATAAGAAAGGAATGTGTCTCATCGTAAATGTTCTAATTCCTAATATGAACCAAACAATGGAATGGAAAACCTATTCCTTTCTGTTACATTGTTAATTCCACTCTTGTTTTGATTCCATTCCATTGTAATTCCTTTCCAACCAAACAAACGGGGCCTATGGAGCGTGAGGTTGCAGTTGAGAATCTTGAGAGCATTTTCTTCGAACCTCTGTTAATCAAATGGAGAACATGAATGCTATTTTCTTTTATCCAGCTAATACCAAATGCGAAGGACTTTTTTCTAAATAATTACCAATTTAATCATAATTAATTAAACAGTCATGGACAATCCAAAATATAAAAATTTAGCTACCTATCGGTACTTGAGGTGCCGAATTGGGGAGAAAGCCCAAAACAACACCTCAAGTGTCGATTTGGTAGGAAAATTTCACCTATGTCCAACTATTTGCATTCGTATCCAACCCAAAAAGTTATTTTAAAAATACTTCTCTCTTCTATACTACCAAATAGAGGCGTATTTTATCATAGTTTTTAATTAATCCATGACTTCCGCAATCATAAAGATATTTTTATAATTATTAATTTTACGATTACGATAAAGCGAATCAATGCTTTGAATAAAATTAAATTATTCTCTTGATATATATTTATTCTGGTGCATACGGATAATGATAGGAAATAAACTTCAATTTATTTGCAATATGAAAATATGTGGATATAGTTTCATTTTTTTAAATAAGGATACGGACACAAGTATACCACTTTTTCATGTGGATATGGATATCTATTATACTCAATTAATTTATATACATTTTGAAGATATATTATTATATGTATAAACATGTTTCAAATATAAATACTTTTATATAATTTTTAATTTGATGAATATTGATATATGGAAAAGAAAAATGAATTTTAATTTATTTTTCAAATACAAATATAAATACATGAGTTCTTTCATCTTTTAAGATACATGGATACAAATCTAGGTTTTAGTTTTAGTTTTGTTTATACATGTTAACCCCTATCAAATAATGATGCAACCAGATAATCCGTATATGTTCACTATCACATTTGCTGTTATGCAGAAATGGATGCATAACTTTATTTTGTGGATACTAATACGTAAGTCGATTTTGACGGATACATAAACAATTATACGATGGTTCAATTATAATGTTTGAATACATATATAAATACAGATGCAAAAAACTTTGGGTTGGATACAAATGCAAATTAGTTGGACATAAGTGAAATTTTTCCTACCAAATCGACACTTGAGGTGTCGTTTTGGGCTTTCTCTCCAATTCGGCACCTCAAGTGCCGATAGTAGCTGAAATTTTAAATTTTGAATTGTCATGACTATTTAATTAATTATAATTAAATTAGTAATTATTTAGAAAAAAAATTCAAATGCGAATATGAAATGTAAGAGGGAAAACGAGCAAACTTTAAAAAAACAAAGAAACAAATCTCATGACGTGGCCTTGTCATGGAGGTCTTTACTCTACTTCAATGTTAGTTGGTAGTGGCATGCTTTCTTACACAGTCCTTCCCATAGCCTGCTTTGATAGGGTGCGATGTCCTTGGGCATGTGTTGTCTTCTCTACCATGTCATTCGACATGCAATCTAGGGTTTCATCGCTTCCCATGAATCCCTATAAAAGGGTTGGGAAGAGGAGCTTCGATCGCACATCAGGACTCTTTGTTGAGCTATTCCTCCTTTGCTTGTGCATTCACATATTTTCAATATTGTGAGCTTTTTGGATTGTGAGGTATCCGATCTCTATTTTCTCTTGCACAATGAGTGCCCTGATCTATTGTTTTTCAAAGTTTTGCTTCGAAATGGATTAAGTTCTATGTTGAGCAAGGATCTTTGCTTTTACTGCCTCCTTTTACACTCTTTGCTTTTATGCTTGACATGATTAAGCTTGATAATGGCATGTTTTCATTTTGCAACCGTGAATAGTGGTTTTTAATTGTTTAAGCATGATAGATGATTATGTTGTTAATTGTAGTAAGCTTTTGCTTAAGCATCACTTGATTTTGGGTAAATAGTTTAGATATTAGTTGTTTTTTTGCTCTATGTTGAACTTGGTTGAGCATGGTAATGAGTTTTCAAATCTGATTTGCAACGCGGTTGGATTATATTTGTTTATCTTATGTGGATTAGATGTTTGAGCACTGATTGAGAGGCTGGATTAAATGAAGTTGTAATTTCAACATGATTTTAAATTAGTTTGGTTCTGTTCGTAGTTTTAACTGTATCACTATAAATTATAATGAGGACGTCTCTTCTCATTCCACTGTTCTCTCATCTCTTTCTTCTCTCTTTCTCATCCTTTCTCTAAGGTTATATTGTTCTTATGCTGGTGTTGAGACAATACCTCCATCCCCCTCTATATATAGCATAGTTACAACCCCATAGTCATATTCTCAATAGGATTATAAATAGAATACAACTCACCTACTACTAAGATTAGGTGTTCAATTCCATTAGGATTCTCAATCCTAATATGACCCTAATTCTAACATATATACCCACTCACATTTCTCTGTGATTCTTGTAGTTTTTTTTTCAAGAACTTCATATAGACAAGAAGCAATCAAGAGCTACAATTAGAAATAAAGGTTGCTAAGGAAAGTGCGGACATGGTATCGAGACCCTGATGCAGAGAGAAGCCAAGGGCTATCCAAAGCACTATCAAAATCGACTCCTGCTCACGGGAGCTCCTCTAAGTGTTCTAGTTGGTGGAAGTAGAGGGCTTCGCATGAGGCCTGATTCGCCTAAAAGCTTCGCTCCGCGCTCACACACCATCTCTAGTTGCTCTTGATAATCAGAAATAAAGGTGCTACTAGTTGCTCTTGATAGGTTGGCACAATGAGATAGATAGGGTCAAAGAGTTTAGGCTTATCTAAGCATGATAAATACTTGGTGAGAAAATTCTGATAATTAATGACTAGGGCGGCATGATGCCCTTTAATTAATATGCTAGTGCTAACTCGTGCTTTGCACAGGTAAAGCTCGTAATTCACACATAGAAGGCCAAATATACAGAAAATTTTAGGGTTTTATCACTTGTGCCCCTCCGAGATATCGCAATTTCAGTTATGCCCCTATCTTTTTGGTGATATCAGTTGTGCTCTTCACTTCTTGCTAATCTATCACTTGTGCCCCTCGGATTAGTGACCGTCCATAACCAACACAAATGGACGTTATAACTTCAAGGACATAAATGGAATTAAATTAAAAAATTGAAAAGACCTCCTCCTCCCCCGTCTTCTTCCTCCCTTCTCTTCCTCCTCTCCTCCCTTCTCTTCCTCCTCTCCTCCCTTCTTTCCTCCTCTCCCATATTCTTCCTCTTCCTCCTGCATTGCTCCTCCCTCCTCCTCCTTCAGCTCTCCTGCAGCCTCCCCCGAGCCTCCGGCTCCCCCCACATGCCTCGCCTTCGTCCTCCTCCTCCTCCTCCGCCCCCGTACCTCCCCCCTCTGCCCCTGCACTTCCCCTCCACCCCCCGCACTAACCTCCGCACCTCCCCCTTCTGCCCCCTGCACCTCCCCCTCCGCCCCAGAGATTAGGTGCACCTTATGCCCTGGAAGGAAAGCGAAGACCCTCGAGAATGATTTGGAGACGTTGATGCAGCAGAAAGAGCGAACGAAGCAGAAAATCAAGGAGTTAGTGAGCATCGACAGCGAGAAGGAGCACACCAGGGATGTCGAAGACTGGATGTGGAATGTCCAAGATTGCAACAAAGAAGCTACTCGATTGCTCTCCTCTCTTGCTGCGAGCAGTTGTTGGCATCTCTGCTTACGTTATGGCTATGCACTTGATATCGAGGAACTGCTGAGAATAGTAACGAAGCTGAAGCAAGAAACGGATAATTGGGGTGATGAAAGCAAAATTATCTGAAAGAAACCTTCATTAATCTCTCCACCACGGATAAATCAAATCCCGAGCATCAACAAGCAGCAAGATCCCTGGAGCTTGTTCTTGTCCTTTATGGCGGGCGGGGAAGTTGATGTTGTCGGAGATCAATTCATAGAGACAATTGGTCGGCGCATAGTCGACACCGTAGTCGAATGCGCCACTGGTCGGTGGCAATAAGAGCATCAAGCAAATCCACGATGATTTCTTCCGATTCACGCCTCAGTTACGAGTCATGGACCTGTCCAACACCAAGATAGTCGAGCTCCCTCGCTCCATCAGAGAACTCAAGTTACTGCGCTTCCTTAAGCTCCGAGAGGCCAAGATCAAGTGCTTACCCAGGGAGTTGGGGAAGCTGGAGAACGTGAAGCAGTTGGATCTAAGTGAAACATAAGATCTCAGGACGAAGAAGAAAGGAAGAAGAACAAATGGAGGAGGAAGAAGATGAAGAAGAAGTTTGGACAATAATACCCCTCTTAACTGCACTAAGGTTTGAAAAAAACCATGGCAAAGTCAGCTCATTGACGGTCAATCTGACGGAAGGGCACAAGTGATAACGGAGAAAGAAGTGAGGGGCATAACTGATATTACCAAAAAGATAAGGGCATAACTGAAATTACGATATCTCAGAGGGACACAAGTGATTAAAACCTAAAATTTTAAAAGAAGACCATCACATTGGAGCATATTAACAATAATATACATATTTTACATAATATATGTAGATGTAACATAAGTTAATAGTAGATACCCATACTTCGTAAATGAAAAGAAACTTATCGACTGTCGAATTAGAACATATAGGTGTCGAAGAATATATGTATAATAGAAATTTCCCTATTCAAGATTTTAAAAATCTGAGTGAATTGCATAAATTTTTTTGAATTATATACCGTTTTAAATGTTGTATCAAGTTTTGAAAAATAATAATGTGGTATTCAATCATTAAGAGTTTTTTTTCAAGATAATCCTAAAGCTCTACATTAGTAAAATTTAGTTATTCGTATTGTCTTTCTAACCTTAAATTACATGATTGAGTATGAACCTGAAGCAGTTTTAAGGGCAACTTTCCCTGCTGTGAAGGTTCCACTCTTCAACCCCATCAGTAGAGAAACTCTCATCAAATCTACACAAGCATGTTTCTCTCCGACCCATCCAAAAATAAAATTATCAGCGAGTCTAAGCATGGATCTTCCTTCCTGCGGATCAATTAAAAAGTTCACAGATGCCTCTTGCTTAGCAGCAACACTTGCACGCCCGAGTACATCAAATAAAGCTGCTTCAAGAAAAGTGATGAAGCAGAGAAAGCATGCACTAAAAATCATCATGCCTTCATCCCTTTTGCTGTTGATACTTTTGGTTTCTTAGCACCAGAAGCTGTTGAGTTTTTGAAGATGATCCAAAAAATCATGAGTAGTAATGTAATGATTCCTAGATTTATGGATGTAGTATTCAGAAGGATTGGTTTTGCAATTCAAAAAGGACTAGCGGCTCAACTTGTTGCCCGCTTGTATCCTATTTTGATGTAATGCATCTATTTGTATAAGATTAATTTCTTGATGACAATATGAACGAATAAATATGGTGGGTATATATAAAAAGAGATGATATAATTTCTGGTGTAACGGAGCAAATAATGTAATGAATAGTGAGGCAGAAGCATGAATCAGAAACAAACAATGTTGTATATATATCACACGAAAGGAGATCGTGTAAAGTATAATATACGTTATAATAATCTAATCCACCCATTTCATCTCTCTGAAGTGAAATGTATGTATTTCATTTTAACGTATATTAGATTATTATACGTATATTAGAGAGAAATGAAAAAGTAACTTCACATCACGCGAAAGGAGATCGTGTAAAGTATAATATACGTCCAACGAGGAGGATGTGAAGTTACTTTTTAAAATTCAAGAATGATGTAGTAATTGTGTGTAAGGTTTAGAGAATTTCTTATATGGTTTAGAAACTTTTCAATATTTGTATGCAGATTTGCAAAATAAATAAAATACATACACATGTGCATAGACACATACACGATGTAATAAAAGCGTTTTAATTTTTCTTGCATTATATACGAAGATAAGGATATAGTTCTTATTTTTTTATGATATCTATGTGAACATTGACATATATTCCTCGTGTATATGGATATCAACATCGGTAGTTATGTCTTAGAGAAAAAATAATTTGTATCCATATTAAGAAAAAAAATTAGAATGTATAGATTGATGTCTTTATCTATATTTGCAAAAAGGGAAAAACAAATATCTTTATCTAGATCGTACAAAGAACTACACATCTATATTTTGTTTGAAGATGTAACGAGAGACAAATACAAATCTATCTAAATTACAATGCATCACTGTTGAATTCATTTCAATCCTTAAAATCTTGATATGTATCTGTACCCACATGCACAAACATGTGTGTATCTATATCATAAAAAAAATGAAAATCATATCCCTATGTGTATACACATATGAGACAAAATGAGAACGTACCTTTTATTAGAACATGTATTGAAAAAGGAATATAAACAAATATATTTATCTCTGTACGTAATCTCCAGGAATCAAACAAATATATAGAGATCAAATGTTCATATGTGACTTTGGTAGTGATGTTTTCGAAATATAACCACGGTGGCCAAACATGCAAACTTATCTCAAAAATATAAAATATATATATAGAGAGATTTTCTGTGGACGTGGAATTAATCATACAAGGGGAAAATGGAAATTTTCTTGAAAAGCAACTAATGCGCGTAGGGACCCCATCCCCTTAATACAATGGGGGGTGGGTCATGATCAAGGTTTTAAAAATTGAACCGGACATCAAATCGGGCAAGTATCAGTTTTTGGTTTTTATGGTCGGACCAGTGAGATCGACCGGTCAAACAAGTGATGACGTCATCAGTTCATAAAAATCGGAAAAGATCGAACCATTGTACTGTTAGTTTGGTTCGTATGGTTTAACCGGGTCAAACCGAGTTAGACCGGTAGTATCACACAAATGAATATCACATCTTTAAAGGATCTATATACTCGCGTCCTTCCTAGTTTTTCAATAACACTTATACTCCCATTTTTACAATTATGCACCCCTTTGTATTTTCACAAAATAGATAGTAGTGACATTTTATTAGTACAAGTGTGCTCCTATATTATATCAATATAAGAATAATATTATGAATTTTTTAAATATAGGAACACAAGAGACTTGCTAAATGTTCAAAATGATATAATAAACATATTTTATAAAATTCATGTGTGTGATGTATAAAATTAACAATTTTAAAACTATTTAAACTTTAGTTAATAATAAGTGTTTTCAATCTATTACTTCTCATAGTATAACTATGACATATTCTTCCTTTCTTGTTGGAAATAGACAAACACGTGTAATATGTGAGACGAGAGGCAATGCTTATATGACAGGAAGTGAGGCATGATAATGTATCATTGACGTATGTGGAAGGAGAAGAGATAAAGGAGTGCTATATTATAAGTTAGAATGAGTCTAGATTAAGAATAAATTTTAAAAATTTACATTTTATTAAATTATCAAAATTCATTTTTTATCAAAAATTGATGGTTTGGTTCAATTGGTTCAACTGAGTTTAAGCATTCCAATGGAGTTTTGACCGATTTTGATTGATTTTTAGTTTCTGAATAAAAACCGGATGGTTGGACCATTTTTCTTCCGATTCTTGGTTGAACTGGTTGAACCGACCGGTTCGATCCGATTTGTAAAACCTTGATCATCACGTAGATTTTCTCGTTGGGTTTGAAGTTTGAGTGCATTATTTTATGTGGTTCTACTTTAGGAAACAAATGCGGAACTATCAAATCGAGGCAGTTACGCTCAATTTCTGTCCTGCTAAAGATAACATATGGTCAACCCATTCCTTTTTATTAAACAATACCAAGTTTGGTCGCTGAAAGTTGCTTGTGGAGTTAATAAAATATATGAAAAATCAAATCAGGTAGTCTAACCTTTGAATCAGATTGAAAAGATTGTCGCGGAAGAGAGTTGGAAGCCTCAAGGCTGTAAAAGCTGAACCGACAGTCGAGAGACCAACCAGGTTCAGTAGATTTTGTATCATTTTATATTTCAGATATATAGATTTGGATATTCTTGTTATTGACCTAACGACATCAAAATGAGTCAAATCCCAACTAAACGTTGAGATTCTTACTTTTACTTTACATTTTTAAAATATATATATATATATATATATATATATCATCCTAAAATATCGATCGATGTATCAAGGTAATAACAAACTGCCAAAATACTGAACCTTATGAGTAATTTGGCGGTAGTGCAGTGCATCTACAACTTAACTAATTCGGGTTCATGTAAAAAGAAAGAAGACATGTTAAAGATGCAAACATACAACAACAATATGTTCCATTCCTTTCACTAGAGCTTTGTCTCTGTAATGGTTTGTGAGATCTTGGTGTCGTCCAATAGGTGGAAAATCGAGGATGACAAAATGGATGGAAGAGGATCCTTTATTGTAACAAGAGTTACAATAGAACTGTTGTAATCCACTTTATTTATTTTTTTATGATTTTGATATCAAATTCAACTTTATCGATTGAATCATCGATGCTCTATATATCGTCCAATTTTTGCTTAAACTTGAGCTTATTTGCTATTCTATCTTAGTGCTTTAAGTTTGAATCTTTTAAAATGTAATTAAAGTTGCTTAGATCCTAACCCAATGGTTTGACTCTTAAGATAAAATAGCTCGAATTCGAGCAAAAATTAGAGGATATGTAAATCATGATCTAAGATTTAATATATAAGATTGAATTTTGGATTCAAAAACCATCAAATGAACCATCGCGCGGAGAGCTTGTATGTCAAATTGTATCAATCCTTGTTTGCCCATTGTCCAAGGAGACTTCCTTTTATGGACGCTTCAATAATATTTTTCTAATCCATTTTATTCAATTTCTTCTTATCACCTACTACATTATTTGATCATGTTTCTTTTACAATTTTCCTATAATAATTTCATTTTCCTTTTAATATTCTTAATATCGAATTCAATTATGCTTTTATAATTCGAAAATATAATATGGTCTCCAAGGCCCTAAATCTCGATTTTTCTCGCATTTCTCCATCATGGAGAAACAAAATATTGTCGACATGTCATCGCTTTTTGTCCAAGTTGGTCAAAAATGGAAAATGCGTATGAAATTTGATATTTTTATTTTTGAAAATAAGCTTTCCAGTGTTTGCAAAGGAGGTCAGTCGATTGATGCACCGATTAATTGATGCGAGATTTGAGATGTTGAGTTGAGGAAGAAAGGATGAGGAAGGCCTAAGAAGTGTTCGAATGAGATTATCTGGAGGGATCTTAGTTATTTGGATTTAAGACTGAGAATGACCCGAAATAGATCTAGATGGAGACAAAAAATCCATGTAGTTTGATCATACTTTATTGTGGGAAGAGACTTTATTGGTGTTATTGTTGTTGTAAGCTTTGCATTAAGTTTCAATCAACGAGTAAGATAGAATTACACATTTATTTGCTAAAAAAGATTTAAATACAAGTTTGGTAGTGGTATTATCATCAAAATCATTGCACATCCTAATATGCAATATTTAGAAAGGTGTGCGGTAGAAAGTTTAATTATATAAAGTGTGTTACTAAGTCAAAATAACAAAGAGCATTCTCACACACTCAAAAATCATTATATACCAATGCAATAGGAAGAACATTTACTACATAAATAAGTTAGAGATATTAATCTCTCCTTAGTAGTCAGAATTAAGACTATGGTTTAACTATTATTGTCAAAAAAATATAAAATTAAAAACTGGCATCGACACATGCACCTATATACTATGATATTACATATGTCATGAACATGCTGTTGAGAACCTCGAGACACTTTAAAATCATAACATGTTTGTTCAATCTAACACATTAAAGAGCTTATTATGTACCTCGAGTAACATTATGAGAAAAAGATAAATAAACTACTTTGATATCGCCAATATGCTAATACTAAAATTTCGATGACATTTTAACTAAAAATAATGAAATTTAAGGGATTGTGCTATTGAACAAGACGTGCAATTAGAAGTTTAGTTATGTAAAGTAAATAAATAAGTTGAAATAATATTATTAGATATATGTCGTCTTATAAGAGGGAGCGGTCTAGATGAAATGATATAAAAATATCTCTTTGAGAAATAACATGAAGCGGTCTGATCGATGAAACGATATAAAGAAATCTCCTTGAGAAATAACATAGTGAAGGCAAAGTAGGAATAAATATTAGCGAAATTGTGGTGAAATATGAGAAATTTAAGAAGAAATTTTCACATTTAGATCGAGTGATATGCCTGTGACAACAACTTATATGAGATTGAGATCTAAAAAAACAGAAGGGGGAGTTTTGATATATCAGTGAAATATCGCTATATATCGTGGAATTCGAGGCCATAATGTGGACGGAACCATAGGTTGGTGTTTGATCTCTTGGTAGAATAAACGATTCGAGTTGATAAATTAGAAATTCAATTCTAATCTATGTTAGGTTGGATCAAGATGCCAAGTTTCACTTAATTGATTAGATGAAAATCAAATCAGGTTGTCTAAGCCTTGATTGATATTCATTATTCAGTCACAAAGATAACCCAAAACAATGATTGGAGGATTAATCAATATATTAAATATTGTTTCTTCTAATATTTCTAAAAATAAAAATTTATAAATACTATTTGTGTGTGCGTGGGTGGGTGCAAATGTGAAATTTTAATTTCCAATCAAACAATGAACACTTTTATGTTAAAAGCAAAAAATAACGAATTATAAATCATTGTGTGTGCGCGTGCTTGTGTGTGAAATATTTTGTGGGTGTCAAATTTAATTTCTGACGAAACATTGAACATCTTATGTTAAAAATAGAAAATAAAGAATTAGAAGTCATTATTAAAAAAAAACTTTATCAAGGGCAGGAATGGGTCACCAAAGTAGGGATAAGAAGGTATCCCAGCAAGGATGGGGATAGTCAAAATGGTATTCAAGGAGCTGATGTTCACTAAGACAATTGAGAGTCAAAATAGTCAAAATGGTATTCAAGAAGCAAAGCCAAAGTTACATTAGGATTTAGAGTACTAGGTATAAATTAGTCACTATATATGGTTGTTATATGTTGAATCAAAGCCATGGATCACACATCCTGTTTGTTTGTGTGAATCGAATGAAAGCCTTGGACTCGCCAACTAACTCAATACCTATATATGGTCTAGCTCCAACCAAATCAAATGATCCAATTCATTTGTTCCACTTTGAACAAACTTATCGCATGATCACTCGAATCTATAAAGGGAAGATCTTCCACTCTGTTGGTAGTTTTGTTTGATCACAAATATTTGTCACTAGAGATACATTTAAAATGTATTTGAAAAAAAAGATGCGGTACATATGATGTCTAGTATAATTAGCAGTGCAGAGGATTCACTTATGAAAAAGGATTTCATGAGAAGAAAATAAAAATCCGTTCTGCATTGATCTTAATGATACCAAGTCTAGCATGGTAATTGTTCATGCCTCCATGTTTCACTCCCAAAGCTTTTATTGAAATTCCTCGAAAAGTGGATAACCTTGGTTCCATAGACCAACCAAATGCGAAACCAAACGGATTCTAAAGAACAGATGTAATATACTATTGCGAGTAGTGGAAGCAAACAAACATAGACGAAACAAGTAAACCATATGCACACAGATTTACAAGGTTCATGTCCTCAAGCAACAACGATCATTTTCACTATTATGTGGAGAAAGGGAAAATACATAGATTACATAGAACCCTAACCCTATGAAGTTTATATACTACTCACAATACAAATGGATTCCAAAGACATCGAGACCCTCATATGGTACAGTATGGTACGTCGGCGAGCTTAATCCGCCCTTCCTATGAAGGATGGAGAAAAAAAGGATATTCAACTAGGTTCAACCGAACAAATGGTTAGGATTCAAGGCATATCAGCATACACAAGAACTCCGAGTTCAAGGGCTTGAGCAAGCATCCCTTTTTATTGCTACAATGGGACAAGTTTACAAAAGGTTCCCAAGGGATTAGAAGAAGTGAAGTAAAATGTGACGCACCATAAATGGATCAATTCCTAGCTCTAATTCTTTTTGAACATCAACGTCAGATCCATCAATATTCCAAGCACAGCAACAGCCATATAGAGCTTTAATCATATCTGGTACAAGCCCCCAGTTCTCAATTGCAATTGTTGAAAGATTTGAGCACACCCATATTTGATTTGTTAGATTTCCACCAGTATACAAAGACGAGCTCTCCCATTGCTCCAGCACTTTTAACTTCTCCTGATCTACTCCACGAGTAAATATGGTGAACCCGCCAATTTAATAAAGCTGTTGTGACTGAAAAAGTGAATAATTACTCAAAATAAATAATTCAGAGAGGTGTACAACTTGCTGGCACGGGATAAATAGGATTGCTATTTACAGACAGATGAGTAATCTACTGGTGGAGAGTACTGATTCTAAAAGGTAATGTGGAAGCACTTTGTTTCAGAATTATACACAGAAAATGCTCCCACCTGATGAGGGTGCGGGAGAGGATCTGACTTGGCAGATAATTGGATCACCGGAGTAAAAATAATCTCAAAACAATCAAAGTATTATAAAGTAGTTTTAATTACAAGATAAACGATCTAAGTACAAGTGTATGTGTATTTAACGCGGAAATCCTCCCGAGTAAAAAACACGACTGTTGACTCGTGCTTTCAACCTGATCCCAACCGGGTCTTACCTCTAGACCAGATTGCTAATACGAGCAATTCAACCTTTATTACAACAAGTTGTTTATGTGGACAACTTACAACCCTATTATAGTTATACAAACCTAACAATCTCAATAATCAAAGTAGACATGTAATGAAAAATATGTGATAAAAACTAAGCCATCTTATAGAGCGAGAATTGTGCTCAAAAGAATATCGCAGGAGTTGTAGGCGTCAAGTGCTGAGCAAAAATGACTCTAGAGTTTTCTCTGAAAGAATAGAGTGAAAATCATAGAGAATAATACTTTGTTGTTGTGTGTTGTAGAAAGAGGTCTACGATTCATATGAAGGAGGCATTTTCATTTAAACCTCCTCCTCGAAGTCTCCATTTAGGAAGACATTTTTTACATCAAGTTGATACATCTTCAAGAACAACTTAACAACTAAGCAAATGACAACTTTCACCGTGTTCATCTTGACCATTGGAGCAAAGGTCTCCAGATAGTCAATACTATATTTTTTACCGTAACCTCTAGCCACTAGTCTAACTAGAACCTCATGTTATATATTATCCTTCATGTGGGTTGATCTTGTTAATAGATGATTATAGCTGTAGATAAGTTTAATTGATAAACATTATCTTCCAAGATAAACTATTCCATGTATTTCCAATCTTTTGAATGTTCGAAATATCCCCAACCAGCACGCTATTAAGTTTAATCTTGATGATGTTATTGTTCTTAAAATTAAAGGAAAATTATTCTTTTTGATAGTTGCTATTAGAAATGACCATACATAATATCACATAGTTATCACTTCATTATAACAATTGTTGTCATCGTTTAGTCTATAATTTCCTTAAAGTTTTACAACCCACTACATTTAGACCTTTGACTTTTCTAAATTATAGCAGTATCCCTTTTGGATTATTGGATTCGAGTTTACTCGTCATATACAATCAATCATAATTTATATGTTATATACATTAATACTAGGAATCCTACATGTACCATAATATTTACATGGCATGAAAATCTAGGAGTCGATATTTGTACATAAGGTTTTAATATTTTCATTAAATAGATTTTTAAGTGCCACAAGTTTTTATGTCCTTGCCTTAAACATAGGTCACCTACGAGGTACCGTGTAAATAAAGTTGTTTATTGTTATGCTACACCAAATGTATGTGCATATTACTTGGCAATTTCCATCCGCAAACATACCTAAGGATTTAGAAAATAATGGGCACGTGTAAGTGCTTGACAAACTAGTTGGTATTAATAATGCTTATAAAGTTTAGTAGCTTAATTTTTTGTTAAGTACTTGTTCATTCTCAAAACCTTGAAAATATTATATGGTTGTACATATGGGAATAACCCATCTTAGTTTCATCTTTGCATCTTTTAAGCATGTCTTTTCTTCCCATATACGGATTTACTTTTCATATGCATTTATGATTTGTCAGATCGAAATTCTTGTCCCTAGTTACTAGATGAGGTTCTGTATCCATATATATGATGAAGTCACACGAGAAAATCAACTCGTGTATTAGATGCGAGTACAGTGCTTTAGGAATCCATGTTAAGTATCGGAATACAGGGAAAATCCAATAAGTTGGGTCTTCTTTTGATTGGCTAAGGACATATCAAAGAACAAGGCAGATTGTCGAGATAGAATATATTGTAATTTGAGGGTCTTAAATAATAAATGCACGGTACTAATGAAAGCACGTGACTAATACTTATAACTTTCGATGATTTGCATGCGAGAATAAAAGTAAGCATTACAAGGTAGGTGCATACCCATGTGGTCCATCTAAGCTGACAGTGAGTCACCCGCACTTAAGTGGCATCACAGAGTGTGGTGGTTGTAAGTACTTTAGAGAGTTTGTGTGGATGCATGCGTGCATCACACTGTTCGGATCCGTTGTTAGGGTCATTTGTTGGGACGAGCGTGACTCCTCCGATTGTCTTGGTTGACGGAGTTGCGGTTCCTTGGGTTGCATGCCTCTTATCCCAAGAATTAGAGTACTACCATCCAGACTAAATGAAGGGTTACACTGCACACATGTTTTAAGTCCTATTCTGAATGAAGTATTGCAGGACTCAATACTTATGTAGAAAGAGTCCAGAATAATTAAATAAATGAAAGTTGTGGGTAATGTAATGTAAATGGAGTGGTTTAAATGTATAAAGTGGTTTATGTTATGCCAAAGGATGGGAACGTAATTACAGGCCTATTAAATTCCTCACATTAGAATGGATTACATCATATGTGTCCAATAATTGCATATTTGCATTGCTGGCCTACCATCTTTTGTCATATAAATACTTTTATTATATATGTACTATGTCATTTGACCCATAAATTACCTTTCTTGGAAATCCAACCGAGAGTCAGTAGACCAAGGCTAGAGTGTCTAGTAGTGCAAATGAGAATCACTTCTAAGGTTGTTATCTAGTTGAGTAGTTTTTTCATTGTCTTTCCTTTCCGCTCTTTATATTGTAATAATGAGAATTTACGTTTCTTATCATTTTGTGGACATTTTCTATCTGAATGGGAAATTTTCATTTTGCCATATTTTGTATGAAAGATTTATCATGCATGTTATTTATAATGGTTGTTGGGTAATTATGTAAATAGATGTTGACTGCACTCTCCTCGATGCAGGACATTGTAGATATTGCCATATTAGTCATACCCTCACCACCACCTCCTCTTCCCCTCCCCTGCCTCTCTCCCTCCACCACCACCTCCTCCTTCTCCCCCTCCAACCCCTCCTCGTCTGAGCACCTCCTCCTCCAACCCTCCTCTCTAGCCCAGCCACGAAGAATGTATCCAATAATTTCGGAAACCATCTTCTAGATCTTTATGCAGGTGGACATGGATGGGATTGGCTTGGCAACGAAGCACTTTAAGGAACTCGCCCTAAACCATCCCATGAATAAACTTTATATCGTGACATGGAAGGACTACAAGGTTGTCATGCAGCTTCTCGTCTCCCAGCTGGGAAACGGAGAATGTGGTCCCGGCGGAGGGGTTCAGGGATTAGGAAGAAAGGGGTTGTGGTAAGAGGAAGGAAGGGGGATTTGACCAGTATACTCCTTTTAACCACACAATGGTTAGAACAAAACATGGTTTCGTTAAACTTTTTGACTACTAGTTTGATGTAAGAGCACAAGTAGTAACATAATAGGAAGTCAATGCATATTTGATATTTCAAAAAGTGAGGAACATAAATGATATTGCAATATCTAAGAAAGGAACAAATGATAAAAATCCTATGTTATACACATTTATTTCATGTAAACATGTGCTTATTTTATTTTTCTTTCCTTTTATTTTCAATGCTTCTTTTATATCTTCAAATGTTAAATTATCCATATACTAAATGGAACTGTTTTAAGGATTATAAGGAAAATGTTATGAGTCTTATCAGTTTCCTTGATTTAGAACTTGCATTAAGAAAGGAATGCCCCATCATTGTGTATTCAAGTTCCAATAAAAAGGAATTTGAATACTGTGAACATTTTGATCATATGAGTCTAATGATTATAAAGCGAGGCATTCTGGAGGTTTTCAGAGACTCTGTATCTGATGAGGTGATTACAACTACGAGCTATATTGAAGCAATTGAGGAATATTTTGCAAAGAGTGATAATGTTGAAATCATCACGTTTTTGACGAGTTTGATTTTAATGCAGTATAAAGATATGGGAAATATAAGGGATCCCATTATGCAAATGTCTCCTTTGATCTCAAAAATGAAGGCATAGGAGATGGAAATATATGAAGATCTCCTAGTGCATCTTGTCTTAATATAGCTTCCAGCACAGTTCAATCAATACAAGATCAGTTATAATTGTCAAAATGACAAATAGTCTCCTAATGAGTTAATATCTCATTATGTGCAAGAGGAAGAAAGGCTTAAGCATGACAAGTTCCACAATATTTACTTTACTTGCACCTCAAGCGATAAAATAACCAAAAGGAAGAAATCTTATGAAGATGCAAAAAGTACAGAAAAAAGAAACACTATAAGGATTTGAAAAATGATGACAAAAATAGTTGCTATTTTTGCAATATCGCTAGACATCAATAGAAAGTACGTGAAAAATATCATTCTTGGCACATCGAGAAATGTATACTTCTTAATTTTGTTTGTTCTTGAGTTAACTTATCTTCGGTGTCATGGCATACGTAGTAGCTTGATTCAGGTGCCACAACTCACATAAGTATGCCCATATATGGTTGCCTCCGGTATCGAAAGTCGAATAATGTTGAAAGATACACATTTGTGGATAGGGAAAGTCTGCTAAAGTTAAAGCTTTTGGGCATTTTAGATTGCTTTTAACTTCAGGAAAATCTTTGGATTAGGAGGAAACTTTTGTCATATCATCTTTTAGATGGGATTTGATTTCTATTTCCAAACACACACGTGGATATTGTTGTTCTTTTTGGAAATACTACTTTGCTTTATACATTGCTTCTTATAATGAAGTTTTGCATGCTAATTTAATAGACACTAAGAGAAAGTTACCTAATGATAATTCTTTACTATTGTGGCTTATGAGTTTGGTCACATTTCTAGAATAAGAATAGAAAGACTTGCAAAAGATAAAAATTCTTGATTTCCTTGATTTTACAAATTTTGATATACATATATATGGATTGTGTAAACCAAAGCAAATAAATAAAAGGATATTACATGCCAATAAAGCTACAACGATTCCAGAAATGACACGTACATGCATGTGTGGTCCATTCCTCACTACTTCATGGAATGGTTAATTATATTTTGTACTATTTATAGATGATTTCAAGATATAGTTATTTGTAACTCATACATGAAAAATCACAAACTTTAGACATGCTCAAATCATATAAAGCTAAAGTTGAGCTTCAACTCAAATAAAAGGAAGAAGGATGTTAGATCGGACTGTACTGGTGAATACTATGCAGATATGAAGGATCAGGTGAACAACGTCCATGCTCTTTTTCAAAATTCTCAAAAGAAAGTGGTATTGTCCCTCAGTATACTTAGCATGAATGGTGTTGTCAAGATATGAAACTGCACACTTCAGCTTATGGTGAGGAGCATGGTCTCCCATTCTACCTTACCTAGTTTGATATGGGGTGAGGCACTAGAAACCACAGCTTACGTAATAGAATACATACTAAAACCACAACAAAAATACCTTATGAGCTTTAGACTAATAAAAGACCTAATATTAAGCATTTTATACTTGGAGTTGTCCATTTAAAGCAAGGCCGTATAAGCAAAACGAAAAGAAATTGAACTATAAAACAATGAACTATTATTTTATTGACTACTCTGAAAAGGGGTTACATTTTTTATGATTCCACAACTAAGATATTGTCCCTCAGTATACCATGTTAGAATCGCTTACGGTTACGAAGGATTAGGAAGCTAACTAGAACTATGGAGTTGTGCACACCTGAGTTGGAAGATAGTGTGAGTGTTTGTAATGAGAGCTACATAATGCATAACATAGTTAAAACTATGCTACAACTCAGTAAAGATCCATGAACAGTATCAGGGGCTTTGGAAGGGAGCAGGAATATGAAGGCGATCTACTAGAGAGCAAACACTCACTCCTTGCAGAAGTACACGTGTAAAAAAGATGATAGTACAGACAAGTTTTAAGTAGCGAATTAACCAAAATCATGCCAGGGGCTCTCCGGAAGCCATCAAAATCAGATAGACAGTTATACAGAATACAGATAAGGTTCCAATGAGGAGCAAGCCTCACTGCAAAAATACACTTTCTCCTCGCAATTGTGAGTAATCATAAACATCAAATGAAGTTGAAAAAAAAAACTCAACCTGGGAACAAACAACCATCCTAATGATACAAAATATGAGCTACTTTAAGACTGACGATTACATTCAACCAGGTCATTTGCGAAGAGCGAGAGTGCCACAGATGAGAGATGATTCCGAGGACAAGGGCAACGACTAACAAGAATTCAAGCTGACTTGGTTGGAAGAAAAATATGGAATCAGCCACCCTCCACATAAGAAGAGGAATTACGAGGTACAGCAGGGCCACCTCCTATAAAACGATTTGAGTTTTTATTTTGGAATTTGACTGCTTGTCGTGGTTCTTCGTGATCAAGAAAGCGCCTTGGTGGGTGCATATTGTTTGCAATTGTATATGAAGTAAAGAGTGCACATGATGACATAAGAAAAGCCTCACATGCATTCCCTGCAATTGCTGATCTGCCAAGAACAACCAAGTCTCTGAACAAATTAGCCCAACAGACCAGTCAGACACTTAAGAACGTTACATACCCTTGAAACAAATCCATTCATGTTCCAGCTCCGTCCCTCTTCTTACAAAATAAAGAAAATATCGCACGTGAGATGGTCGAAATCATGGCATCTGTTAAGAGAAACCATCAATTCGAAGTCAGAAAATTTTCATTTTCCCGTAGAAAGAATCATGCGCAGCAAAGCTACTGACTCAATTATGAATTCCGGATGGACCCATATTTGTATTTAGTATGTGTAGGAGGACCGTTGGTTGGGGATTACAAATGAAACCTTTGGTAGGAGCCACTGTAGATCCTACTCGCACAGCATACCTTTAACATATTTTCCTCCTAGACGTATTAACTACCAGTTCTTAATCCGAATTACAAAAAGGGATATGCGTTGATGATGCTGGGGATGTTAATTGTGGTTTTGCAGAAGCATACGCTGCTTAGCAATCCATTCCAAGAAACCTGTTTTTTTCCAATCACAGTGTATTCAGTGGATACTCCACCCAACGAAACCGATCTAAACTTGAAAATGGCTTCCTTCTGATAATAGCTACTGGTACAAACTACAATCAAACGAAACATGGTCACCAATCTAAGCAGCAAATCGTTCTCTTTTTCATATTAACTGTAACGGAACAGGTTGTGCTGACCAGTGGAAGCATGCAACTTAAATTCATACGATCAAACCGTTACCGAATCATAAATGGTAATCAATGAACATAAGAATATATCATTCAGAAAAGAAACTGAAAAATCCAATTCAAGCAAGAGCTCCATTATTACAATCTCAACAGTGGTATACTTACAAAAGAAAAACTAAATAATTTTATAATGTGACTTTACATTCCGATGGGCGTACAGATATCCACCATAAATCATGTACTTAACCATACCATGCTGAAAGTCTCGTTGAATTTGCCTCACGAACTTGAGTGCTTGATCAAACTTATTCTTCACCTGAAATAAATAAACATAATTTTGCATAAGTCTAATGCTCAGTATGTATCGAAGTCCAAGCATGAGAATTCTAACGGATTTTTAAATCCGTTATAACACATGTACATGAATTTCATGGATGAACATCATTACATCTCTAATTGTTCACATGCATGTCTAAATTCGATCCCTGACATGTATGATTTAGATTCTTTCATATCCATGGATATAAACATGTAAATTGCATAAGAAAATATGACATGTATTTCTTCTATCTTGTGGGGCAGATTCCATACGATTCATAACAAGTACATGTTTTTTTGTCATATAAATCACTTTGCATTTTAGCCCCCATGACTTTGAATGGTTTACATTTCTCAAATCAATTCATGTATACCATGTAATGATTTATTCTTTATTATACCATTCCTTGTATAACATATAATGGTTTATCTTTAATAAAACTATTTTCCTGCATTACATGTACCGGTTTATCTTTAATTAAATCATTTTCTTGCATAACATGTAATAGTTTACCTCTATAAATCATTTCTTTCATAACTTGTGATGGTTTATCTATATAAATCATTTCCTTGCATACTTGTAATGGTTTACTTTTATAAATCACTTATTTGTATAACTTTCATGTGCGTATTTTATTATACGTTTTCAGCCGCTGGTACTTGCAGTCCATATCATGACATGACAGTGTAGGTACAACTATAGATGATCTAGCTTTTACCTTTGTGCTTCTTTGCAACCATACACTCATTGTGGTGTTGCCCTTTGGGATAACACGACCTCTTGCGGTCGTCCATGTGACTCTTTATGAGCATGTTCCTTAAATCTTCATTAACTTTTAAGTGATAGAGTCAATTCACCTTGTTATCATTTTCTTTTCCTTTTTTGTGATCAAATAACTTGATCTTAACTAGTCACTACATCGATCATTGTTTATTAAGCATATGCTTACACATACACCTATTATCAATTATTCACCGTAACTCTCGTTATTTGTGTTCGTATTAAGTTTGGATCTTTAGGTAGTTTTCTCACAACGTTATTGCACCTAGATCTTATTATCGTGAATGATGCTACATGATTCTTCATAGAAATGATCAATATAAAAAATATTTTTTTATGGTAGTTGTATATTTGTAGTTACCTTATATGGATAATATGTTGGGGTTGAGAGGCACGACTATTGTGCATATAAAAGAAATTGTAACAACCCGATCCACGTGACCAGCGGAAGCATGATAAAATACATACTCGTGGGATCCGAGGGTTACTAATGCATATCAAATCCACATTCAAAAGATAGTCGAAAAGATACGTAAAGAAATCATTTGCGATACATCAAATGATCGGATAACATCACTTAATAGTTTCACATAATCAAATATCAAATCACATCTTTCACGAGACCTTACTGACAAAGGAAAATAATTAGAAAAGAACAACTCATGATGTTCCTTGGGTACATCTAAGAAAAAGGACAACAACGGGAACTAGTACTACCAAGTTGAAAAGTCAATTCTTCCGTCAGCCAATCGACAGCTTCAGTGCACTATTCCTCCAGGGAACCTGCGGCAGGGGCAAAACCACATTAGCGACAAGAATGCTCGTAAGCCAAACAGCTTAGCAAGCTTTAAGAAGAAAACCAAAAAAATGAGAATGGCTCGATAAATTGAATAAGAAGCATGACGATTTAGCTATATTCACATAATCATGAAGGGTTCATACACTGTCAATAATAGTGCTCTATTGTTGCACCCGTACACTTAAACTCAATCCTATAGTTAAGTTGGTCTATTAATACCCTCCGGGTTTTCATTTGCACATTCGATCATACATTAAACACATCGTGATGACATCAGCGCTAAGTCAATAGGTGGACTTTTCACTAGGTTTCACTGAACCTGACACCCCCGGAAGGTGTTGCCCTTTAGGCCATTGATGTCCGTAACGGACCCGGTAACCGGACTCTAGAGGTGGCTCCCACCACATGGTGTAGCACATAGCTCCGCTTACCGTTATCGTGCCATAATATTGTTAAAATCCTTATTTTAGAAAAATTAATTATTCATATGGTATTGAAGTCCCTTGCTTGTTCTCATCCTATTAAAGATATTTCGTTACCTTTGACCTATGGTTGACACGCACGCACGCACGCATGCACACACAGATATATATACGGCCTTTAATAAGATGGAGAATAACCATTGTAATGTTATTCATGACATTTTATGGCACAACTTGGAGCATGGAAGGTTAATACTAATGTGGTTTGTACTTATACTTTACTGTATTATCAACAAAATCAAAAGAATATAATGGTAGTTCTTTCTTGATCCAACATGTTACTAATCCGAATGGGTTTCATTATCAACAACAATACCATTGTCATATATCTATATAAAAGAAACACATGCAGTTGCATGTCTACGGATAAGAAGTAAGGTAAAATACAAAATTGTACAGTAGCACTTGGTTTAAGCTTCCTACTAATTTCTTATTTGTCTTACCCTAATATGTATTCTGAAATGATTCAATGGCTGTGATATTTAATTCACAGATACGTTTATTTCTTTTTTTTTGGTAAAAACACACCCAAGATACATGCATTTTTATAGTCACGATATCAAGTTGATTCTTATAAAAACAGAATGTCGATGAACTACATGTTTCAATGATGTGGAGTGTGAATGCCCTTTCAAGGAGGTGTTTGGACAGGAATATACAAGATTGTTGAACAGGAATATACGAGATACAACAAGGTGTTCATCTAGATGTACTTAACACCAACATTTACTCTAGATGGGTTTTGGCACAAGAGATAATGTTAGAAAAAAGAAAATGGATCATACTCGTTTGGTATTCACCCTACCCAAATATCATAATACTATTTCACCATATGGTTTATGCCACCAGCAACAAAAATAAATGGTCAGGATTAAGAGGCTTAGTTCTTACGTGGAGAATCAATTTTTTTATGCCAATAATATTTCATCCCATTCACGTCTAACATTGACATACACAATGTCATGTAGGTATCATCATGTAAGGTATTCCAACTTTAGATTCCGATCAAAATCACGAGTACCTATAACTCTTCCACTATATCCCAGGGGACGAAGGTTTTGACGGAGATCCAAACAAATGCTTTTTAAGATAGATTTGAGAAAGAGCATGATGTCGAGAAAAGACATACCAGATGTGAAAGAAATGCCTCCTGTAGGCCAACTCTGCCCCCGAACTCTCTCTCGTCAGTCGCGATAAAAAAAATCGGATCCGACGAGTATGTATTTTATCATGCTTCCACTGATCACGTGGATCCGGTTGTTACAATTAGCATCCGTCCAAAATCAATTAAGACTAAACCTATACCCTTGCCAAAAATGTAAATATTCTCACAAGAATCAACTGCTGCTCCTAATTTACATTCATTGATTCATGCCCTATTAATGCCAATAATATTATTACTAATATCAAAAAGAATGGAAACCCTCGTGATTTCAATATGAAATGTATATTCCACGTTTAAATTACGAGTATAGAATTTAGGGTAAACTGGCTCAACTAAAAGATAGCAGCTTTTTCATGCGAGATCTTATAATGCTGACAAAATTTGAATGGATAATCAATATCCTTCAAAAGCTAAAATGCATATGTTACAGACTATTTTCCTCTAAACCCATTACAGATCGACTACCATTTTCTACTGTTATTGTTCTACAGCAACATCCCGTCAAATGATCATGAGATAGTCACAGTTAAATTTATCTACTAACAAACTATCAGATTAATGATATACTATGAGATTTCATCTCTTTATATCCAATATAGATGCAAAGAAGAGGCCACTAGGGGTTTTTATAGATAAATACTATCCTAAACTGATACATACATCTATATTGTATCTCAAACCTGGTCTTGGTTTATAAGCAATCCTAGAACCGATACATACCTTATATCCAACGTATAACCCTCCCAGACGTGGTCGTCACGCCCCTTCAAGTCATGGATCCATGTTGTCCTCCTCTTTTGATTCGATGCCGCCTTCTCTTGCAACGAAGAAGGATGTTCGGTAAGATCTATCTTCCTCCCTCTCTCTCTCTTTACTCTCTGCCTCTCTCTCTCTCAAGGTTTACATTGCTCTCACGTTGAGAGCAAGAGGGATTTGAGAGATTTTTAAGGTAATCAAATGAGGGGATTAATGGGCTAATGAAATCCAATTTAATTTACTGATGAATATGGCAAATATGATAACATTGTAATGCATTGGAAATTCTTTTCAAAAATACAAGCCGTTAAACTAACTTCAGGTACAATCGACTATATATACAAACGTATCAGCAAATGGTAATGACACCTGTCAGATGGGCATGTTTATACAACCCTATAATCAAACATACAGCAGAGCAAACAATTACGGCACAAGAGACAAGAACCCGGCAATAGAGATGGACATTGGGTTGGGCTGGCCTGGCCTAACCCGAAGTCCAGCCCAAAAAGCCCAGCCCAACCCAAGCCTAATAGAGGATTGGGTCGAACCTGAGCATAAAACGTTAGCCCAAAAATACTTTGGGCCGGGCTCGGGCTTGGCTCGGCATAGCTTGACCCAGCCTAAGGTCCGACCTGTTCGGGGGCCCAAGGAATGGCCTAAAGTTGGCCAAAGGGTAAAGCCTAAGACCCAACCCGAACATGAGCATTGACTTTAACAAGACGTTTTGCCTACTAAGGTATATTGTATACGATTGTTGATGTACTGATATTGCTCCTGTTTAGTCATTGTTTTCTCATTAGAATATTACTATTATTTATCCATTGTTATAGATTCAAGATGTATGCAAACTCAGTTGTTCTGTAGACAACTTAGATTCTTATGCATGGTTTAATAACTACTTTAATATGGACATTCTTATGCTTGTAACTTCTTTTTTTACGCTTGATTTAGAGTTGTGTATTCCTTCTCTTAAATGTATAGCATGATCCATCATTTCCACATTTCTCGTGTTGTGGTTGTCATGACCATGAAATGAACCAAAACTTGGACCGGCCGGCCCAAAGGAAACAGGCTAGACCTAAACTTGGGCCGCACAATACCAGAATTTTCGGATCCAAACCCAGTCCAAGACCTGAAATATTTAGATGGACTTGAATATGGACCCTTCAGGAACCCACCTAGCCCGGATCATGCCCATCCCTACCCGGCAAGCACGGGCCCGGCAAAGCCGACAGCATACGGGACCACCATGCCGAACCCGGCCAGGAATTCCCTCCGGACCCGCACCCACAAGATCCAGCCAAGACCAAGGGTGTATGGTAATTTCAACAAAAGGATCCAGACTGATGCCGTGCGTACTGAAATTCTGAGTTACCAATTGGCGAGTAGCACAAGTCGCCGTGGGGATGACAAGGTAACAATGCGAGAAAAAGGCTCTCCCAATTATCACTTTCTCGTCTCGAGAAATGATCATCTCTTGTCCGCGGATCCCGACCGTCGCTTCCTTAATTAACGATTCTGAAGCAAAGACGCTCATCGCAATTCGTCACTTTTTCCGCCTCTTGGCGACATGTGACGATTTCTCGTCTGGGGATTAGAATGGCACGATGCGAAGCAAACACTTGCGTGCGCACCCCATCCCACCTATCGCTTTCTCTTCTTCCATGAAGACGGCAAGTTCATGTTGTCTTGCATTCGTCCCTTCCCTTTCAGTCGGGTCCTGACCAATGGTCAGTGACCATCCACCCACCCGCACAACGTTTTGGGGTTTTTTTAAAGGTTGCACGCTATAATATTCTGCAATATCAGTTATATATTTACATTTTTTTAATATAATTGTACCCTTAACTTCATCGGCAATTATCAGTTTTGCCCCTCATGTTAGTTTTTCCATTAGTGGGAACCATGGTTTATACTAAACACATTTTGATTTACTAAAATTTTCTTATAATTATGCCTCTACAATTGGTAAAAAAATTGCACTTGTACTGAAACTCGACAACATCTTCGTATGCCTACTAGTCACTTTCAATCCAAAGTGATAAGCACCAAAAGACAACAGATTAATGATATTACACGAGCACAAGCAAGCTATGATTCACACCACTCACTAATAAGATACACAAAATGGCCAACATGACCGCGACAAGACAAACGGTACAAGTACGACTGTGGTAGTCTTGAAAAAGAAAAGTACAAACCATTCAAGACACGAAGAGGCAGCATAAATAAAAAGAACGTAGACCATTAAGTGACGGGGGACGTTATATTGTGATAACGTTGGCAGATGACCAGTGCCAAGGACGGTAACTTTCGGCAACGACAGTAGTAGTAGACGGTCGACGATGAGCTGAAGGTAGGTGGCGGGGACAGAGGCTAAAAGGTAGTGGTAGGCAAACGGTAAGTGACCGAGGACGGTGACTGACGACAAGCGTGGACTGAAGGCATGAGGTTGGAACTGTAGCTGACGGGGGCAGTGGCTCACGGTGAGTGGCGGAGACAGTGACCGGCGGTTTGTGGCATGGACGGCGGCTGGTTGTTGGTGACGGGGACGGTAGATTTGACGGTAGGTGACGGTGGGAGGCCGGGACGGTACCTGATGGTGGGTGGCGGAGATAGTAGTTGACGATCGGCAGCGATGACGGCGGCGGCTGACTATCTGTGGCGGGGCTGGTGGCTGATGGACGGTGACCAGAACGGTGGCTGACGTGAAGGAGGGCGGGGGCAGATGGTAGCTGTGGCAAACAGCGGAGTGAAGGAGGCGAGCAGAGAACGTCCCGAAGCCCAAGGTGTCCATGGCGAAGGAGCTCCAGAGATCGTGGGAGGGCAATAAGTCAGATGGAATGCCTGTCCTCCTTCGGCGGCACGTGAGGTTTGGGTGCAATGTTTTTGAGGTGGAGGAAGAGGAGGAGGAAGGCGAATTGGGAGAAGATGAAGAGAGAGAGAGCGAGAAAAGGTTCGTGTTCCGAGGCTCCATCTAAGGTATCCAATCCCGCTGCAATTACAGAGACAGCAGAGAGGTGAAGGAACAAGGACACCATTTCTTCGCATACTTGCAGTATCTGCCCCTACGTGTATATATAAGAAAACCGCGAGGGGGCTATCGTTGGACTCCTCCGCGAAGCTTCCTTTTAGATGTCCCCATATCGTCCTAGTCAGCAAAACCCACGTTACCTTCAACATTACCCCCAATTCTACATCTAAGTTACACTTTCGTACAAAAAGTGAAGTTGATGGATAACCCACTTCTACCCCCCGACCCCTTCCACCCCTCACCTATATCGACCCGACCCCCTTCCGCCCCGACACCCGTCACCGACGCCCTGCCGATCCCGACCCCCATGTCCTTGACACGGTGCCAACCCCCTTTCGCCCCTGATGACCCCCGACCTCCTTCCGCCCTTAGGGATGTAAACAAGTCGAACCTGAGCGAACCAACCCAGGCTCGGTTCGGCTCGTTTAGCATACTTTCATACTCGGGCTCGGTTCGACTCGATAAAATGAAAACTGTAATCAGGTTCGGTTCGGCTCGGTTAAGGTTCGTAAAGGTTCGGTTCGACTCGTTAAAGGTCGTTTAAAAATATAGTGTGCACGTGTTTTGAAGGATATGGAAATTATCCTCAAGCGCATCACGGAAGCGTGATCGTCGTATCGGATACGACGAAGAACGACTAGTCGTACTAGTTGTTCGGTGCAGCAGAATTTAAAAATTTTTTTTATCCGATGAAACCACATGATCCGACAACCATTCTCAAATCGTTTCATCTATAACCACAGCAGGTATAATGCAATACCTCTTAAAGCGTGGTTGATCAAGTCTCTACGAAAAGAGACCTCCTGTCTCAAGTCCGATCGTCGGAGTAACGTCTTGCGAGCGCGGGGATGAGTCGCGATGTCCTCGCAATCCAAGTTGATCCAAGCACGGTTGCTCCTGATCTCGTCGTACGAGATCAAACGTCTCCTTCGTGAGTGAAGCACTCCAAGAAGACGAAGAACCGCATAGAGTCGAAGCGGCAGCACGATGGCGCGGGCGTCGACAATTCTCTCCACCAAGGTGGACGGCCATCAAGAAGAGAGGGAGAGAGAGGGCTGTCGAGTATGAGAAAGAGAGAGAGTTGTTTGCTATAATAGCATGTGTAAAGAGAGAGCATGGTATGCCTCTCTATTTATAGGGTTTTGGGATCCATGGATCTCAATCCATGGGACATATAAAATCAATGGATGAGATTGATTTATGTCAATCCAATGGTCAAGATTGTTGTTGGTAAAACCAACAACTTGTGATTTAATTTTGATTAAATATATTTGATAAATCAAATATATATTAATACCAAATTAAACCAACCAAATAAGGAGTGAAGAAACAAATGAGATCCACCTTCCCCATTAGGGAGGAGTGGACGGCCACCAATTCCATAAAGGAATTGGTGCCGCCCCCTCTTCCCATATGGGGAGGGCAATCTCATGGATCCCCATGAGATTGCACATCTCCTTGTTTTTCTCTCAACTTATTTTCCAACAATTATTTGTTGGTATTTTATTCACCAAAAAAATAATTCTCAATTAATTTTTCGAATTTTGCAATCTTGACATTGGAATATTGTGAATCATATTCACAACCCAAAACAAAATGTAATTTACATTTTCAATTAATTAGACAATGTGTATCCAATACACATTAATAATTAATCTACTAATATAAATTATATTTAACTCTCTCTAATATATTATAAATCATATTTATAACATATTATGAATAATTGGATATTACTATCCACATTATTCTTATCCATAATAATTAAATCACATTTAATCATATTGGATAATTTCTCATACATCATGATAATTAAATCACATTTAATTATCAATTTCTCTTTGCTTAGATCTTATGGAATTATTCTTAAACCATTTAAGAATAATGTTATTACTCCTCAGATACTTGGAGATATGGACATGACGATTGTATTGTTCCACGTATAGTGACATGGATATTGAGATCATATCTCAAATCCAGATCGCGGGCCTCCCATAGATGCTTGATTAAATCAAGACCGTAGATCTAATCTTCTCATTGTATCTGAATCACATTCAGATCAATGTCCAACACTTGGACCAAGATCAGATCACTTCTCTACTGAGAGGAGTCACTAAAATCCAGACCCGTTTCATCACTCCCTAGGAATGGAAGCGTCATGGTTATACAACCGTTTATGATCAAATCACCCTCAGGTATTCTCAATACCTGTACATCCCTGCATACTGGAAGACTCAGACTAAACGAAGTATTGCATCAACTTTATACTATCTACTTCATGGTTTTATCAGTAAGTTTCTCATTCGATCACTGGGAGTTGGTATCGATCATACACTTTCCAAAAGTGTATATCATACCTAGGTCTTGATCATATACTAAAAGTATATATCAAACTTAGAAATTTAGTCAAGCTTCCAAAGCGAGACGACCATGCGCATGGAATTTGATTCTTCACAATATCTCATGAGTGAGCTCATGTCTTCCGGTTCAGTAACTGAACCTGTATGATCCCTTTGAGAGATCGTATTACTCATATGCCCTTATATGCACACCAGCGCGCCGATGTATAGACCTTGATTAGGTCATCAACCTATTGGTCTGCCAAATGTACATACTTAGACATATAGCAATACATCTGTCTCCGGTCAAAGGATGCGTGCCTATATCATGACAGCATACGATATAGGACTTTGGTTATCTCGATCTCGTTAAGTCAACTTTTGACCTAACTAATCTGACACCTCCGAATCTCTATTCCTATGCAGAGGACCTGCATCAAGAGGTCGGTCAGATATCAGCCTTTAGAGATAAGGATTGCCATCTCCTACTCAGGCTGGAGATCATCTCTTAACAATCATTTGACGGTGCTTGATGAGTCCTCAATCTAACTCTTTAGATATTCATCCAAGCACCAGCCTCTATGATTCAATAGTTTAATCAACAGCTGTATGATTATTAAGATGGCCATGGTACATAACCCTAATTGTACTAAGGAACCTATCATGCAAATTATTCATTCTTCATTTCAGATCAGGGAATGATATATGCAATAATATTTATTGCATAATGGCTCGTCGTGGGCTCGCATTTCCAACAATCTCCCACTAGCCAAAAGAGCCATTAATGGGCTAATCATTTAAACCCGCACTCATGTGACAATCATAGGCTATTTAGAAAATAGCTAGGTAAGCTGATCAGTCACTCTGTTCTCGCGAGACTACGCCAAGTCCTTTTACGGCACTTGCATATCCCCAGTAACATTGCTCGCATTTAATGCGAATGTTGCATCTCATGCAATCAATACTCAACCTTATTAAAAAAATTATAGTGTCCGTGACACTACGGCTTAACAATTATCATAACCAGTATTTCCATAATCCTTATCAGAATACCCTTATTCCTAGAGATCACTATCTCTTAAGGTATCCACAATTAAGAGCTTTTAGATCTCTATGTATAAAGTCTTAAGTTTTTGAAGATAAGACTTCGAGATCACTATCTCAAAAATCTTGTCATCTATGAAGATTTTACATTTACTGCAACCAAGTATTTTATTTCCATAGTAGGACTAGTAACAGTTTACTACTCCCACTGCATGGCAGCCATCTGGCTTTTGTACACATCTAGCATACACCCAGCTTCACAGAATTGATGCCCAAGGGCAGGTAGTTCTAGCATTCACTTCCTCAACTCTTTGATGTGTTATCCCTTTAGATAGGTCAATATCATATCTTAAGGGATGGAAGCAATTACTGGAATTTTCCGTAAAATGGAATATGTCCAAGATGTACTATTAATGTGACAGTCCCAATACCCTCTTCTCTTTGCTCCTGAACAACTTCAGAATTAAGATCTAAGAGGTATCCTTGAGATCATATCTCAAGTTATGGAACAACTAGATAATAAAACACTTATTATCATCCTTATATCATTCTAAATGATTAGGATATTATCTACATTTAGCACGATGAACACAAAGGCACTCCCACTAAGCTTCACATGGCTCATTAAGATTCTATTTGAAATCATAACAATTATAATTCCATTAAATCTTATAGTCCAACTTCAAGAAGCTTATTTGAGTCCATAGATGGATTCCTTAGCTTGCACACCTTGCTTTCCTCAACCATGAAGCCCTGGGGCTACTTCATGTGAATATCCTCAAAGAGGTATTCGTAGAGGAATGCAATATTGACTTACATCTCGAAGATGCAATAGTCAAGTTGTGTAGCTAAGGTTAGCAATAATCTGACGATTTTAAGCATGGTTACCGAAGAGCAAGTCTCATCGCAAGCAATGTCTTCTCTTCCAGTGTGCAGCTCATGGCTACGATCCGTGCTTTGAAGGTCTCTACCTTCTCGTCAGGTTTCCTTTCTCTTGAAGATCCATTTACACCTCTACAGGTATTACCCATATAGGTGGATCCTCGAGGGTCCACATACAACACTTGTATATGAAGTCTACATTAGACTTTTATTGCTAACATCCATCTATCCATGCTATGATCTTCAGAAGCTTCATCACATGAAGTTCGATCATTGTCAGATTTCTCTAACACATGGAATCCATCCTCAAACTCATTTGAAGAGGTAACAGTGTTTCATTCTTAATTGTCCTTTTAGTTTCCAATTTCAGGAGCTTCATTATCTTCTCAAGATTAAATGAGTTCCTATACTTCATTTTATCTTGATTCTCAAGAGTCTCAACCTCTAAGAATCACATTCTCAGAGATGAGATACTTTAAGAATCTCAAGGTCATAAAGTAGGTATCCAATACCATCCTTTATTTTACTAATGAAGCAGCACTCTCAAGTGCTAGATTCCAACATACATGGAACCTTATTAAGGATATACACTGTAGTCTCTACTACACATATATATGTGGAAACTAGGGGATAATTATGCTAAAATTCATCATTGATAAGATCATGTCACACATGATCCAATTGTATCTCCCTATAACTCTATTGAGTTAAGGTGTATTAGGAGGATTGAGACATGAATGATATTCCTTTCTCCATAAGGTATATTATGAATTCATCTAATAGGTATTGATTACCTAGATTAGACCAAATTCATTTTCATCTTCCTTCAGGCTTTGGTTCCAAACCAAAATTATGAAATCTTTGAACATTTCAAAGGTTTCTTTAGGTGAAGAGAAGAAATCTCATATCATACATAATCATCGATAGATATCACATATCCATAATGTTTACTATGATATAGATGATCCGTATACATCAATATGTATGAGATCCTGAATACCTTGACATCTTACACCATTCCCAAAGAAGGGTGTATTGGATATTTTACTTTGAATACAATATTCATAAGTATGTAAGTTTTGAAATTTTAGACATTCTAAAGTTTCGTCTCTTACTAGTCTATTGATCAAATCGATAGACAAATGTCCAAGGCTCGATGCTAGATCATTGTCAAATGATCTTCATCCTCCTATTGATCTTATAAAGGTTTTAATTTCAGTATTTAGAAATATTAATGAACCATTCATTAATTTTTCTAATTTAGTGGAGTCCACCAGATTTTTAAATTACTATCTGAAATATCTCCATCATAATTCTTTATGATAGTTCTACCTCAGAATTCATGTTTATTTCCAACATTTAGAAATAAACAATGAGTGTATTCTAATATCTAGGTCACAGAGACAATCTCTAAGACTAAGGGCTCTCCCACTGAAATTAACAAGTCTATTAATCAAACAGAGATTGTTGCAACAATTACATCAATATCCATGTGGATAACTAAACCTTAAGATCAAATTTTCCAGTCTTCTAAAACATATGCAACCCATTGCAAGTGTTGTCAGAAGATTGAGATACAATTATTAGATTCTATCTTATCAAATAAGAAAGTAAATTTCAATGATTTATGTAGATTATTTTGATGCTCTATCCGAGTCCTTCTCTAAGGATTCCAGACAGACTTGACAGTCATACTATCAACACATCAACTTATTGCAGTATTGGCATTCATCCAACTCTTTGGATGTCATATGGAAGTCATAGAAGTCCAGTCAACTCTTTGACTTTCTTTCTTTCTTGGGTCCAACCCATGCTTCCACTGCGCTCCCTTTGTCTATGAGCAACCATTTCTCAGGACAGAGGATCTCTTATTTTAAATCCAAAAGAATTCAAAGTAAGAGTTTTTCAACATTTATACATGCTTCATTAAATTCATACAATATGAATATTATGAAGCTTCATGAATAACTAGAGTATAAACAGTAGAATGATGACACTCATCATCTACATCCATTTAAACTCTTAAAACATTGGTTCAGGTAGGTATTCAAACATTTTGAATACATCATCTCTTATAGAGCTACCATTCTGCATGATGCAGAGAAACATGTCATTCATGATTAAATGTTAAGAGCACATATGCATGCCAGAATATCTTCATTGATTTTATAAGGATTATTTGACAATTGCGATCATCATCGACATTTACTTCCAAAGTACATTCGATGAGATCAAGACTATAGAGACATACAAACCCTAGGGTTGTAGCCCTATTATCTATTTAATTGTCATTCCTCATTATTATGAGGAAACTTGCACATTGCAACCACATACATTATGTGTTCAACTGCAAGTACAATATCTGGATCATTGAGTCCAATCCAAGATATTTCACTGGTTATTGTTGAGTATATCATTGAGTGGGTTTAAATGAAGGATTATCTGAAATAAGAAATTTGCATAAATATATAAATATATATATTTTACTTTGATTTAGGATTTTATATCAAAGTTGTCTTGCCTTGTCAACATTGAAAGTTCATTCCCTTAATCACTTTCAATGTAAGAGATATACTTACCATTATATCTCAACAAGATCTGGGATCTCATTCCTTATCTTTGTTATATCCCAATAATATGAGAATCTGCAACTCGGATAAAAAGAAGCGGGAGCACATTCCGCTTTGCAAGTCCAACTTGCATTTCCCAATTCGGTCTTTAACACCCGGGCCCACCACCCCTAAGGCGATGTTGACCCGTCGTTAATTGAACCAACCGTCAACAGGAATAGTACTCGCTATACGCAATCCAATATCGCCCCAATAATATGAGGATCCGATATTGGGGTCACTACGTATACGGCCTTACTCTTTCGAGAAACAAAGAGCCCGATCCAGATGCGCTTACATACAGGAGCTGTCACTTCGGACATGCGTCTCCCACATACAATCCCTCGCGACGAAACTCTTCGCCTTGACGGGAGACCATGGATGTCACTTATGTGATCCTCCATATTATATTCAAATTTTAATTAACTATCGTGAGTCATATTCACATAATTAATTCTTCCAAGGGAATTATTAACTCTAATCATATTAGAGTATTCCAATTGGACATAATCAACTTAATCATATTAAATTAATTATCAATCCAATTCAATCAATCAAACTTGATTATTTTACTTGAATACATATATGGTAATATCTCAAAATACGTATTAATTCGAATTTTAATAATTAGAAAAATACATCTTAATCCCTCGGACATTATCCCTGCCCTACCCGCTGTCATGGCCAGTACCAACGAGAGTGGGACGGACCACATACGTTGCAACCCGCAACCCCAATGCTCTCCGACTAGGCACCATATCCGCCTCGGGAAAGGATAATGCCAAATTGATTAATTTGTACTTGAGATGATCATCGATTCTTCAACCGAAATTGTACCATATAGTAATAATCAAAACATTTTTGATTATAAGGAAACTTGCTAGACAAATTCTCAAATCCTATTCAAGCATCAAGCTTGAAAGATTGTGGTTTCCAATTATAATTTAAATCAAATCTAATCTATTAATTGGTTGGGCCAAGTCAATTAGGCAAATAATCATGTTTCAATATTTCACAAATATTTTTCAAGATTATTTCACGAAATTAACAATTAATTTCACTAATTGACAATCACTCGGTTCTAGATTAGGAATGCAATTTCAGTAATGACCCCTATTCACTAAAATTGACATATCTCAATCAATTTAAATCCAAATTAAGCAAACTCAATTTTCATAGATTGTTAACTTGATTTAGAACAGAACCTAAGTGAAGTTGCACGCATTTCGAGGCAGATGATAACAGTAATTAACTCTTTAATCATGTTAAAATCTACTGTTCCCGCAACAGTGCATACATGTTCATTAAAACAACCATAACTTGAGCATACGAAATCCGATTTACGCAAACTCAGTTCCTATGGTTTCCTTATTTAATGGGGAACAAAATACAAGTATTAAATTCGTGTTTAAACTATTTAAAAAGTGCCGAATTTATCTACTAAACAGATCTGCGAAATCAAATGCGATAAAAACTTTCGTGACCTTAACGAACCCAAGTCGTCCTCGCTTTTTCGAATCATATTCGAAACCGTCAACCTGGCTCTGATACCACTTGAAGGATATGGAAATTATCCTCAAGCGCTTCACGGAAGCGTGATCGTCGTATCGGATACGACGAAGAACGACTAGTCGTACTAGTTGTTCGGTGCAACGGAATTTAAAAATGTTTTAATCCGATGAAACCACGTGATCCGAGAACCATTCTCAAATCATTTCATCTATAACCACAGCAAGTATAATGCAATACCTCTTGAAGCGTGGTTGATCAAGTCTCTACGAAAAGAGACCTCCTGTCTCAAGTCCGATCGTCGGAGTAACGGCTTGTGAGCGCGGGGATGAGTCGCGGTGTCCTCGCAATCCAAGTTGATCCAAGCATGGTTGCTCCTGATCTCGTCGCACGAGATCAAACGTCTCCTTCGTGAGTGAAGCACTCCAAGAAGACGAAGAACCGCATAGAGTCGAAGCGGCAACACGATGGCGCGGGCGTCGACGATTCTCTCCACCAAGGTGGACGGCCACCAAGAAGAGAGGGAGAGAGAGGGCTGTCGAGTATGAGAAAGAGAGAGAGTTGTTTGCTATAATAGCATGTGTAAAGAGAGAGCATGGTATGCCTCTCTATTTATAGGGTTTTGGGATCCATGGATCTCAATCCATGGGACATATAAAATCAATGGATGAGATTGATTTATGTCAATCCAATGGTCAAGATTGTTGTTGGTAAAACCAACAACTTGTGATTTAGTTTTGATTAAATATATTTGATAAATTAAATATATATTAATACCAAATTAAACCAACCAAATAATGAGTGAAGAAACAAATGAGATCCACCTTCCCCATTAGGGGGAGTGGACGACCACCAATTCCATAAAGGAATTGGTGTCGCCCCCTCTTCCCATATGGGGAGGGCAATCTCATGGATCCCCATGAGATTGCACATCTCCTTGTTTTTCTCTCAACTTATTTTCCAACAATTATTTGTTGGTATTTTATTCACCAAAAAAATAATTCTCAATTAATTTTGGGAATTTTGCAATCTTGACATTGGAATATTGTGAATCATATTCACAACCCAAAACAAAATGTAATTTACATTTTCAATTAATTAGACAATGTGTACCCAATACACATTAATAATTAATCTACTAATATAAATTATATTTAACTCTCTCTAATATATTATAAATCACATTTATAACATATTATGAATAATTGGATATTACTATCCACATTATTCTTATCCATAATAATTAAATCACATTTAATCATATTGGATAATTTCTCATACATCATGATAATTAAATCACATTTAATTATCAATTTCTCTTTGCTTAGATCTTATGGAATTATTCTTAAACCATTTAAGAATAATGTTATTACTCCTCAGATACTTGGAGATAAGGATAGGGCGATTGTATTGTTCCACGTATAGTGACATGGATATTGAGATCATATCTCAAATCCAGATCGCGGGCCTCCCACAGATGCTTGATTAAATCAAGACCGTAGATCTAATCTTCTCATTGTATCTGAATCACATTCAGATCAATGTCCAACACTTGGACCAAGATCAGATCACTTTTCTACTGAGAGGAGTCACTAAAATCCAGACCCGTTTCATCACTCCCTAGGAATGGAAGCGTCATGGTTATACAACCGTTTATGATCAAATCACCCTCAGGTATTCCCAATACCTGTACATCCTGCATACTGGAAGACTCAGACTGAACCCGAAGTATTGGATCAACTTTATACTGTCTACTTCATGGTTTTATCAGTAAGTTTCTCATTCGATCATTGGGAGTTGGTATCGATCATACACTTTCCAAAAGTGTATATCATACCTAGGTCTTGATCATATACTAAAAGTATATATCAAACCTACAAATTCAGTCAAGCTTCCAAAGCGAGACGACCATGCGCATGGAATTTGATTCTTCCCAATATCTCATGAGTGAGCTCATGTCTTCCGGTTCAGTAACCGAACCTGTATGATCCCTTTGAGAGATCGTATTACTCATATGCCCTTATATGCACACCAACGCATCGGTGTATAGACCTTGATTAGGTCATCAACCTATTGGTCTGCCAAATGTACCTACTTATACATATAGCAACACATCTGTCTCCGGTCAGAGGATGCGTGCCTATATCATGACAACATACGATATAGGACTTTGGTTATCTCGATCTCGTTAAGTCAACTTTTTGACCTAACTAATCTGACACCTCCGAATCTCTATTCCTATGCAGAGGACCTGCATCAAGAGGTCGGTCAGATATCAGCCTTCAGAGATAAGGATTGCCATCTCCTACTCAAGCTGGAGATCATCTCTTAACAATCATTTGACGGTGCTTGATGAGTCCTCAATCTAACTCTTTAGATATTCATCCAAGCACCAGCCTCTATGATTCAATAGTTGAATCAACAGCTGTATGATTATTAAGATGGCCATGATACATAACCCTAATTGTACTAAGGGACCTATTATGCAAATTATTCATTCTTCATTTCAGATCAGGGAATGATATATGCAATAATATTTATTGCATAATGGCTCACCGTGGGCTCGCATTTCCAACATGTTTCTGTTCAAAGAGAAAAACCACAGTTCTAGGGGAGGGTTTTGTGGGGTTTCAGGAATAGGGAATAGGGACTTAGGGAGTGGATGACTGGATGGGTTTGGAAAAATAAGTGAACGCCCTTATGTTAATATATAATGTATTTTTTCCTTCTATATACAATATGTATGTATATATACTTTTATGTATGTTTGTGTGTATTTAATCAAACTTTTAACGAACCGAACCTGAGCGAACCTATGTTTTTTAGGTTCAGTTCGTTTATTTAATCGAGCCCAAACTCGTGTTCAGATTCGGTTCGTTTATTTTCGAATCGAATCTGAATCGAACTTTTAACGAGCCGAATCTGAGCGAATGTCGAACCTGAAAATTTTCTAACAGCCTTAGCCGCCCCTGACCCCCTACCGTAGCCCTCGACCTCCCTGCCGCCCCCGACGACCTGCCGATGTGCCCCCCTCTGCCCTCTGCCCCTCTACCCCTGACCCCTGTTTCCCCTCCCTACTACAGCCTCACCCTGCTGCAACCCTCCCCTCCTGTAGCTCCTCTCTCCCGCAGCCCTCCTCTCACGTCCCCTTCCCTCCCGACATCCGGAGGCTGAGCTACTGCACCATTTAAATCTTTGATCCATACTCCATTGCATTTGTGGTAGATTGTTTCCGCTCCTCTAGCACCAGCAATTTCTCCACCACCACACAGTCTAGCGAGTAACGACAACTCCTTGACGATGCCCCCTTCTCTACCTTGAGACGGTAACTAGTGGTTTGATGTGTCCTTTTTGGAATTTTCATTGTTGCTCGGATGGTAGGGGAGGAAGTAAAGGTTTTATATGCTTAATTTTCCATATCAAAAGGGCGTATCTTTCCAGTGACGAGAGTGCTTCTATTTTACGAGACACCATCATGAATGATATTGATCTATATCTTGCTTTAGAAGGGACCTTGAGGATTTTTGATCTGTTGACGTGTTGGAAGTGCATGAAGATACAGACGGTGACTCGGGCTTGACATCATGATGACAGTCATGTTCAGGTTACAGATAACAGTAGGGTGGCTCAAAGGCACATTATCAGCATCTTGAAACCTGTTCTACCTGTCGTACATGATGTCACATATGGGTTAGTTGGCTTTGCTTCTTGATCATATTTTCAAAGCTCCTATCACCATATTTAAGAGTATTCTTCTCAATTGTCCTCGTGCTTTCTCTCAAGCTCTAATGATAGCTTTGCACCAAGTTATCGTGGGGACAGTATCCATACCTGCTTGGGTGAGATTGCTACTTCTTCCCCTTTGCACACTACAAGTATTCAGGCCTGCAAATAGGCGGGATAGAAGATCTAGCAATAGAAAGTCTTGCAACGTTGACTTATTCGGAGCTCACTCGATACTTGAGGTAGTGCATACGGCTTCACCAAGTTAGTGGGTTACATTTTAAAGGTAATATACCTGGGACGTCGGGTCTTAGTCAGAGCAATTACTTGGAGGAGAATCAACACTCCAACATTAGGCGATACCTTCGTAAAGTGCCAGATGAACACTTTTCAACAGCCTTAAGGGTTTTATGCTCTTCAGGAATGACCCCTTATAAGGAAGCTACCATGAAAGCTTTAAAGTCTAAACATCCATTAAAGCTGCCTCTTTCCTTGCAAGATGTCTCAATTTCGATGACTTCTCTTACAATTGATGCATATTTTATCTTACATTCTATCAAATCTTTTCTTGAAGGGACATCATGTGGCAAAGTTGTCCTGAGAGCTCAACACCTTTTAGATGCCCTTTGTGGGGAGGGGTCTGCAATTTCCACTGATCTTTTACGGGGGATCACCATGGTGGTTAACTTATGGCTATAAGGGAGATGCCCCTTAAGTTTGACTGAGTTTGTAGCCTCTGCACCTCTTACTCCACTATTCAAACCTGACAACGGCATATGCCCGATTGTAGTGGGCACTATCTGAAGACGCCTAGAATACAAAGTTGCTTTGACAGGTGTGGTTGAACAGATGTCTAAGTATCTCAATGACTTTCAATTTAAGGTTGGTATATCTGGAGGAGCTGAAGTCATTTTACACAGCACCAATCAGCTTTTGAGCAAGTTTCGTGATAATGGATCCCTCTCTTACTTACTGTAGATTTTTCTAATGCTTTCAACATGATAGATAGATCTTCGATGCTCTAGAAGTTAGGAGGCGATGTCCATCTATCTCTTCATCGATGGAGTTTCTGTATGCTCAAGCTGCCAGATTATATATGGAGAGAATCATATATGGTCGACCACCGAAGTGCAACAAGGTGATCCCCTAGGACCAATTCTATTTTCTCTTCCATTCCACCTACTTATTCATGAGATCAAAAATAATTGTAAACTCCTTATCCATACTTGGTATCTTGATGAAGGAACTACCATCGGGGTTACATTAGAGGCGGCCAAAGTGAATGACATTATATAACTCAGAGGCCTCGAGTTGGAACTTTTTCTAAATATCAAAAAAACAGAGCTTTTCTAACCTTCCTGTGATGGACAAAACATCCACAAAGGATTTTTTCCTATTGATATCGGGACGCCTGTGCTAGGAGTGAAACTGCTTGGAGGTGCAGTGAGTATGGACAAAGGATTTCTTGAAGGATTGGCTATGAGGAGGGTCACCAAAGCTTTTGACTTAATGCAATTACTTTCTCAGTTGGATAATCCACAAAGGGAACTTCTTTTACTACGATCTTGTATGGGTTCAACCAAGCTCATGTTTGTCTTAAGGACATGTCAACCCACATACATGGAGCAAGCCACTATATTTTTTTGACAAAGTACTACATGTAGCTATTGAGGACATTGTGGTTTGTGGAGATCCTTTTTTGGTGACCTTCAATGGTAGGTGGCGTATCTACCAATCAAGCTTTATGGCTTAGGCCTGCACTCCACTATTGAGGCTTCTTCATCTGGTTTTGTGGCCTCTAGAGCTCAATCTTGGATGCTCCATGATCACATTTTACGAGATAGTGGGGTACGTGATATGGATTCTGATTTTTTAGATGCCTTGGAGAGTCTACATGTCAAACTTCCATCTCTAGATCTCACATGTTTTACTAACAAGGATATTGTCCTCCCTTAAAGCCTAGAATGCTTTGACGAGTTCCCTTTATAGCAAAATTATCAAAGAAATTAAGATTGAGTTTGATATGACTGCTAGACAAAAGTCATTTTTTTGATGTTTGCAATCTGACCATGCTCAAGATTTTCTTCCAGCTATTCCTATTGGTGGTCTTAGAATGCATATGTCACATATTGAGTATCGTATTATTCTCAGATATCGTCATATGATTCCTCTATTCCCAGCTGATGAGGAATGTCCAATATGCCTCAAATCTTGCCTAGACGCTTTTGAGGAGTATGTAGTTCATTGTTGTGAACTCTTAGGTTTTAAATATAGACACGATCTTGTCAGACATGTCCTTTATGATGTACTCAAGAAGGCTGAGGTTGCGTCAAAGAAAGAAGAACCTGTGAATTTTTGATTGATCTACAAGAAAGGGAGATCCACACCCAGGCCAGCAAATGTTTTAATTTATGGATGGACTGGAGGAAAACATGCATGTATTGGAGTGTCTCTGTTAGTTTGTCTGATAAAAAGTGATTTTACTGCAAGATATGCTGCATAGAAAGTTGCCTTAGCTAAATTTGGTGATGACACGATTTCAAGATTGACTAAGGTAGACTAAATAAATCAAGTGTAGTTGCCCTCAATCTGTCCTCCATCAATTAAATCGATCAACAAGAAAATCAAACCACTAAGAGATAAAACAATCAAATGTGAGCTATTTCGCTTCTTTTATTTACCGGGTATAGCGAACAGGGTCGAAGACAAGGAGCACAATCAAAAGTTAAGTAGTGTAATTTCGGGAATAAAAAGCATTTTTAGTGGTTTTTAATTTTTCAAATTTTTTATTTTCAAAATAAAGACAATAAGTACAAGGAATAAAAAGACTCTCGCACACTCATTTTGTATTTTTCTAACAGGTTAAAAATACTCAGAAAATTAAAATAAAAATATTTTTTTATTTTTTATTTTTATATTATTTTTGATAATTTTTACACAATTTTTAAATATTTTAATATTTTTTTAAAAATCAAATAGTGACAAGAAGAACAAACAGTGCACATCCAGGAGTAATTTACAAGTTAAAAATAATTTAAATACCCAAAACTCCTGGAGGTGATTTTTATAATATAATATGGATAAATATCTACAAACAGAGACTGAAAAAACTATTTTTGAATTTCTCTAAAATTTTATAGAATTTTTATAAGTTTTAAAGTATTTTGCAATTTTTATAGTTTTTATAAAGTATTTTGAAACAAAATTGATATTGGAGCTAAAAGACACTAAAAGACAACTACAGTAATTTTTGTGGAATTTTAGGTGATTTTCCAAATGCATATTTTCCCTATTTCCAACGATGGTGATGATGGTTCAAACAGAGGAGGATCTCCCTAACATCAATTGCATTGATTGTTGGAAAACATACATGGACATATCAGTGTCAAACCAATTAATTGAAGAAAATGGAGCAAGATGTAATCTGACGTCATATCGTTCGGAGTGTAATCTGCCATGTACACATCGCTTTTTAGGAACAAATCCATTCACTTCTCATCTTAGTAGAGATCTTCCTCCTTTTCAATGAACTAGCTTAATGGGCCAAGCCAGGAATGGTCGAAAACCTATTTGTCAAACAGGTTAGAGAGGCCCTCTTTAAGACCTCCAAAAAAGATGTTCAATATGCCAGGAAGACATGGTCATAGGAGGATAACCTACGTGCTGGTAAACGAGAACCACCTCGAGCAGATCCACCGAACGAATCAAGCTAGGCCGTCGAAAGACTCCACACACCAAAAGAGTCACCAGCTTTCCTCTAAAATAGGAGGGATCCACTTCTTATTGCTCATGGAAACATCCGACTTATACTTTACGAGGCATCACCGACCTATCTTTTAGATGTGTGTGTATGTGTGTGTGTGTGTGGGGGGGGGGGGGGGGGCTGCTTTTGAAGGCCGATGATGAGCTCTTAGGAAGAAATCCATTTTTCAAGAACTACAAATCCTGCATGAGTTTGCAATAGATCTTCATTGTATGACCTAAACATTGATATTTTAAGAGGGTATAATGAAGTGTCGACCTGATCTACCCTCACAACAAATAGGAGGTGTTCGTGTGGCAATCGGATCGAGCAACTAAAAATTTTATATTTATACTCCAAAAATATATGTGTATAGTGCTAAGTGAGAAGAGTCGAGCATTACAATGTCTATGAACATGGTGCAAGCATCTACTTTGTACCCCTTTTATTGTTTTTAATAATAAGAGCGAATTAGTATTTAAAAGTTTGTGCATAAAAACAGAAGTGATAATTTTTAGATTTTTAATATAAGAATGAAATGCACAGAAATTGATTTTGAAAATATTTTTTATTTTATATAGCTACTATTTTTAGGTGATGTTAATATATTTTTTAGATTTTTGAATTGAATTAATAGTAAAACAATGTACTATGTATTAGACTGTACTTTTTTGTGATTTGAAAAATAGTACAAATATAAACATTGGCTTTTATTTTTATCTTGTAGGTAATTTTATTAACTTTAACACGATATGATGTATTTTATTTTTTGTACGATTATATGATTTTCGTAAGATTTTTAGTATTAATTTTATTTTATGTTATATATTACTTTTTTTTATATTTGATCTTCGGATATGTATTAATATACTATAATACCTATATAATGTATTTTTTTTGGATTTTATAATTATTTTCTAGAATGGTATAAATGTGCTACTTTTTAAATACAATGATTTGACGACGGCATTGAAGAAGATAATGTATAAGAGCTATAATATGTTAGTATATCTATGTAATGGCAAAAAATATACATAACACAATTCCGTCACGTTACTCTTAAATTTCTGACACTACAACCAAAATATATTTATACTAACAACTTTTTTTTAAAAAAAATCCGTCAATATATATGATTGGTTGTTAAATATATAACGATGATTTTACATTGTCAACTATTTTTATAAAATCTAGTATACAAGTTTTTTATCCATACATCCTCCTTCATTTCCAGTTGTTAGTTATTTTATTTTGTTCATTGGAGAAGGTTTGGTGACAAAGTATTCATCATATCTCTAGTAATCTATTTCTCAGGGTGCGTTCGATTCGGGAATAAGTATGAATAAGGATGAGGAATAAGGAGAATAAGGGTCTATTCTTTGTTCGGCTGGAGGATAGGAATAAGGAGAATAAGATGAAATAAAAGTATGTAATGTGGGATAAAAATATGAGTAAGAGTGAAATAAGATGAAATAATGTGGAATATTCGTACCACTGAGAACCGTGTCGGGAGAAGAATTGATCTCTTATTCCATGATCTATTTTCCAACCAAACAGGGCCTAAGAGTTTCTTCAGCTCATCAATGAATGGCAAACGATAGACTTTATAAGTACTTTTTTTTCCGGATTTTAATAATGATCCTTCATGCACAAGCTAAGGCTACTGAACGACACCGGTCTGCCATTACTTTTTATTTAAGTTGGATTGTTTGCGTGATCCGTCAAGCAACACGTGGTTCATTTATTTCAGCAATCACATAAAATATAGATAGAAGTAGATATCAGGGTGCCTCCTTCCATCCATTAAGGTTGACGGAAAAGGATGGTCCTAAATTCTAATTATTGGGGATCTTTGCGCTTGGGGGCAATGACGCAGCTAGTGACGTTATAACGGAGGCGAGTCAACTGCTGATTGAAAGCTATTTCCAAACCCACTCCTCGGCCCGGGTCTTCCCTGTGACGTCGTGGAGAATTTATCGAAGGGCTCCCTCTAACACAGGGTAAAGCCTTACGAAAAAAATAATTGGAGATAAGGGATGCATATTTTATTGGGATATTCACACCTATAATTCTGGGTAATTCTATAATTACCCCAGGTATCTAAGATAATCACGAAATACATGACAATGTTGAAGTCAGGGTTATCGGTGCGTATAATAAACATTTATTATATGAACCGAAATGAATTAACAGAGAAACGGAAACAATCAACATAATGATAATCATACGTTTCCCATTCATTTTCAGATTACATAGTACACACAGGAATTAATTATTAAATCGGGAGCACAAAATAGGGCGTGATCCAGGAAAGGCAAAGCAATAAACGAGTAGCAGCAGACAAATGAATAAATATATTAGATCAAAAATCACCGAAGCGTCCATGAAATGAACTGTCCTTAGAGAGGATTTCGCCCCACAATACCGGTGCGAAGGGTACTGGCAATCCGCTCCCAGGATATGACGGTTCACGGTCTTCGTCCGCGCACACCGACGAGACCGTCCTTGAAAGCACCTCTGAAAACTTGCAGCCGAGAAGAACAGGGTCGCAGACGTGAGAACTGAGAACAAGGGTGACGACGAATTGAGTTTTCTAGCGAGTAAAGAAAAACGACGTTGGATGAGAGGTATAAAAAGAGGAGCTCGCGTGCCCTAGCGCGATGACTTTTGATTTCTGAAAACGCCCCTCAACGGACGTTTCCCTTCGGATTCCAAAACCACGACTAAATCGAGCCGTTTCAATCGAGTTAGATTCCCAATGTGATCGAAATCAAATTAATCTGTCTGATTAATTTAATCGATCAACCAACACAACAAAAGTATCGAGATCCGAATTGACTCTCCCGAGACGGAGCCGGAGACGGGGACGGAGCAGAGCGCGTATGCACGTGTGCTCCTCCATTCCTCATCTCTACTATTGCTACAAGAGCTTGGGGTGTGAACTTACATATAAGTCCATCAAAAGTTTAGAGCTCCAAGATATGATACTAAACTTCCACCCATACTTTACCATATTTCAAATTTGGAAATTCCCAACTTTTCCTCCAAGCTATTTGGTTTCCCAATTAAAACTAAATTAACTCCAATTGTAATTACATACATTTTCCAATTAAAAATCTAAATACAATCTTTTAATGCAACAATCCTCCACGAATTCACCAATTTAAAAAGTGATTCAAAAGGAGTTAAAATAAAACTTTTGGCTGCAACACTTTGCTTTCAGTAAAGGTACCTTCCGGTTTAAACCTATATATGAGTTTACTACTTTCACTTTAACAGGAACGAAGTTAACTACGTCTTGAACTTCAGACCTTGGTGTTAAAGCACACAGTAAAAACAACAAAGTATTGTTCTTGGTATAATCTCCAGGGTTGGTGCTCTTAAAGCCATGCACCCTTATCCTATTTTAATGAGTGTGTTCAGGAAAGACCCTCTTCTTTTAACTGCGGCCCACAATAACATTCACATAGGTAATGTTCTTCGAGGATGCAATGCTAACATCACGCCCAAGGCTTGAACCCATTCAGAGCCTACGCTCTTCCTAAACTTGCAGCTTAAACTACACTCAGGCTTCTAGGGATAAGACATTCATACTTGTGCATTAAGATTAGAGTGACAACCAATTCTCCAAACAGCTTGTTGTTACCACATTGAATATACTTTGTGGGATCTCCACTCAGATAGGTTGGGTTGCTACTGTAGAGGAACTCCCAATGGATCTTAGTCCCATCCCAAGCTTAGACTTTAGGACCAAAGATCTATCAAGTCCCTTAGTCAACAGATCTGTCGTGTTGTCTTTGGATCCAATAAAATCCACAGCCAACACTCCTTGAGACACCAAATCACTTAACATCTTAAGTCTGATTTGTATGTGTCTCCTTGTTTTCTAATTGAACTTTGAACTCTTGATCTTTACAATTGTAGTCATATTATCACAACGTACCGAGATTGCAAGAACAAGCTGACCTAGCATGGGAATTTCAGACAGAAGTCCCCTTAACCATTCAGGCTCAATTCCAGTGGGGTACAAAGCACACAGCTCGGCCTCAAAAGTTGATTGAGCTAAAATGATCTGCTTCGCAGACCTCCAGAAGACTGCACCGCCTCCAAGGGTAAATATATACCATGTAACACCATTACTCCTAGACTCCTCTATTTTCCCTATCCAGCTTGTATCACTGTATCCTTCTAGTACAATTGGATGTATACCATAATGCAAACTAAGGGGAATAATTCCATTCAAGTACTTCATTACTCGATCCAGAGCCTCCCAGTGAGTACGGTCAGGATAGCTATTGTATCTACTCAGCTTTGCAACCGAGAATGAAATATCAGGCCTCGTGCAATTCGCAAGATACATTAAACTTGCTATCACTTGTGAATACCTTAGCTGGGCTACAGGTACTCCACTTTTATTCTTAAACAGCGTTTTGGATGAATCAAAAGGAGTGCTAACAGCTTTGCAATCTTGATATCCAAATTTCTCAAGTTTTTTCTCAATATAGTGAGATTGAGAAACTACAATCCCGTCAACTGACCTTGTCAGTTTGAGACCCAAGATTACATCATCAACACCCATTTCCTTAATCTCAAACTTGCTACTTAAGAATACCTTAGTCTCATTAATAATCCTTATGTGTGATCCAAACAATAATATGTCATCAAATATAGGCACAAGACAATACACTCATCACCTTTCACCTTCCAATAGGCACACTTATCGGATTCATGACCCTTAAAGCCACATGAAAAAATAGTTTTGTCAAACTTTTCATACCACTGCTTTGGTGTTTGTTTCAATCCGTAAGGGGATTTGACAAGCATGTAAACCATTCCCTCATTCCCGGGAGTCAAAAGCCCATGAGTTTGATCCATATAAATCTCTTCCTCAAGATCAAAATGCAAGAAGGCAGTCTTTACATTCATCTGGTGGATGGAGAGATCAGATACATATACCAATGCTACGAGCATCTGGATTGTGGTCATCCTACTCACAGGGGAATAGGTATCAAAATAATTGATACCTTCCTTTTGCCTAAAGCCTTTGGCAACTAATCTGGCTTTATACTTTTCAATTGATCCGTCAGATCTAACCTTTCTCTTAAACACCCACTTGCACCCACTGGTAGAGCACCCTTTGGATAAATCAACCAATTCCCAAGTTTCATTAGCCATAATGGAATCAATCTCAGATTTGATAGCTTCCTTCCATTATTTCGCTTCAGATGAAGCCATGGGTTCCTTGTAACTTGGTGGAACACTCTCGATCTGGTAGATAACGAAGTCGCTACCTAGATCTTTGGCTATCCGAGGTCTTTTACTCCTTCTTGGCTCAATTTTTTCAGAAAGATCATTGGGTTTAGATTGAGTCTCAACCCCCACATTCATTATCCTTTCCACTTGATCTGGAATAGATCCTGATGTAGACGCACCTTCAATGATCAAATTCTAAGGAATCTCAGTCTTCAATGGGAAGACATCCTCAAAGAAGGTAGCATCACAAAGTTCAACAATGGCGTTGACATCTATTCATAGCTATTTTTCGAGTAACCTAAGAAGACCACATCAATAGTTTTAGGACCAATCTTCTTTCTCTTGTGTTCTGGGACTAAAACCTTAGCGAGACAACCCCACACTTTGAGATATCTTAAGCTCGATTTCCTATTTCTTCAAAGGTCAAAAGGATATTTTTCTATATGTCTTGGAGGAACCCTATTCAGAATAAGGCAAGCCGTATTCAAGGCTTCTCCCCACATATAGGTTGGAAGTCTAGAACTCCATAAGAGAGCATTGATCATGTCAGTTAAGGTTCTATTTTTCCATTCTGCTATCCATTTGATTGCGGTGAAAATGGGGTCGTAACTTCATGAACTATGCCAAACGATTTACATTGTTTATCAAATAAGTTAGAGGTATATTTACCTACTTTATCTGACGTAAGGTGTTTAAGCATTTTTCCTATTTGTGTCTCAGCCTCATTCTTAAATATAAGAAATTTCTCTAAGACTTCATCCTTGATTTTCATTAGATACACATAACAGTATCTACTACCATCATCTATGAAGGTGATAAAGTGTTTCTTATTGTCTCGACTCAATACACGATTAAACTCACATATATCCGTGTGCACTAGATCCAAGATCTCACTATCTCTAGAGACAGACTGAAAAGACTTCCTAGGTGTCTTAGCTTGTACACATATTTCACATTTTTGAGTTTTATCAATAGTATGTTTAGGGACCAACTCTAAATTCATTATTCTTTTAATTGAATTTAAGTTTAGATGTCCCAATCTACCATGCCACAGATCACAAGATTCTAGATTATTCATAATAGGAGACACAGAATTAGAACATTCAGAATTCAAAACATTCATTTCATTAATATTTATTGAATCAAATCTAATTCTAAATAATAAATCAAAATATGCTAAATAGCCTTTTCCATAAAAAAATGCCATGTCTCTATGACAACTTTATTACATTTAAAGTTCAATTCAAAACCATTTTCAACTAAGATAGAGCCAGATAAAACATTATTCTTGATGCCAAGAACATGCAGCACCCTGTGCAACGTCCCAACACGTCCAGAGGAGAACCTCAAGTTGACTTGTCCCGACCCTAGCACCTTGGCTGCAGAATCATTCTCCATCTTCACAGTCCCACCCCTGCAGGTCTGATAAGAAGAAAACAGAGTTCTATCAGAACAAATGTTAACATTGGCTCTCGTATTTACGAGCCACTCACTAGGATCATGAATATGATATAGTTCAGATTTTACAGAGACATACCCTCGCTAGCCCCGAGTCCCATAGTGATCATATTCCCTTGTGGACTCCTGTCTCCAGCCTTAGGTTGAGCCTTCAAACGGACGATCTTTCTTCCAATGACCAACCTGATTACAATGCCAGCATAGTTTACTCTTTGCCTTTTTCTGGATCTTATCCTTTTGTTTCGTTTTATTGTTATTAGAACCCTTTCCCTTCTTATCCTTGCCCTTCGAGGTCATGAAATTAACCTTAGCTCGAATATCGACAGGAAGCACATGCTTTTATTTCCTGTGTTCCTCCTCTATGGCAATTGCCACCATCAAGTCATCCATAGAAAATTTCTCCTTCCTGTGTTTGAGGGTCATACCGAAGTCTTCCCACGACTTGAGGAATTTTTCTATGAAGCACATGACCTGAAACTTCTCTGGAAGTTTCATTTTGGCATCTTCTAAACCATGAAGCAGGAGTAAAAAGTCGTGTGCCTATTCAGAAAGTGACTTCCCTTCGGCCATGGAAAACTTCAAAAACTTGTCCACAGAGTATCTCAATACCAAGGTCTTCGGTATTATACTTTCGATCCAAGTCTTCCTATAGCCCCTTCGCAGTCTGCATGGACGAACAATATACATCGAACAAAATGTTGGACAGAGCCAACAAGATGCAACCATTATATATACGGTCGCGTTCCTTCCACGCAGATTGCGCCTTCTGGATATCGCGTGAGGGGTTTTCCATTTCAACCGTAGGACAGTCAATTTCAAGTATCGAGATTAATCCTATGATGGTTAACTAGATCTTCATGCGTTGTTGCCAACGCTTAAAGTTCTGTCCACCGAACTTTTCAGGCATACCCGTCATGTCAACCCTCAATTTAAACATGAGTTCCAACATTGTTTTATTATTGGTTTCGGAAATCCTCTCTAAGATTATTGAAGTCAGGGTTATCAGTGCGTATAATAAACATTTATTATATGAATCCAAATGAAATAACAGAGAAACGGAAACGATCAATATAATGATAGTCATACGTTTCCCATTCATTTTCAGATTACACAGTACACACATGAACCAAATATTAAATCAGGAGCACAAAATAGGGCGTGATCCAGAAAATGCAAAGCAATAAATGAGTAGCAGCAGATAAATGAATAAATAGATTAGATTAGAAATCACAGAAGCATCTATGAAATGGATTGTCCTTAGATAGGATTTCGTCCCCACAATACCGGTGCGAAGGGTACTGACGATCCGCTCGCAGGATATGGCGGTTCACAATCTTCGTCCGTGCACACGGACAAGACCATCCTCGAAAGCATCTTCGAGAACTTGCAGCCGAGAAGAACAGGGTCGCAGGCATGAGAACTGAGAACAAGGGCGACATCGAGTGGAGTTTTCTAGCGAGTGAAGAAAAATGGGATGAGGGGTAAAAAAGAGGAGCTCGCGTGCACTAGCGCGTGGTGACTTTTGATTTCCGAAAACGCCCCTCAACGGGCGTGTCCCTTCGGATTCCAAAATCGCGGCTAAATCGAGCCGTTTCGATCGAGTCAGATTCCCAATGTGATCGAAATCAAATTAATCTGTCTGATTAATTTAATCGATCAATCAAATAAAACTCACAGCAAAAGTATCGAGATCCGAATTAACTCTCTGAGATGGAGACGGAGCGGAGCGCACGCTCGCGTGTGTGGTCCTCCATTCCTCCTCTCTACTATTGCTACAAGAGCTTGGGGTGTGAACTCACATAAGTCCAGCAAAAGTTTAGAGATCCAAGGTATGGTACTAAACTTCCACCCAAACTTTACCATGTTTCAAATTTAGGAATTCCCAACTTTCCCTCCAAGCTATTTGGTTTTGCCAATTAAAACTAAATTAACTCCAACTGTAATTAAATAGATTTTCCAATTAAAATCTAAATACAATCTTTTAATACAACAGAGAAATCTCGAATAGTTACTCCATCTCACATCTATGACCTTCTGTTAGTTTTAACCGTCAATCCTAATCAAATCATCGAGTTAATCTAACCTAGCATCAATCCAACGGTTCAAATTAAATCAAAACTAAAATGACAAAGAACCCTCATCCTCCAACAGCTCCCCGTTCCTTCTCCAGTAGCTCCTCCCCCAATGTCCCTTCCTCCTCCAGTACCGCCGACCCCCGCCGACCAACTCTAGCTCTCCCTCTCCTTTGGGTTAAGGGGAGGGGGGGCTTACATGCGGTGGTCGGGGGGATCAGGTGGGACTTGCAGGCGGTGGAGGTTTCTAGACGGAGAAGCTTGCTGGAGTGGGGAGCTTCTACCGGAGGGACTTTGACGAGTGGAAGCAGCATGGGAATCGAGGGGAGAAAAAGCTTGCGACTTGGCGGGGGGCCTTCCGGGGAGGGGTTCTTTGAGTGGTTGTGACGGCAGGGGGGTTGCCACTTGCTGGGGGTGAGAAGCTTCAGGCGGGAGGCCGGAGGTTGGGGGCTTGACAAGCTGGAGAAGCTTTGCTGGGGCGGGGAGGTTCAGGCATGGGGCTTCCATTCCAGGGGGGGGGGGGGGGTGAGGCTTCGACAAGCGGAAGCGTCAGACGGTCGAGAAGAAGCATTCCGGGGGGGGGGGGGGGCTTCCAAGCAGTGGTGCCGGGGGAAGGGGGCTTCAATGAGCGGAATCAACAGGGTTGAGAGGACGACGACGACAACGGAGAGACGGGGTTGCAACGGAGGGACGGGGTTGCATGGTCGGAGTCGGAGGTTGGGGGAGGAAGGGGGGTCATTTATAAACAAAGAGAAATTTGAGTGTAAAATGTAAAATTCTTAACGGATACCGTCATAGTTAACGGAAAATTGGATGGCAATTAACACGGGTTATGAATGTAAGAGTTAAGCACTATTCAAGGTGTTGAGTGTAATTCGTGATTATAGAGAGTTTATGGGGAAATTATGGAATTACTTAGGGTTATGGGTCTAAATATCCCTATTTTATTTGGATGTCGACGGTCTTCTTTTAGTGGACAAGTACTCAGGGTTATGGGCTTTTTTGGTTAGTGGGATAGAGTGGGTTGGGGTATCCACTTATGAATAGTAGATGTTTGGATAGTTTTGAGGGTTGGGAGAGGGTTGGAACGAGGAATTTGATGTGATATGACCTTCATTTGTGATAGATTTCTAAAGCAGGTTTGGAGGGGGATACACCGGGTACACTTGAGTACCCAGTAACCAACGGGCTCTCAGAGAGGAGACGTAATTAGCTTTTGACTACCTATCAAAAAAATAATTAGCTTTTGACTGTTTTTGATTTCTTACACTTTTACCCCTATGCGATTCTATGATTACAGTTATATTCTTACTTTTTTTGCAATAGCGCTTGTGCCTACATATTCTTACATAATTCGTGTTGCTATCTTTTTGTTGTTACACTTATGCACCTACATATATCAACAGAAGGGATTAGTGAAAATTTTGTAAGAACATAGAAGCGCAATTGTTATTTAAAAAAATAGAAGCATAACAATAATTGCAACTCTTGATTTCTTTCATTGTGCTCGTTGCTTTTGCAGATTCCGTTCCTTCTGTTCTCCTTTCGGTGTAAGATTTCGGGTGGGTAAGCTCGTCTCAACAAGGGATCGTGAGCCTAGCTCATTAAGTTATTGAGCCGAACCAAAGTCAGAATTTTGAACTCGATAGCTTAATTTGTTGAGCTTGGCTCAACTTGATAAAGGGCTCGATAAGGGGTTGAGCTCGATAACTCGATAAGGGGATCGATACAGGCTCATCTCGATAAGAGGCTTTTGTTTAGTCCCACATCGGGTAAAATTGAACTCGGAGGGAGTAGTGAGTCTGTATAAGCAGAGGGAGTACCCAATCTACATGCATACTCGGCTCGAGCCTTATCGAGTCCGAGCTGGCTCGATAAGAGGGTTGAGCCTTGAGCTCACCGAACCCGAGCCCGAACCAACTCGACTGGACTCCGAGCCCAAGCCAGGGCCTGACTCGACACAGTAGGCAGCCCTCGCTATGGGGGTTAGCCACAGTAATGGCGTGCCCTTTTTGCGAAATTTAAAAAAAATCTAGGTGTTTGGATCGATTCCATGAATATTGTTCTACATATTTATAAAATGTCATCTTATTCCAACATTTCTACTTATTTTATCGCGTTTTTTTTCTAAAAAAAATAGTAGGAGTCAACATCGTTGGACTTAAATAACCATTTTAAATACGACATCTTTGACCTAATACAAAATACGTCGAGATGTCAGAATTAGATGAAATTTTATAGGCATAAATAATAACATTTAAAGATTGAATCAATTCGATTAGATTCTTAATTAGACTTCAGCAAAGAAATAAAGGCATCTTCTGCTGTGCAGAGCATCTGATCCCATAGGCATAATGCTCATGGTTTGCTATCGAAAAGAAGTGCCCCTACCTTCCTGGGCCTATAACAATTATAACTCTTGGATTAGTTGTCGTCTATTTTTCTTTCAAACGGATGTTAATTTATGAACATAAACGTAATTTGAAAGAAATGAGCGAGTTATAAGTGTAAACAATGTTAAACACAATGAAAAATCAAATCCAGAGGAAAAGGCCTGAAATCAAAATAGACTAGTATGTAACCCCGTGCGTTTGCACGATCTTGACAATTTAACAAAAAAAGCTATTTATAAAATATTTTGATGATTTGTTATATATTTCAATGTTGAAGATAGAAAAATTCAGCAAACGATAATTTTTATACAGTTTCAATAGTTGTTGCAAATGTGAAAATAATGAATGATAATTTGATCATTTTAGATACCACAGATGGTATAGTTTTCTATCCCGTGCAACGCACGGGTGTACACTAGTATCCCTTAAATATGCGAGTGCCGCTGTTACAGATGCATCGTAACTTGTGAAGCATGTGTCTAATAACATAAATGTTCATATAAATCACATGTGTTCGCATTTATATCAATAAGACATGACTATGCACACAAAGAAAATGTTTTTTAAATCACCGTTAAATTGACTATTTATAATACACAATCAAATAATTGTATGTGAACCTGGGGATGTAAACGGATATAGATATATTCGAATATCCGCTTACCGTATTAAAAAAATATTGGATACGGATAGTCCGTATTTGAATATTAATCGAATACAGATCGAATATGGATATAGGTTGTAAAAATTTTCCGGATATGATTACGGATATTGTAATGACTTGTATCTGAATACAATATTTAATATTTTTTTATATATTATTTAATGTAATATAAGGCACATCTCCTGTTATTATATTAATATTATATATTATATTATTATAATAAATTAATGATATTAATAAACTTCCTTTTATTTGGGGTGGTCACGAACAAAAGTTATGAAATCCTATCCCCTTTTTTTACTTCCTATAAAGAATGTATGCCACATCGACGCTCTCTTTTGTTATGATGAAATTTATTTATATTTCATTGTCCTTTTTTTTAAATCATAATGAACTTTGATAAAAAAAACAATTCAATTCATATTCGTATTTGGTCTTTATTCGATCCGCATTCGGATTACAAGTTTATTGGGTCCATATTTGTATTCATTCTTTATTTTTTCATATTTGGATTGGCTCTTTATTCGATCTGTATTCCGATTTGTTTTCTATTCAATCCGTATTCGGATTCGATAAATATCCGATTCAAATTCATATCCGTATTTTTAACGATATGGTTTCCCTAATGCATATCAGTGTCATATTCGTATTCATATTTGATAGAGATGAAGCAAATATGAATATGGATATGAAAATAGGCATATTGGATCCATTTTCATCCCTATGTCTACCATTCCATTCACGGTGACCTAATTTCCTTCAAATCCGTTGAGTCAAGCTACTATTGATTATAAAACTGTTACTTATTACTCGACCATTCCTGAAATTAAATGTTTCTTTAAATTAAAAAACTAACTTTTCATTTTCATTTGAAGTATGCAACAACTATTGAAATTAAAGCAAAGATTCCATCGATCTCTTTGTCACAGATATTTGTAGAGCATACACCTCTCGTTTGCCCTTATTGTAGGTGCAACATGATTTCCTCTTTGCTCAATGGTCTACATAGAAAAAAATCAAAGAACTCCCCCCATTAAAATCTGATTTCCAAGAAAATAATCTTTATTAAGAACAACCATAAAAGAAACAAATTCTCATCTAAACTCACGCCGGAGCAGCACCTGCACATTCACCTCCTTCTCCTTGTAGGTTGCATGCCGGTTCCCCTCGAGCCGCTCTTCGACTTATCAGTGGACCTTGGCATCTGTAACAACAAGATTGGGATCATGCTCTCCTTATGTTCGGCCTATACATAACATAGAAACCCAACGAATCCAGGGTAAAATGAATTTTTTAAAAATTTCAGATTCTCCAACACTATAAGTTGCGCATTGCTGCACTTCTAATAATTCTCCCCTCAAAATCTTAAGGAAAAATAAAAAAGGAAAGTTGTAATATAAAGAATAAACGCTATTGTAGGTGTAATTTCCAGCAAAATTGGTCTGACTGTAAGTTGGATCATTAAAATAAAGTGCAGGAAGTAAATCTCCACGTAACCATGTTAACCAGTATCTTCTCTCTATGAGATGGAGGAGGAATCTTTCATGTTAAATCTCCACGACCCCTTGCTGAACTTTTTCTCCTTTTCTTGTGCATTTGCATATCTTCGACATTGTGGGCTTTTTGGATTGTGAGGTATCTGATTTCTCTTTTCTCTTGCACGATGAGTGCCGCCTCTGATCTATCGTTTTCAGACTTATGCCTCCAGACTTATGCCTCGAAATGGATTAAGTTCTGTGTTGAGCAAGGATGTGCTTTTACTGCATCCTTTTACAGTATTTGCTTTAAGCTTGACCTGATTATGCTTGATGATGGTTTGTTTTCATTTTGCAACCGCGAATAGTGGGTTTTGGCTATTTAAGCATGACAGTCAAATATGTTGTTAATTGTAGTAAGCTTTTGCTTAAGCATGACTTGATATTGGGTAACTAGTTTAGATATTAGTTGTTTGCTGCTTTGTGTTGAGCATGATTGAACATGGCAATGAGTTTTCTAATCTGCTCTGCAACACAGTTGGATTATATTAGCTTATCTTATGTGGATTATATGTTTGAGCATTGATTGAGAGGTTGCGATTAAATGAAGTTTTGATTTCAACATGTCTTTAAATTAGTTTGATTTTGCTGTAGATGCATAAAGGTTTGATTTGGGCTACTTTTGTGTTTTTGAACTTGATGTGGTTCTTCCATTTTGATATTTTGCGTATAAGTTGTTCTGCAAAGGGGGTAGTGTATAATTTGATGCCTACAAAGACTCACTGCCTGTTTGAGCCTCTTTTGTGCTGTGTTAGGCTAAATTAGGGCTCTGATTTATTCTTGAAAGATGAAAGATAATCCTGATTGAAGATTCTCCTTTCTTTTGTCATTCACTCGTTTTCTGTAGACATATGGAGTTTTGCTTCGAGTTTGAAACTTGATTGTAGAATTTGCTCTTGATTTGAGCTTAGGGGGCTCTTGTATTTAGGTAAATGTTTTTGAAAGTGTCTTAATGTCATTCCTTGCCTTAAATATGGATTATTGTGGATGTTTGCAGGCAGTTGTCCAATGCCAATTAATGTTATTTTTTTAACAGGTTCATGATTCCTTGGGAAATGGCTAAGTTTTGGTTGAGTGGAGTTGAGCTGCTTTTATATTACATCTCTCGCATGTTGCATCTCTTTTATTTAGTGTCTGTTTAGTTGCATCTCTGGAATGTAGTACTTAAGAGATCTTGAGTTGAGTTGGGTTGAGGTTAGTGTGTATACAGTGTATTAATTATGTCAAGTTGAGTTGAGTCCAGTGGGTGTTTTTGCGAATATCATTTTTGTTGTCATCAGGTCTACGTTATATGCATCTTGTGTGGAGTTGCTATTCTATTTTACTGCGCTATTTTGTGTATTGTTGTGTTGAGTTGGGCTCCTGTTCTGTGTTTCTATACTAAAATATAGCAAGTTGATGTTCTTCCATATTTTTACATGTTACCTTGTATGCATATAGATCTGGGTTGAGTAGACTTGTTGTTATATGTTTCCCCAACTGCAATTATATATTCACATTGTAATACTTATGTTCTACGTTAGCTTTATCTGTTGTCATTCTTATTTATCTGGAGATCTTGTTTCTCTACAGTACTTATGTTCCATGTTCAGTGCTCATATCCCTTTTAGTCTGATTGGAAATGCATCTTGTATCCAGTGTCTCCGTGCTATTCCTGAGTTGCATTTCTTTGCTAATGTATCTTGTTTTTTATTAACAATGCCACTGCCAGTTGTTGTATTGAGTTAGAAATGCATCATGCTTCTTCTTAAAAAATGCCTACAGAGATTAACAATTGGTATGACTTTCCAGAGATTAACACTGATGTTGCACTTGCTTGGAAAATGCTGCCATGTTTGCTTTATTTGGTTTGTGGCATTCCTATCATAAGTTCAGTTCTCCTCGATCCCTATCTTTTGTTGCTTAGTGACAGGGAAAAACGGTATGCTCCTCCTTCCAGAAATGCTAGCAATTGATTTAAGAATGAAGTTAATGTTTACAGTGATTATTAATTGGTTAATTTGACCTTCCAAGACCAACACTGCTCTTGCTCCTGCTTTTAAATTTCTCTAATATTTGCCGTATTGAGTTGTTGGTCCATACTACCAAAAGTTCTCTCTTCTGTATGTTAATCAATTTTGTAGCAAATGTATCTTGGGTTAATTATCTCTAAGATATCCTAGAGTTAATTTTCTTGGTTAGGTTACTTGGTCATATATTCAGTCCCAAACCTTTTCTGTGTAGTTATTTGAGAAAGCAAAAAGCTCCTCCTCCATAATATGCTAACAAAACAATCGATCTAAAATGGTAACATGCCTCTGCTTTAACGACTGGTGTGCTATCTTTTGTTCATCATGCCTCTGTTGTATTTAGTTTATGCCCTTCCATTACTTGCCAACTTAACTAGATAACATGAGTAATTAGTTCATGGGATTTTTACACACATAACCCAGAGTAATTCTTCAATAACAATCATAACCCTGCGTAATCATGAATTACATCTAGAACCCTCAATAGTCTTAACTCTTACACTCATAACCCCTAAGTTAACATCCATTCAATATTCCGTTAATTATGATGGTATCCGTCAAACATTTTATATTTTCTACCCTTTATGTTATATTATTTACAAAGAATACACTCTCCCCTCCTAACTCCTCCGCTCCTCCTCGTCAACAACCACCTCCTCTCCCTCTCCTCTTCTTCCCCGTCAACCACCACCACCACCCCGTTGCCGACCTCCTCCTTTCCTCCCTCCTTGAAGCCTCCAAGCTATATGTTCTATGATTATTTTTATCTCCACCATTACATGGAATCTGTTTTAGATGGATAAGGCATATAGTCCTTATCGGAGGAAGACATTCCCTCATTACGACCTGGTAGATGTCATGGTAGGGGAGTACACTACTAGAGGGACCTACACCTTCTCCTTGCAGGCCACACCGCTAGGATCGCTCGCCACCTTCTTCGAAGGAGACCCATCAACGTAACATGCCTTCGAGAATGAGCTCAGGAGGGACAAGATACACCTCGAGGTGCTCGACCCTGGCTAGGATGGGGGCAGAGGCGACTTGTAGGCGGCGTCGTAGAGATTCAACAGGACAGTCGTCGACCGGTAAGAGCTCTAGGAGTGATTGTGCCCCCATGTTTTCCAAGTTATTGGATAAGATGTTGTTAGGCTGACCGAGCAGATGCTAGAGCTGCAATGGGAGCATATTAGGTCCTTGATGTCGAAGGAACCACACACGGGTGCGGAGGAGATCCTGGATGAGTTGGAGGCTTTGCTTCCATGTGTCCTGCCCGAGGAACACATCAATCTTGCACACAACCTACATGATCCGTATGAGCGGATCATCTTCAATTGTGCGAAGTCTATCTTGGATAAACTAACCGTTTGGGTGGGAAATCAACTGAACAAGCCCTAGTGTAGTTTCTGCCTCTCCCCTCCTTTGAAGACCTTAGGTGCATGCTTAGGTTTCTTGTTTCTCCCCTTGGTGGTCACATTTACATATGTATTATGTTATCGTATAAGTAGTTGGCTGGGACACTACATAGCTTAATCCCATGCTTATGTTGGATTTTTAATTAGATGTCTTCGGACAGTATTGTAGTATTTATATTTGCTTTTAACACAAGTTTCTCTGGTTAAGGAAGAGATTTTATTGAATTTATGTCGATTATGAATTTGTTTGCAAAAAAATGTAGGAAATGGAAGCCATAATAACGATGAGATACAACTTCATCATGCTTAACATGCTTTACCTTTGGGCACTCCTCAAAGAGGAAGAAGAGAATGAACACGTAGACATCCCCAGTGTGCCGAAGCACACATAGGCACGAACATGACACATATGGAACCATGAGATGTTGAACGGTCATATAGGGAGACCGTATGAGTTGTTTCACTTGTACCTTGAAACCATCACATGGCTCTGCACATGTCTGAAGGAGCACGTGAGTCTGAAAGATCATTGACACCTTAAGACTGAAGAATCATTGTGTATACTATTGTGATACCTTGGTCACAACGCTAAGGATCGTGTGCTATGCCAGCATTTCCAGCATTCTAGAGATACAATATCAAGGCATCTCAATGATGTCTTAACGCACATTGTCTCCCTTGGAGATCATTTTATACACATGCCATCAATGGATAGCTCGATATTGGATGTCATTCGTCAAAATAATAACTTCTATTTGTACTTCAAGATTTATCCTGCTCTCATCCCCGCTTAAGACACATGCCTTTTGTGAATGCGCTCTAACAATGCATATCGTGCTTTCATGATGTCATTGGGGCCATCGACAAGACTTTGATCCCCGCAAATGTGCATGCGAACATTGCCCCAAAATGTAGGAGTTGGCACCAGACTATCTCGTAGAATGTCATGGCTTGTGTTGACTTCCTGTACAGATTCCTTTATGTTGAGGCGGGGTGGGAAGGTTCCACGGGTGATATGAAGATCTTATAATGGGGTCTAGACAAGGGCGGTTTGTTGGAAATGCGAGCCCACGGCGAGCCATTATGCAATAAATGTTATTGCAAATATCATTCCATGATCTGAAATAAAGAATGAATAATTTGCATAATAGGTCCCTTAGTACAATTAGGTATATGTACCATGGCCATCTTAATGATCATACAGCTGTTGATTCAACTATTGAATCATAGAGGCTGGTGCTTGGATGAATATCTAAAGGGTTAGATTGAGGATTCATCAAGCACCGTCAAATGATTGTTAAGAGATGATCTCTAGCCTGAGTAGGAGATGGCAATCCTTTCTCATTTAGGCTGATATCTGACCGTCCTCTTGATGCAGGTCCTCTGCATAGGAATAGAGATTCGGAGGTATCAGATTAGTTAGGTCAAAGAGTTGACTTAACGAGATCGACATAACCAAGTCCTATATCGTATGCTGTCATGATACATCCATGCATCCTCTGACCAGAGACAGATGTGTTACAATATGTTTGAGTATGTACATTTGGCAGATGATGAAGCTACGTTTCATCATCTTTATTCTATCATTTTGGCCTTAAAAACCCTAGTAAATGCGTGTAAATAGCATTAATTCATGCATTTTATCATTCATGCATAGGTGTGTAAATACTGTATAAAATACGGTTTTTAATGCCAAAATTATAGAATAAAGAAAAGAAAAGAAAAAGAATAAAATATTGTAAATATTTTATGACCCGAAACCCCGAGACCTAGGCATCTCGATGAATAGGTCGACAAGGAATAAAGTAGGGGGAGATAAGGTCAAAAACACAGTCCAAATACCTATACATTCTATTCATTTATTATTCATTTTGGGACCTATTTTTGGTTCCACTTTTTATACATCAAATAAAGAAACTTTGTACATGAAAGTTGTAGATAATTTTATAAATAAAAATACAAAATTGATTTTACAGAAAAATAGTACACAGATAAAAAGTTATGGTCTAAATAAAAATCCAGAATGCCAACTTCCCAGACCCGTATCACACAAATAAAAACTCCAAATGCAGCATACTCACCTTTAATTGTATATAGAAGAAAATAAGCTAATTAATGGTGGTGGTTTCGTATTTGGCAGAGCTACGTCTTGAAAGTTGACTTTTGGACCCTCATTGTACATTGTATAGATTAAAATATTCAATTTATTATTTATTTATTATTTTTATAATTTCACATTTTTATAATATTGTAAATATTACTTATAATAAATATGTATATTGAAATCAGAATAAAAATGTAAATAAAACTCAAAATAAAATACTTAAAATAAAATACATAGATACATTACTTATACACATACCTATACATTATACCTTTATATACAAAACTTTCATAAAAATAAAATAAAAAATTATATTTGTGTATATAAAAGTATTTTATAATTTTATAAAACACTAAATAAAAATAATAATATTAAAAATACCTAAATAAAAATTGAATACTTAAATATATAGATATATATACTATAAAGGGCATAAATGCAAACTTGTAAAAATACGTCTCATAAAAATAAATAAAAATCACCATAAATTAATTCATAAAATAATAAACATTTTTTATTTTATAATTAAAAATTAATAAAATCATTTTCTATTTTTAATCGATTTTAGAAATTCTTTTTCCAGGGATTTTCCTGGTTGGTCCACGTGGACCAACCAGGTGACTAGGAAAGTTGACCTACTGGTCAACTCTCCTGTCCTCTCCCTGCTGCTTGTCAGAGCCGCTGCGCCCCTACTTTCTCGATTTTTTCGCCGTTGATGCGTTGCTCGAGGGCAGCCGCTTCCTTCATGAAAGTTGTTCACTGTAGATCCACCTAGCCCGCTGACCTCTTAGATTCGACCAGATCTTCCTCATCTGCTCAAAATCTCGCCTCGAAAGTCGCCCGTCCACCATCTTTCAAAAACCCTCTCATTCCCCCTTTTGATTTTTGGAACCGCTTTTTGCTTGAGCTTCTCCCTCCGAGGGCTTACGACGGGTCCCCTGTGACAGAGGGAAGACCCTCTACCTTGTCGAGGTAATCTACTAGCTTGGCGGCGGCTTCCAACCCCATCTCCGGCCTTGCGGCCGTGAGGTCTCTTCCTCGTGGTCAACACCACTTGAGGGCATTTTCATTCTTGTTTTTCTTATAGTTAGATAGCCGTTAGTCTAAGATTTCATTTCGTCTATTTATATTGCCATTTCAACCATAAATCAGTGCCAATCACCATCACGAACACCTCGTCGGAGCTCACGAAGTTCCGGCGACCACCAACGCCCACCAACGCCCACCATTCTGTCTTAAACCAGCCCTGGAACACCATCTGTCATTCTTTCTTTTTCTTGCAGGTGTCCAGGGGCAAGGAACCCCACCTGGGGGTCGATTTTTGAAGCTGGACTGGCAGCTTGGAACCACCGTCCACCCCTGGCCGCGCGGCGGCGCACCGGAGCTCCACCACCCATTTTGGCTCCGCCGTGGGGTAGGGGTAACTCCCAGGAGTTCACCACGCAATTAGAAGGGAGAAGGCGGCGTCCGGAGCGGAGATTTTGGCATCTGAAATTCATCCTGCACGTGTTCATCTCACGTTCTTCCTCCGCGATCCTTCGCCGTCCGATCTTGATCTGTTCTTGCATAGCTCCAGCTATCGTCGGATCTTGAGCATCTCCAGCCATTGATCGCCTTTGTGATCTAATCCTAGCCCTCAGATCCGAAGGGGTATCGGCCGTCCCTCTGCTGACACGTGTTTAAGTGGCTTTTGCCACGCCGTCGGATGGCGCCCCTTTGTGGGTAATTTTGCTACTATACCCAGTGCCTTTTTGTATTTAATTAAAACTTTCTAATCTTTCCTTTGCCGTTAATAACTGTTGTAATATTTTCAGTAAGACCCCCGCACTTTTGAGAATTGCGTAGACACCCTTCCCAGGTCCACGTGCCCTAGGCGCGTGACCTTGGAGTTTTTGCTAAGTAACCCTTGCGGGTTTTTGTATTCCGATTGAGTCCAAAAGTTTAATACTCTAGTTGTAAGTTTGCGTAAAAATTGCACTTTCAACCTGAACTTTTGGGATATTTGCTAAAAGGTCCCTACCAGGCCTTCCATTTTTTTATGCTTGTGGTATTTATTTGAAGGCTCATTCTAACTCCAAATTTTCTCAAATTTTGAATTTAAGCTCCTGGATACGTGTACTTTGACGCTATCAATTTAGTTTTTGATTTCATTTTATTTTTATATTTATTAAAAATCAAAAACTTGCTTTTTGTGCACTGTCTAGCTTAGAAAATGCCAAAAAATATTAAAACACTTCGAAAAATTCCAAAAAAATTACTAGTGTCTATTTTATCCTATTTTAGCGTCAGTCCAAAAATCACTAAAAATCTCAAAAGAAAAACACTAAAAATTTAAAAACACTCAAAAACTTCAAAAAATATATAAAATCAAGGAAAACTTTGAAAAATACAAACTCAGGTTCTGTTTGTTCCTCATTTTGTTCTCTTTGTTTGAAAAATAGCGTGAAAAGTTTTGCTTGCTGTGTGCTAGTTTTAATTTCTATTTTATTCACAGCCAACACTATTTGCACTGTTTTGCTTTATTTCAGTAATTAAAAATACCAAAAACACCTTGAGAAATCCCCAAAAATCACAAAAACAGTAAAAAATCATAAAAATATCAAAAACAATTTATTTCTGAATTTTTGGTAATTTTTACTTAGCTTTATAAATATTTTACCTTGTCTTTTATTCCATTGTCCTTAAATTCCAATATTGAATAAGAAAAAGAAAAATATAAAATATAAAATTATAAAAATCAGAAAATTAAAAATCAAAATACAAAAATTAAAAATTAAATAAAAAAAATTAAAAATTAAAAACCCACAAAAATTTCATTTGATTGCTTGCTTAGTGTAGACATATCACACACATTCACTTGTGCACACTTGTTTGAACTGCCCCGCTTGCTCCCTGTGTTCGAACTCTCTGCATACTTGACACTATACACCATTTGTGCAGAGTTAAAAATAAATTTGACTCCACACTTGGTTTTCATTGTTTGATACTTGATTGTGGGTTCATTGTTGATCTATCGCATTTTATTGTGGGTCGCCACAGCGACATATTTAGACCCTCGATAATCTGCGATTATCCTTCTCCTACTTGTTCTGACTTTTGTACATATCCGCCTCAGCCACAGTATCAGACCTCGGACTTCTACCCACCTCCATACCCACATGTATATTATCCGCCTCCACCTTCACATCCACCCGAGTCTGACCTGTTGGAGTCACCTCCCACGACCTCCATGAGTGTTGTCATGAACCTAATGCTAGAGCACATCAATTTGATGAAGGAAAATCTTGACACTTTGAGAGAATATCAGACTAGTGCTCTTTTCATTGAGGATACAACTTTGCTTGTGAAGAATCACGGGAGCTTGCAATCGCCCAAAATACAAAAAATGAGAAAAATTTAAAAATCCAAAAAGATTTCGGGAGATACTTGGTTGATCAAGATTTTGAGGAGAGAGTCCACTTGCCAGAACCCTTGACCACACATACATTCACACCTAGTCCCACCCTTGACCCCGAGGATGCCGTTGTACAGACTGCTCTTGGCATGCCTCATGTATATATTGATTCCGACTTCCTCCCTTGTATGGAGGAAGTCCAAAAATTCAAAAAAATGTTGACTGAACCCGAAGTGGTGGCTACTATTCATGAGATTATCCGTGCCCCACTTCAGCAGGCCATGACCCAATTATCTGCTCCTCTTCCCAAGAAGAGAAAGCAGAAGAGCAGATCTGAGCGTCACATTCTGACCATGGCCACTGCCCTCGCCATATCACACCGTCCCATTCCCAAGAAGAAGAACACAGCTACACCTTTCATCACTTGCACCATCTCTGACCATACTTGTGATTGCACTCTCCTGGACGGCGGTGCTTCGATTAGCATATTACCCTTCTCGCTGGTACAGTCTCTTCACTTAGGGCCTCTCAAGAAAACCAGGATGATTGTTCAGTTTGCTGATGGATCAATCAAGAGGCCGAAGGGTATCCTTGAAAACGCCGTCATTTCTATTCAGGGCACGATCCACCATGTTGATTTTGTCGTGTTGCCCATGGAGAACTCCACAGGGGAGCCATCTCCAATCATCCTGGGACGACCATTCCTCGCCTCTGCGAGGGTCGTTATTGACTATGGATCAGGAGAGATTCGCTTCCGTCCTATTGACGAGAGTGAAGTGTTGATCACCACACCCACAGTTGACCAGAGACCTGCACCTGATGCACCTTCACCGATTATAGCTGACTCCAAGGCCCGTGACCGATCTGATGCTACTAAAGATGTTTGCTTAGCGAAACCTGATGAGACCCGACGGATCCCCCGAAAGGGGAGGAAGTCGGAAAGCATGGACCTCGCTAATCCTCCTCCTGGTGTGTGGCGATGTGTTGATGAGATCCATAGTATTTATGTGATTGAACCATTTGAGCAGGGGGCAGATACCAAAATAATTGAGGATGTTTATGATGTTGCCCATTACTTTGAGAGACCTCATAAGGTAACAAATGACCCATGTAAGACTAGACAGGACGGACCTGTTCTGACTACTTCCACTGATGAGTCCACTCCTGTACATGTTGATTCTGATGGGCCAGAGGCCGAAGTTGATTCGATCGCTTTTCTTCAGAAATTTGGGCCTTTTGATGAGAAAGATGATCCGGTTGAGATTATAGAGGACGAACAGAGTTCGTATACTTCCACTGATGATTTCGTTCCTTTTGATTTTGACCTGGACGAGGACTCGTAGGACGACTCTGATTACACTTCTTCCGAGGATGATGAGTTTGTCCCATTTCACTTTGACATCTGCGAGACTTCCAAGGCCGGACCTAGTCGTACTTCTTCCACTCACCCGTCTGTGCCTTCACACCATAGGACCACCAAGGGAGAACCTAGCCATACTGCTTCCATCGATCAGTTCGTCCCTTTCCGTTTTGATTCCACTGAGGGCCTTCACCGTGTCGACCCTGATCGGCCTCCGTCCACTATGGACCCCGATGTCGACATACACCATATCCGATCTATCCCTCAGCGGTCCCGCAAGAAGGTTTGCTTTCCACCTTCTGATGATCACCCATTTATGTTGTAGATTCTATCCCGTGACTCTCTTTCCATCTCCCGTTTTTTTTGCTCGTCTGCCCATTCTCGTGTTTACCTTGCTTAGGACGTACTTTGTCCTACGTATAGGAGGGGTAGATGAGTTGAGTGTTCATTCTTCGTTTCGTGTCATTACTCCTGTTGTTGCCCATACTTAGGGCTTCTTTTACCCTAAGTATAGGGGGAGTGATGTGTACATCCTCACGATCTTTTCATCCATCTTCTGGTTTCATTTTCTTCTTTTCTTCTTTTCTTCTTTTCCTTTTCTATCTTCTTTATCTATCATAAAGGTGCTGCCCTTGTAGACAGTTTTCCATACTTAGGACGTACTTTGTCCTAAGTATAGGGGGGTGTGCACCCCGAGTATTTTCATTTCGATCCTCTCCATTGTCTCCTCTTCTTGTCTATACTTAGGGATATCTTACCCTAAGTATAGGGGGAGACAATCTGAGTACGATCTGTTCATTCCCGCCCTTGACCCTCCCTGCGTTGTGTACAGTCTGCTATACTTAGGATTATTTGATCCTAAGTATAGGGGGGACGGTCGACTTCTCATTCATTGATTCCTTCGTTATTTATTTATTCTTTAGACTTGTCTATACTTAGTACGAGCTATGGCTTCTCTTTTCTCTCTGATCTATGAGGACATAGCTCAAGCTAAGTATAGGGGGGTCGTATATACTGTGTATATACTTTAGCCATAACTCGTACTTTCGTAAAAATATGGCTAATAATTCATTAAAATTCATTACAAATTCTTTAATAAAAAGATGTGGTTATTCCTCAGATTCTTTTTGTATATACTGATTAATAAATCAGGTGAAAATGTTTTTTTTGCAAAATGTTTGAAAAATAGTTTGAAAATCTTTGTGAACATCTATTGAAAACTATTTTGAAAATGTTTTGTTACATGTTTTCAACCTGTGTAAAAATGTGTGGTTTGTAAAATTTATTTTCTTTGTGTGAAATAAAATGTATGAAAAATGATTTGCAAATGGTTTGAAAAATGGTTGCAAAATATTTGAAAAACCTATATATATACTGTATTGAAAGCCTTTGCAAAATGATTTTCAAATGTGTGTACATGTTTGTAAAAATGTTTGTAAAAACTATTTTGGACTATAGTGTTCAAAAATCGTGTGAAAAGCTTGTACCAAATAAGTTTGAGGAATACGGACATCACACCAAAATCCACTATATAGATGTACTTATAAAATTGACCACTTACCCTTGTAAATTCGTAAAATCCACTTCTTGTATATATAAGAAGCACTCTCGTGTACATAGTTTTCACCAAGTTTTCAGCCAAAACATTTTGTTTTCAAAAATCCCAAAAAACATTTGCAAAACTAAAATCCAAAAACATTTGAAAAATCTTTTTGAAAAATACAAAAAATTGCATCTGCATGTGCATCATCATTATCTTTCCAAAAATCCATAAAAAGTTCAAAATCTTGAAAATTGCATCACAAAAATATTTCTTGCATAGCATAGCATGAGCATTTTTCGGATTGAGTTTGATAGTTGAACAAGTCTAAGTAAAATCCGGAGATTGGAGCTTGATTGGACCTTAAAATCTACCTAATAACAGGAACCTTATAGGAACTGGGTTTGAGGTACTTCAGGTCTAGTTGACTTAATTCTTTGAGGATCACGGGACTTAGTTCAATGGATTCTTGACTGCCTAAGTAGAGTATTTCGGAGCACACGCATGACTCTTGTTGATAATGACCTAACTTGGACACCTGCACCTTTCACATAGCTCTCCACGGATGAGGTGGTGAGGAGGCAGTTTCCTTTGGCTTGGGGTAGCATATGAGGGTAGTACTTCTAGGCGGAACCTCTCTTCTTCTTGTAGTGAAGGAAGTGCACCTCAACTTGGTCTAGTGGTGATGAAGGCTAAAGACAAAAGATGTGGGTTGCAATAAAGCTTCAAAAGAGGGATAGTCTACTGGTTCAAGAAGAAATTTCTTGTATATATGCTGCACCATGTAGATATGTTGTACAGATGCACTTGAAAAAAAAAGAGAGAGAAAAAAAAAGAGAAAGAAAAAAAATGCAAAAAGAACTCCAAAAAAGTGGTGGGTCGGTTTGAAAATTTAATAACCCCACCGGAGTGTATATAGTCCAATAAAACAAAAGCTTATGGTATCCATGTTACATCTCATGAAGCTTGCAGTGGGAGACTTGGCTACACTGGCTGAGCTTCCAAAAGTCTATACTTCTTCCCCCTCTTCTTGAGCCGGTTGCACTTGAACTTCGAAGGGAATACCCCGCTTCTCGAGGAAAGAGTTGCTAGACCGAGGCATTAGAGTTACCAGGTTGGGGGAGGTTGTTTCTTTGTTACTTCTGAGGTGGAGAGCTACATATCACTTACACTGTACGAGTCAGACTCATAGTCGTAAGAGTTTGCGTATGTGTTGAAGTATTTCTGACCTGGCTATTGAGGAGACTTGGACAGAGTTTTGGGATTCTCAAGGACTGTTGGATTTCAAATTTGGTTCTTAATAAGGTCCCGACCGCACTAAAATTCCAAAGGTCCGACTTAAGCTCCAAACTTTGATTTTGTGAAGACAAGTTTGATGATTGAACTAAATCCAAGTTCTTCTTTTTCTTTTCTTTCTTTTTCTGCACTTATTGCATAAGTGTTTGCTAGGGACTAGCAAAGGTAAAGTATAGGGGGATGATGAAGCTACGTTTCATCATCTTTATTCTATCATTTTGGCCTTAAAAACCCTAGTAAATGCGTGTAAATAGCATTAACTCATGCATTTTAGCATTCATGCATAGGTGTGTAAATACTGTATAAAATACGATTTTTAATGCCAAAATTATAGAATAAAGAAAAGAAAAGAAAAAGAATAAAATATTGTAAATATTTTATGACCCGAAACCCCGAGACCTAGGCATCTCGATGAATAGGTCGACAAGGAATAAAGTAGGGGGAGATAAGGTCAAAAACACAGTCGAAATACCTATACATTCTATTCATTTATTATTCATTTTGGGACCTATTTTTGGTTCCACTTTTTATACATCAAATAAAGAAACTTTGTACATGAAAGTTGTAGATAATTTTATAAAGAAAAATACAAAATTGATTTTACAGAAAAATAGTACACAGATAAAAAGTTATGGTCTAAATAAAAATCCAGAATGCCAACTTCCCAGACCCGTATCTCACAAATAAAAACTCCAAATGCAGCATACTCACCTTTAATTGTATATAGAAGAAAATAAGCTAATTAATGGTGGTGGTTTCGCATTTGGCAGAGCTACGGCTTGAAAGTTGACTTTTGGACCCTCATTGTACATTGTACAGATTAAAATATTCAATTTATTATTTATTTATTATTTTTATAATTTCGCATTTTTATAATATTGTAAATATTACTTATAATAAATATGTGTATTGAAATCAGAATAAAAATGTAAATAAAACTCAAAATAAAATACTTAAAATAAAATACATAGATACATTACTTATACACATACCTATACATTATACCTTTATATACAAAACTTTTCATAAAAATAAAATAAAAAATTATATTTGTGTATATAAAAGTATTTTATAATTTTATAAAACACTAAATAAAAATAATAATATTAAAAATACCTAAATAAAAATAGAATACTTAAATATATAGATATATATACTATAAAGGGCATAAATGCAAACTTGTAAAAATACATCTCATAAAAATAAATAAAAATCACCATAAATTAATTCATAAAATAATAAACATTTTTTTTATAATTAAAAATTAATAAAATCATTTGCTATTTTTAATCGATTTTAGAAATTCTTTTTCCAGGGATTTTCCTGGTTGGTCCACGTGGACCAACCAGGTGACTAGGAAGTTGACCTACTGGTCAACTCTCCTGTCCTCTCCCTGCTGCTTGTCAGAGCCGCTGCGCCCCTACTTTCTCGATTTTTTCGCCGTTGATGCGTTGCTCGAGGGCAGCCGCTTCCTTCATGAAAGTTGTTCACTGTAGATCCACCTAGCCCGCTGACCTCTTAGATTCGACCAGATCTTCCTCATCTGCTCGAAATCTCGCCTCGAAAGTCGCCCGTCCACCATCTTTCAAAAACCCTCTCATTCCCCCTTTTGATTTTGGAACCGCTTTTTGCTTGAGCTTCTCCCTCCGAGGGCTTACGACGGGTCCCCTGTGACAGAGGGAAGACCCTCTACCTTGTCGAGGCGATCTACTAGCTTGGCGGCGGCTTCCAACCCCATCTCCGGCCTTGCGGCCGTGAGGTCTCTTCCTCGTGGTCAACACCACTTGAGGGCATTTTCATTCTTGTTTTTCTTATAGTTAGATAGCCGTTAGTCTAAGATTTCATTTCGTCTATTTATATTGCCATTTCAACCATAAATCAGTGCCAATCACCATCACGAACACCTCGTGGGAGCTCACGAAGCTCCGGCGACCACCAACGCCCACCAACGCCCACCATTTTGTCTTAAACCAGCCCTGGAACACCATCTGTCGTTCTTTCTTTTTCTTGCAGGTGTCCAGGGGCAAGGAACCCCACCTGGGGGTCGATTTTTGAAGCTGGACTGGCAGCCTGGAACCACCGTCCACCCCTGGCCGCGCGGCGGCGCACCGGAGCTCCACCACCCATTTTGGCTCTGCCGTGGGGTAGGGGTAACTCCCAGGAGTTCACCGCACCATTAGAAGGGAGAAGGCGGCGTCCGGAGCGGAGATTTTGGCATCTGAAATTCATCCTGCACGTGTTCATCTCGCGTTCTTCCTCCACGATCCTTCGCCGTCCGATCTTGATCTGTTCTTGCAGAGCTCCAGCTATCGTCGGATCTTGAGCATCTCCAGCCATTGATCGCCTTTGCGTGATCTAATCCTAGCCCTCAGATCTGAAGGGGTATCGATCGTCCCTCTGCTGACACGTGTTTAAGTGGCTTTTGCCACGCCGTCGGATGGCGACCCTTTGTGGGTAATTTTGCTACTATACCCAGTGCCTTTTTGTATTTAATTAAAACTTTCTAATCTTTCCTTTGCCGTTAATAACTGTTGTAATATTTTCAGTAAGACCCCCGCACTTTTGAGAATTGCGTAGACACCCTTCCCAGGTCCACGTGCCCTAGGCGCGTGACCTTGGAGTTTTTGCTAAGTAACCCTTGCGGGTTTTTGTATTGCGATTGAGTCCAAAAGTTTAATACTCTAGTTGTAAGTTTGCGTAAAAATTGCATTTTCGCCCTGAACTTTTGGGATATTTGCTAAAAGGTCCCTACCAGGCCTTCCATTTTTATGTGCTTGTGGTATTTATTTGAAGGCTCATTCTAACTCCAAATTTTCTCAAATTTTGAATTTAAGCTCCTGGATACGTGTACTTTGAGCTATAAATTTAGTTTTTGATTTCATTTTATTTTTATATTTATTAAAAATCAAAAACTTGCTTTTTGTGCACTGTCTAGCTTAGAAAATGCCAAAAAAATATTAAAACACTTCGAAAAATTCCAAAAAAATTACCTAGTGTCTATTTTATCCTATTTTAGTGTCAGTCCAAAAATCACTAAAAATCTCAAAAGAAAAACACTAAAAATTTAAAAACACTCAAAAACTTCAAAAAAATATATAAAATCATGGAAAACTCTGAAAAATACAAACTCAGGTTCTGTTTGTTCCTCATTTTGTTCTCTTTGTTTGAAAAATAGCGTGAAAAGTTTTGGTTGCTGTGTGCTAGTTTTAATTTCTATTTTATTCACAGCCAGCAATATTTGCACTGTTTTGCTTTATTTCAGTAATTAAAAATACCAACAACACCTTGAGAAATCCCCAAAAATCACAAAAATAGTAAAAAATCATAAAAATATCAAAAACAATTTATTTATGAATTTTTGGTAATTTTTACTTATCTTTATAAATATTTTACCTTGTCTTTTATTCCATTGTCCTTAAATTCCAATATTGAAAAAGAAAAAAAAATATAAAATATAAAATTATAAAAATAAGAAAATTAAAAATCAAAATACAAAAATTAAAAATTAAATAAAAAAAATTAAAAATTAAAAACCCACAAAAATTTCATTTGATTGCTTGCTTAGTGTAGACATATCACACACATTCACTTGTGCACACTTGTTTGAACTGCCCTGCTTGCTCCCTGTGTTCGAACTCTCTGCATACTTGACACTATACACCATTTGTGCAGAGTTAAAAATAAATTTGACTCCACACTTGTTTTTCATTGTTTGATACTTGATTGTGGGTTCATTGTTGATCTATCGCATTTTATTGTGGGTCGCCACAGCGACATATTTAGACCCTCGATAATCTGCGATTATCAGCAGACCAATAGGTTGATGACCTAACCAAGGTCTATACACCGGCGCGCTGGTGTGCATATAAGGGCACATGAGTAATACGATCTCTCAAAGGGATCATACAGGTTCAGTTACTGAACCGGAAGACATGAGCTCAATCATGAGATATTGGGAAGAATCAAATTCCGTGCGCACAGTCGTCTCGCTTTGGAAGCTTGACTGAATTTGTAGGTTTGATATATACTTTTGGAAAGTATATGATCAAGACCTATGTATGATATATGCTTTTTGGAAAGTGTATGATCGATACCAACTCCCAATGATCGAATAAGAAACTTACTGATAAAACCATGAAGTAGACAGTGTAAAGTTGATCTACTACTTCGGGTTTATTCCGAGTCTTCCAGTATGCAGGATGTACATGTATTGGGAATACCTGAGGGTGATGTGACCATAAACGATTGTATAACCATGACGCTTCCATTCCTAGGGAGTGATGAAACGGGTCTGTATTTTAGCGACTCCTCTCAGTAGAGAAGTAATTTAAGCTTGGTCCAAAAGTTGGACATTGATCTGAATGTGATTCAGATGCAACGAGAAGATTAGATTTGCGGTCTTGATTTAATCAAGCATCTATGGGAGGCCCGCAATCTGGATTTGAGATATGATCTCAATATCCATGTCACTATACATGGAACAATACAATCGCCCTGTCCTTATATCCAAGTATCTGCGGAGAAAGCGTATTATCCTTGAATGGGTTTAGGATAATTTCATTGTTGATATTTTGTATCCGAGCATTGAGAAAATTGATGATTAAATGTGATTTAATTATCATGATTAATATGAATTTGATTCATATTATAAAGAGAATTATCTTAGATAATTAAATACGATTTGATTATCAAAGATGTAAATAATGTGAATGTGATTCATATTATTTGGGCACATGAGAATAGGGATCCAAGATGATTAAATGTGATTTAATTATTATGGATAAGAATAATGTGGATAGTAATATCCAATTATTCGTAATATATTATAAATGTGATTTATAATGTATTAGAGAGAGCTAATTATAATTTATATTTGTTGATTAATTATTAATGTGCATTGGATGTACATTGTCTAATTAATTGAAAATGTAAATTATATTTTGTTTTGGGTTGTGAATGAGATTCACAATTTTCCAATGCCATGATTGCTATATTCTCAAAATTGATTATGAATTATTTTTGGAGAATAAATCCCAACAAAAGTTGTTGAGATTAAATAAAGGAGAATTTCAAGGAGATATGAAATCTCATGGAAATCCATGAGATTGTCCCCACTTGATATGTGGTGGGCGGCCACCAAGTCCTATATGGAAATGGTGGCCGTCCACCCTATTACGTGGGGAATCAAGATCTCCATTGAAATCATCTCCTTATTTAATTGGTTTAATTATAGGATTAATGTATATTTGATTTGTCAAATTTATTTGATCTAAATTAAATGCATAAGTTGTTGGTTTTTACCAACAACAATCTTGACCATTGGATTGACATAAATCAATCTCTTCCATTGATTTTATATGTCCCATGAATTGAGATCCATGGATCCTAAAATCCTATAAAAGGAGAGGCACCCCATTGCTCTTCTTTACACACAACACATAAGAGAACATAAGGCTCTCTCTCTCTCTCTCTCTCTCTCTCTCTCTCTTTCTCTCTACACATCTACTCTCCCTCTCATGTGGTCGTCCACCATGGATGCCCTAGAAGAGTTCTCCATCGTCGCAGCATCGTCGTTATGCTGCCCGATCGTTTGCTCGTGGATCTCCGTCTCCTTCGGTGCGCCTCGCTCGTGAAGAAGATGATGGATCTCGAGTGTCGAGATCAGGAGATCCACTGCTTGGATCATCAACATGGATTGCGAGAAGCACGCGGTTCATCCCTGCGCTCGCAAGCGTCCGTCGGATCGGACTTGAGACAGGAGGTCTCTTCGTTTAGAGACTCGATCAGAACCACGCTTCAAGAGGTAACCCTAATACTTGTTTGTGGTTTAGACGAAACGATCCGAGAAGTGTTCTTGGATCATGTGGTTTCGTCGCATGAATTTTTTTTAATTTCCGCTGCATAGAACAATTAGCCCGACTAGTCGTTCTTCGTCGTATTCAATACGACGCTCACGATTCCGTGATGCGCTTGAGGATCTAACCATATCCTTCATGATTTTCGCGTGCCCCTAGGGCATAAGTTTTTTGGTTGATTGAAACTATACAAACATGAATAGTGGCGTCCTGCACCTACCACAGTTCAGGGAAAGAAGGGGTCAAGCGTATGTCGAGCCTGAATAGGTGTTAAATCACCGACACTTGCAGCTCCACTCTTATATCGAACGAACATTCACAATAATGAAGGTGTGCTTCAAGGAAATAAGTGAGCGTTCATAATATAGCTTATGGAAGCAAGTAATAGTCGTCACGACGTATTGTATTATCAATAATTTCGTCCGCTAGGTGTAGGGCAAGGACTAGATCTCGAACGCATTTACCCAAGAGTCAGCATACGGTAGCAAGGTGACAGCAACTACTATGCGTAGATGGCTAGACTCTGATTGTAGTTCTGTTCAATTTCTTTTTGGCTTGTATTGACGAACTTGATTTATGTCCAATGTAATATAACTTATCATCATGAATACTTCTTTTTTGTTTTCTGCCACTGATGATTATCCCCCTTCATTTTGGTAACGATTGCATGCTACGTGAGCAGCCACATGCATGGCTAGGTTCAACCCATGCGACCATGATGTTAACGTGATTGTTGTGAATTCCGAGAAGATCATTTGAAGGAAACTACAACGGAAATCAACCGTGTTACAACAGAAAAAGAGGATGGACTGAGCAGCTTTTTTATGACGCGTGGTTTTTTATAACTCCTTTTCTTATCATGTTTATGTTCTATCAGGATTTGATGAACACATCGATCGTGATGATGATATCACACATCCTAAAAAACAACCGGCGTTGCTTCACCGAACATGGATTAGTATATCCTACGGTGGTATGGTTTAACAAACATATGTTACAACATTCAGTGCATGAGGCTCTTGCTAGCTGAGTGAAAGCTTTTCTTTCACTTTTCTTTTTCACTTTTTTTACATCGGGGTTCTATTACAACCAAGATTTTTTTCATGGAGCTGAAAGTTTTAGTTTATCGCTTTACATTTGAGTAACCTAGCTAGCGATGACAATGTTATGTTGTGATCAAACGAGGACCCACAAGCATAGATGCTACTGCCCAGCAAATGCCCTCCTTATCTTTGAGGACTCACGCAGACATGAGGATGTCGAAGATTGGTTGTAGTACATGTTCCCCAAAGACGCAAGTTCACACAATTAAAAAAGGTTTTTTAATCAAATCGTGTGTAACAACCAAAATTTCTTTTTTACAGAGACCCTGCATATACAAAGTCGATGTCATCATTGCGGTCAACGTTCGAATCTTTAGCTAGAGGAGGAGGTGTTCTTGACGGACATTAAGATTACTGTTTGAGGAGATCGGATTACTATTCAAAATCTTTTTAGTAACAATCGAACAATTGGGTAATGTTGGGGTGAACCAAAAGATTTGGTAGAGGTGGATCTAAGTGTTCACTATGTAAATGGCATGTAATAAGACGAGTATTTATAAATCTGGTGGACCATCCCCATAGGAGCAGTGAAGGGAAAGCCCTAATTGGTAGAAAAAATCTATGGTACCTTGGGGTTATCTTACACTTGGAAGAAGAAGTAGGGAATGTAAAAAATAGTGATAGTTTTATCCTTTGTTGATGTAAATAAAGATTAAGAATATTAATAATAAGATTTTTGGCATATCCATAGATAGGCTGAACATTTGGCGCCCATATCCAAAAAAGGTGCATTTTCATCCAAGCCCATATTGCGCTGGAATTTCATGGGGTTGTCTACTGCCTAGAAAACCTATCTCTCTACCCTATGAGAAGGAGATCAACAATCAACAAGCTTCTTGTAAAGAATATGGACTCCTAAAGTCCAACATGATGGGTGAGCTCCCATGTGGAAAGGAACCCACCATCCAAGCTCGGTATCACCAACAAGGAGGAGTCCACTCCAATCCTGCACGAGAGAGGCAATCTTTAAACTTTTTCTTATGTCAATGCCTTAGTCATCATTTCTGCACCATTGTCAATTGCGTGGATCATATCAAGAACAAGTTGCTTCTATTATAATTGTTTTGTATCTGGTGATACCTCACATTAATGTGCTACAAACTTGCATGAAAGGTGGAATTCTTGTTAAGGTGAATAACACTCTGACTTCACTATAAAGCACATACTTGTCCTGACCTAACTTCATGCATGAACTTGTTTATCCATAGCAATGCCTTGCATGCCTCTGTAGCTACAATGAATTCGTCCTTGCAAAAATCTAGTACGAAAATACCATCCTTGAACCTCAAGTTCACCAATCTCTTGAGAAGAAATAATTTGTTACTTTTCATCTTGAAGGCTTAAAGATTTTCCAACTTCAACTATAGCTTCTAGCATGGTTTTCATCTTAGATATGATTGTATATATTTTCATCAGAAAATTGTCTGATGAAATCGCAAACTTATTCGTGTTCAAATTCACATTCTTCATCTGTTTTGGCTTTGATTTCTGAGTGTAGAACACCGAAAGGTGCATAGTCTTCACATATAGATGATCTTTTATCTTATTCTTCCACAAACTTTAATTATCCCATTAAGAATAAATCTGGCTCGAACCAAAATCCATTTTGCAATCATGCATTCAACAAGTTGTGATACCACTCTATTGAGAATAAATAATTCTACAAATAATGTGGAATCGTATCTACCGTGCAACTTGACGGATTAACAAACAAACCGATGAAAATAAAAATCACAAGTAATCAAACAACCACAATCACAAACACAATGAACATGAGGGATTTTAACGTGGAAACCCCAAAATGATAGGGGAAATTACAGGGTCAATTTGACATGATCAAACTTTTCCACTAAACTTCGTAATAAATGTTCCCCCTAAAGTCTATACAAAGCCAAAATTTTCTCTCAAAGGTGTATCAGCAAAGTAACACATTGACACAAAAATAAGGAGAAGATGGAGAAATGTCACCTAAAGATGCCTTCCCAAACAAGGCTCTACATAAGTGGTCCAACTTGGCTTCTCGACGGTGTGATCTCCAGCTATAATACATGGCTCGATCTAAGGAGGATGAAGGAGAGAAAGAGAGGGAAGTTCATATAATAGGACACGGATAAGTAGCACACTGTCGTTTCGGCTTTCGCAAAGCAATCGGTACATCAAGATCATCTACCAAGTCTGTAACCTATGAGTTCCCCTCTTGAGAGGGCACTCAGTAGAAACAATGTGCTTAGTACATACCTGAGGCGTGTTGGATAATATGCAAGACCTGTGAGCATGGGGAATCGACCGAGGTCTGTGAGGAAAAACACGTGGTAAAAACTGAGTCAGAGTAGGGGGTGGAGCCACAGGAGCAGATGGTAGTGGTGGTGGTGGTGGTGGCTAAGCAGGTGGTGGTAGAGCCAGAGTAGAGGGAGAGGGAGGAACGCAGTAGGAGGTGGACACATGTAGATCTCATAGTCAGAGTCAGATGGGACTAGTCGGTTACATGTAGGAGAAAAATACATAACAAACTCAAAGAAAGCAATAACAGCACTGACAAAGTACTTCCGCCTTAGCGGATCAAAACAATGATACCTCTTCTGGGTACGAGAGTAACCAACAAACACACACTTGACAGCTTTAGAAGAGAGATTGTCCCGACCTAGAGAGACATCATGAACAAAAGCAACAGATCCAAAGACACGAGACATAAGAGAGAAAAAATCATTCTCAAGAAATGCAATTGAGAAAGGAATCTTCTCTCCCAACACAGACGACGGTATGTGGTTCACCAGATAGCAAGCTATGAGGAGAACATCTCCCCTGTAGGCATGAGGAGCACAATTATGTATCAACAAGGTTTTGGTCACATCAAGTAAGTGACGGTGTTTACGCTCTGCAACACCGTTCTTCTGGGATGTATATGCACAAGAGATCTAGTGAATGATGCCAAGAGATCTAAGAAAGTCATAAAGCAGTAAGTTGCGTAACTCTGAGGCATTACTAGAACGAATATATTTGACATTGGTAGAAAAGATAGTCGTTATCTTAGTAATAAAAGATTTAATCACAGATCCACCAGCCTCGGACTTATAATAAAAAGATCAAGAAAAGTCTAGAAAAATCATCAACAACAACTAGATAAAAGCAGTGCCCCTGGTGATCAGGAACATGACTCGAACCTCATATATCTAAATAAAAGAGCTCAAATAACTGAGAACTGCTCGACTTTGATGGGATGGAAAGGAGGAACGGTGATGCTTCCCAAGTTGGCATGCCTCACACTGGAAGGTGGATCTCGTGGAAATTTGAGGGAGAACATGACGTAGCTTCTACATAGGAAGGTGACAAAAACGAAGGTGCCACAAATATGGTAAGATTGTTCTAGTAGGTATAGTAAAATTGCCAACATGAGAAGGTTGGACCAGTATGTAGAGTCCCCGCTGCTCACGGCTACATCCAATCACCATGCTCATGAGTATGTCCTGAAACACAAGAGATGAATAGTTAAAGATGGTATGACAATGCATATTCTTAGTAATATGACTAATAAAAAGTAATTTCATCTGAAAATCAGGAGCATATAATACATTTTGAAGATGCATGGAAGGCGTCAAGTGTACCTCCCACTGTCCTGTAAGGGGTAAATGGTCGCCGTTAGCAATGACAACCCATATATCATGTGGTATGGTGCTATATGACCTCAGTTGTGCTCTGTCTCCACAAAGATGATGGGAAGCATCGGAATCCATGATCCACTCTGTCATATCTACACCATTACTACTATTGAAAGGATAAGCGATACATGAGGAGCTCGAAGAGGCTTTGGTTGCGGCCCCAATATCTGTAATGTTGGTTCCTACAACAGGAGTCATCGTCTCTCGAATATGAGAGACGATATCATCTGGGCGAGTATCAATCTGTCTCAATCTGTTCTGCCACGCTGTCAGAAACATGATATCCATGCTTCAGGTAGCATGTATCCTCTATATGTCCAGGTCGATGGCAAAAAGTGCAAAGGCCACACGGACGCCCACCACCTCTGCCACAGGGGGTGCGTCCTCTAGACTGGGTCGTCACTTCTCGTCCACGAGACACTGCCATGGCCGACGAGGGTTGAGGAGTGGTCGTAGGAGGCATTATGATCCGGTTGAGACGGCTATAAACCTCCTCCACGGGAGGTATGGTAGCTCTAATGAGAAGCTGAATACATGTTGCATCATACTTTGTATCAAGGTCTGCTATGAACACTCCAACCATCGTGGAGTTTCTATATGCCTTCTGCTGCTCAAGAGATGTCATAATAGGCATATAGCTATGAAGCTTCTCAAACATGCCACGGAGTGAACTTTAGTACATTTGCAGAGGATGACCATTTTGCATGGTCCTGTAGATGTCAAACTGCAACTGAGGAATCTTTGCCTCATTCTTCGCCTGAGCATAGGTGGAAGCCAAAGTAACCCACATCGTCTTGGTGGTGGGCTAGTTCAGAATATGATTGGCTATCTCCGTAGTGAGGGTCCCACATAGCCAAACACCCATATAAGCATCATCTTCCTTCCAAGAAGCATTTATCCCATTCTTATCCACTCGCTCTAGATTTGTCAGGATGTGATCCTTATTATTGCATGGTATGAGAATGAGAAATTGCATGGACCACAACTCATAATTGGTCCCATTCATCTTGGCGAATGGGAGCTGGGCCATTGAAGGCTCCCAATGAAAAAATATCACCCTTATTCTCTGACATGATAGGAAAATGACTGAACAACAGAATTCAACTAGAGAGTAGACCGATATGAACAAGTCTACACGATCATACGAAGGATTGGTTGTATTGTAGACCCATACAACCATCCTCATCAATCTCCACAATTTTTGCCTTTACGGAGAACTTTGTAAAAAGTGGGAGATGATAAAAAGGAGTTGTATTTTTGAATAGCATCGAAGTGATGTTTAACAACTTGCTCTTGAATCACATCTGCACATACAAGGAAGATCATGTGGGGCTATTGAAAGAAGGCGACTTTTCCACGGCCAGGGGAATGTTTCCTCCTCCTAGTCACGACTGGTCCTCCTCCTATTATTGAGGCTTGTTGGGATATGGGTCACGTCTCTAATTGGATGTGGATGGCTTTTTTGGATGGACATCAGGCATGTGAAGTCGTCTGCTTTTGACCCTTTTTTTATTATTGTTTCTTCTGCATTATTTGCTTCCTCCCTTCCTCCTTTTCCGCTCAGTCAACCTGTAAACCATTTTTAATTTCGTGGCAGAAGAAGAACATCTGCTATTTCTTTTTTTCCCTGAAAAAGGGTGAGAAAAATGGAAAGTCTAAAATAGATCAAGGAGTGATCTAGCCCCCCTCTTGTGATTGGGATAGGCCAGCTGGAGCTTATTAGTGAATTCAAACGATGAAAAACGAATATGAATATATTATAATCCGATCTATTACCGTATTCGTTTTACACGTACTTTGACATTCGCATTGGCATTTGTTTTAAAATATATACGGATATGAATATCAATTTGACATTTGCTAATATTCGCATTTGTATTCGTATATCCATTTTTTACATAAATAGTATATTTATTGATAACTATGGCTGACAACATTTTATTATTGCATTCAATGTTGTTGGTATAATTCATATGAAAAGAATATGACCAGTTTATCTATGTTATGTATAAACCATCCTAAACATGTACATTTTTATTAATCTATCAAAACATTTCTAATATTATTCATATCAGAATCGTATTCATTTTTTTTATCTATAGGATTCGAACCCTGGTACTTTAAAGTGGGAGTCACTGCTTCTACCACCAGACCACTAGAGGGATTCTAATCGTATTCGTTTTTAAGGATGCGATAACACATTTTTCATATTCATCAATATGTGTTATATTTGCAATTTTTAAAATGGATAAGGATATGATTATATATATATATATATATATATATATATATATATCAGTATCCGACCGTTTTCATCCCTAGCGATCATGACAACTACAGTGGCAAACCCTTGCTTAAGGAGAACAGATGATTTTGTAAATATTAATTGATATTTGTATAATGACATATTCACAATATGATGTGCTGAAGCATCATAAAGAAAGATAACTAAAAAGTAAACAAAAAATGTACGAGGATTATTAGATAATCCAGTGGAAGCACAAACAGAAAAAAAGAGCACCCCCAAAGCATAACTTCCTACCAAAAAATGTGACTGGTTGGTGATCTGGCATTTAATAGTGAAGGATAGGGCTGCTAATCGAACTGAACATGTTCGTATTCGATTAGAGTTCGTTCGATAATAGTTCGAAAAATGTTCATTCGTTTCTAAACGAACTGAACATGAACTTCAAATTTTAGTTCGATAGCTTAACGAACCAAACATGAACATAACATATGTTCGTTCGATAAATGTTCGAGTTCGATATATGTATATGTGCATGTATTTGTATATTTAACTTAGTATTTATACACTTGGAAAATTTCGAGGTTAAAGAAATTGTGGTGTTATATTGGACTTTGTACTGCTTTAATTTGAAAATTTTCTTATTTTTATTGCTTATCGAACATTGTTATCGAACTTCGGTTTCGAACTTGTTCATATAAACAAGTTTTAGTTAAGTTAAATTGTTAATGAACTGTTATCGAACTGAACTCGAAGTAAACGAACTCGAACTCGAACATATCATATCGAACATTTATCGAACCGAACTTGAACTCGAACTTTCGAACTTTCTTATCGGACCGAACTCGAACATAGGTCCGTTCGTTACAGTTCGGTTCGATTAGCAGCCCTAGTGAAGGATGTGACTTGAAACTATCCAGCGGAATTTAAAATCCAGGATAACCCCCAAGAACAGCTTTCCTGATTAATAATGCTTAGGATAAAATGATTACCTTGGCCGTTTTTACTATCTTATATGTCATCGCCTGGTAAAACTCCCTTTAGGAACCCTTTGGGTGTAAATGTAAAAAGAAACAAAATGGATATGCTAGAGCAATATAACATAGTGGATTATTTCTTAATTCTCGTTTCAACATTTATGGGAAAACGAAGAAATAACTGTGGTGTATTCTTACGTTAATAGAAGGGACAATTTGTTTGCAATCGTATATGGAGTAAAGATTGCATATGAAGACATAAGAAAAAACCTCACATGCATTCCCTGCAATTGCTGATCTGCCAAGAACAACTTAGTCACTGAACAAATTAGCCTAACAGACCAGTCAGACATTTAAGAATGTTGCTGAAACAAATCCATTCATGTTCCAGTTCCATCGCTCTACCTACACGACAAAGAAAATATCACTCGTGAGATAGTCGAGATCATCGCATACGGTAAGAGAAACGATCAATTCGAAGTCCGAAAAAAAAACGTTTTTCCGTGGAATGAATTACGTGCAGCAAAGCTACTGACTCAATTATGAATTCCGGATGGACCCATATTTGTATTTAATATGTGTAGGAGGCCCGTTAGTTGGGGATTACAGATGAAACATGGGTTTAAAAAATAGGACCGAATCGGCCGGTCGGACCGGTTGGACGGGAAACCTGCCTCGACTCGGTCGGTTCAGCCGTTTCTTTTGTAATTGATTTCAAAAAATAATAAAAAAATAAAAAAATTGAGTCCAGTCAGTGGGACCGGATTGACCCGGATTGATCCAATTTTGATGTTTTGATAATTTTCAAAAAATAAAGGTTTAAATAATGAAATAATAGGTTTTTTATCACGTATGCCCTTCTTAACTTCTGCGATATAATGTATGTCCCTCTCTTTTTTTAATATATGTTATGTCAATACTTTCTTAGAGTAATTTTCTTGAAACAAGTATAAATAAATTATTACAATATTATATTCATATCTAATTCTAGAAAATGCGACTAACTTTATAGAGTTTTACTCGAAACAGTCAATCATGTTATTCTATTTAAAGATTTGAAATTTCTAACGATTATTTCATTGATATATAAATACATACCTACACACACATATGTATATATACATATATGTGTGTGTGTATAGTTTTATTGGTTTAAAAACCGGTTCGATGGGTCTGATCAGTAAATTAAGTCCGGTCTGATTTTTTCTGAGTCGATAAAAATAATGGCGTCATCATCGATCTGACCGGTTTGGATCGACGATTCGACCTGATTGGACCAAACCGAAGACTGATCGGTTCAATGTCCAGTCCGGTTTTTTAATTCTTGGATGAAACCTTGTCAGGCGCCGCTGTAGATCCTACTCGCACAGCATAGCTTTAACATGTTTTTCTCCGAGACGTATTAACTATTAGTCCTTAATCCAAATTTAAAAAAAGAATATGCGTTGATGATGCTGAGCATGTTAATTGTGGTTTTGCAGAAGCATACTCTGCTTAGCAATCCATTCCAAGAGACCTGTTTTTTTCCCATACTCTGCTTAGCAATCCATTCCAAGAGACCTGTTTTTCACAGTGTATTCAGTGGATGCTCCATCCAATGAAACCGATCTAAACTTGAAAATGGCTTCCTTCTAATAATAGCTACAGGTACAAACTACAATTGGACGAAACAGGGTCACCAATCTAAACTGCAAATCGTTCAATTTTTCATACTAACTGTGGGTACAATCATGTGCAGGAATTTCATCAAGGAGGAGTCAAGTATACAACTATTATATATGCTCAAAAATAGAAAAATCTATGTATCTTTTAACGATATTTTTAAATAGAATTAATAATTTTAAAATGAACCTCTTTGAATCTTGATAAACATAGAATTTAAATCTATTATTAATGTTAGAATTTCAAATAGATTGGTATTTTCCGTGACTATTTTTAAAATTACATAAATATATTAATTTAAGTCTCTCTAAATCCATCTTAGAAGGCTAAATTATCAAGTAAAATTTTGAAACAAAAAGTTCATTATTAAAAAGAAACAATAAAATTTATTTTATTTATAAAAAATAATAAAAAATAATGGGAGAGATAAATAAACTCAAATACAATTTTATGTCAAATTATTTTAATACTTTAGAAGTGTTTCGATAAACCATATAAAAGAAAGTAAAATTGATGGAGATAAGATTCAAACCCTGGTTTCCAAAATAAATAGGGTAAATTACAATTTGGGTCCCCATCTATGGGTTCGATCCCAGAATGGGTCCCGATCTTTAAATTGTAACGATTCGGTCCCAGGACCATTTATGAAATTGAAATTTTGAGGTTCATGACGAATATGTCCTTGTTGGGAAGGGAATGGGAGTTGGGTTCCAACTTTTAAACAAGGGCTTACTCGTCATTAGAGTCAAAAAATTCCTTACATTAATAACCCTGGGACCCGAATTGTTACAATTTAAAGATCGGGACCCATTCTGAGATTGGACCCATAGATGGAGACCCAAATTTTAATTTACCCAAATAAAAACTTACCACTGAACCATTTAATGATTCTATGATATTCCTGTAACAACATTATTTATAATACAACTAAATTTTAATACTTTGAAGTGATTGGATAAACCAAATAAAAGAAAGTAAAATTAATGGAGATAAGATTCAAACCATGATCTCCACAATAATAATCTTGCCACTCTACCACTTGACCATTTATTGATTCCACAACATTTCTCTAATAACATTGATTATAATACAATTAAGAAAGAGCCGTATTAAAAACTTATTACATTATATAAGTGACGTATAATAATCATGCGGGACCAAGACCCCATGATGTATACTAGTTCTGGGTATAATGTTTATACATCCCTATGATCAAACATAATGCAGAGCAACCAATCACGGCACCGGAGACGAGAATCCGGCAAGCATGACCCCGGCAAAGGCCACACCGTACGGGACCATGTCGAACCAGGCCAGGAATGCCCTCCGGATCCGCACCTACAAGATCCAGCCAAGACCAAGGGTGTAAGAGAAATTTAAAGTTGTAAAGGATCCAGACTCGTGCCGTGCATACTGAAATTCTGGGTTACCAGTTGCAGAACCGGAATCCCTCCACCACCCCCACCTCCTGCGACTGCTGCTTCCGCTCTCATCTGGAATCGAGAAAAGGAATTAAAAAAAATGAGGAACGGCCGGAGTGCGGGGTGGATGCGTAGAGGGTGAGGCGGCGTTACCCTGTACTGAAGGAGGAGGAGGAGAGGATGGGCGACGAAGAGGAGCTGGGAGAGGGCGAGGAAGGCTTCAGCTGGACGATCGCGAGGGTCTCCGGAAGCGCTTGAGGCCGTCAGGGAGAGGGCCACAAGGCCCACAGCCATGAAGACGAAGGTCGGGGAGAGCCCCATAACTCTCGACTCTGGAAGGGATGGAGCTGCTGAATGAGAACAGGCGATGGATGGACTTCGTTTATTTATAATTAATAGGTGAGGGGCGATTACTTGGACTTGGCTTTTCACTATTTCCATTATCTATCACCGCAACTCGCGTCAGCGGGAAATAACGATCACTATTTCCATTATCTATCACCGCAACTCCGCCAGCGGGAAAGAACGATAACGCTTCAAAAAGTCCAACGTCCATTTCAGTCGGATCCTAACGACCCCCACATCCCGTCCGCAATATCACCTTTGTCCTTACCTTTTTCGTAATTAATAGTTGTATCTCTCAATTTAGTTTTGTCATTAGTGGAACTATGATTTTTACAAATCGAAGCCTAAGTTACTAAAACTTTACTTACCAAAAAAAAGTTACTAAAACTTTACATAGTTACCCCTACATTTTTTCAGAAAATTACGCTTATACCGATATTCAACATCGTCTCCTTGTGCCAAATAAGCACATTCGATCCAAAGTGATTGTTGCGAATCGCGGAAGCAAACATGCACAGACACGATCAAACAAGCAAAGCGTAAACACAAGGATTTAAAAGGTTCACTCGTAAATAGGCTACGTCCTTGGACGACGGCGATCGGTTTCACTATATGGAGAAAAAGGTAATATAGAGGATACCGAGACAGTACAGATATGGCATAAAAAACAGGATCTGAATGAGGAGTGCAGTATCTGATAACCCTAAGGCAATCCATCCCAACAGCTCTCAACCAATCAGAATGCAGGACACAGATCAGACATGTCAGCAATCGTAGCCCAACAGCTCTCAGTCAATCAGAAGGCAAGACACAGATCAGACATGTCAGCAATCCTGTCCCAACAGCTCTCAGCCAATCAGAAGGCAGGACACACATCAGACATGTCAGCAATCCTGACCCAACAGCTCTCGGTCAATCAGAAGCCAGGACACAGATCAGCTACATCAGCAGCCCAACAAGTGGTTAGGATTCAAGTCACATTAACAGTGATAAACGCCAAAAGTCATTAGAGCAGTTATGATTTTACAATAGCACAAGGAATTATGATTTACACAACTCACTAATAAGATAATCGAAATGAGGCAACATATTATTATTTTACTCATAAGTCTGATTTTGTGTGATTCACAGCAACCGTTTTCAATGATAAAAAAAGATGAGCATGTGAGGCATTAAAGTGAGAGGCTTGTAGCCTAGAATGTCCATGATAAGCGGTACAAGTATGACTATGCCAACCTCCACCCCCCACTCCCCTTCTGGCTGCCTCCTCCAACTACATCCACAACTGCCCCTCCTCCCCCTTCCTTGCCCTGTCAAGCACACACTTGTCCCAACTTCATCCCTACACTCATCTCTCCTAAAAACCCTCAGCCCTAAATCACCGCCCCTCCTTCCTCACCTCCTCCGCGTCCACCACCATCTGCTCGTCAGATGACCTACATCCCTGTTATCGTCGTTGATGGCAAGGAGGTGCCCTTCATCTCAGAAGCAGAAATGGTTACGTTGAATAAAGTCTGAGCTCACACCTTTGTCTTCTACATCGTCAGTAAAATGTCATACAGTAAGCTCCTCTCCTCCTTTGTGGAGAAGATGTGGACACCATTTGGTGGATATAAACTATTCCCTCGCAAGAACGACTGTTGGACATGTGAGCCCACGACGAGCCATTATGCAATAAATGTTATTGCACATATCATTCCCTGATCTGAAATGAAGAATAAATAGTTTGCATAAAAGGTCCCTCTGTACAATTAGGGTTATGTACCATGGCTATCTTAATGATCATACAGCTGTTGATTCAATTATTGAATCATAGAGGTTGGTGCTTGGATGAATATCTAAAGAGTTAGATTGAGGACTCATCAAGCACCGTCAAATGATTGTTAAGATGTGATCTCCAGCCTGAGTAGGAGATGGCAATCCTTTCTCACATAGGCTGATATCTGACCGACCTCTTGATGCAGGTCCTCTGCATAGGAATAGAGATTCGGAGGTGTCAGATTAGTTAGGTCAAAGAGTTGACTTAACGAGATCGAGATAACCGAAGTCCTATGTTGAATGCTGTCACAGCATAGGCACGCATCCTCTGACCGGAGACAGATGTATTGCTATATGTCTGAGTATGTACATTTGGCAGACCAATAGGTTGATGACCTAACCAAGGTCTATACACCGGCGCGCTGGTGTGCATATAAGGGCATATGAGTAATACGATCTCTCAAAGGGATCATACAGGTTCACTACTGAACCGGAAGACATGAGCTCACTCATGAGATATTGGGAAGAATCAAATTCCGTGCACGGTCGTCTCGCTTTGGAAGCTTGACTGAATTTGTAGGTTTGATATATACTTTTGGAAAGTATATGATCAAGACCTAGGTATGATATATGCTTTTGGAAAGTATATGATCGATACCAAATCCCAATGATCAAATGAGAAACTTGGTGATCAAACCCTGAAGAAGACAGTATAATATTGATCTTAATCTTCGGGTTGACCATGGGTCTTCCAGTATGCAGGATGTACAGGTATTGGGAATACCTGAAGGGTGATGTGATCATAAACGATTGTATATCCATGACGCTTCCATTCCGAGGGAGTGATGAAACAGGTCTGGATTTTAGTGACTCCTTTCAGTAGAGAAGCAATCCGATCTTAGTCCAAGTGTTGGACATTGATCTGAATGAGATTCAGATTCAAAGAGAAGATTGGATTTGCGGTCTTGATTTAATCAAGCATCTGTGGGAGGTTCGTAAGATCTGGATTTGAGATAAGATCTCAATATCCAAGTCACTATACATGGAATAATACAATCGCTCTGTCCTTATCTCCAAGTATCTGCGGAGAAAGCACATTATTCTTGAAAGGGTTCAAGAATAATTCTTTTGATGAAATATCCAAGCAAGGACTTGATGATTAAATGTGATTTAATTATCAAGCTTAAATATGAATATGATTCATATTGTGAAAAAGATTATCTAAGATAATTAAATGAGATTTTATTATCAAGGATTAAGAGAATGTGGATAACACTATCCATGATATATGTGTATTATAAATATGATTTGTAATATACATATATAAGAGAGAGAATTTATGTAAATAGCATTTGTTAATTAATAATGTGAATTGGATTCACATTTGTTAATTAATTGGAAATGCAATTTACTAACTAGTTTGGGTTGTGAATATGATTCACACAATGTTCAATGGCAAGATTGAAATATTCACAAATTAATTTGGAATTAATTTGGTGAATATTTATAGTGATTAATTAAGGAATAATAGAATAAATAAAATGGAGATAATAACCACCATCATGGGTGGCGTCACCCATGAATTGTTCATGGGTGACGCCCCCCCTTTTAGGAGGGTGGTTAACTCCACTTTATTTATCATGTTATCCCTTGATTAATTAATTTTAAATTGTTGTTATTGAACAACAATCCTAGCCATTGATTTATCATGGACCAAGCATAGCCCTTGGATCCATGTGTCCCATGGATTGAGATCCATTGGATCCTAAACTAGTATAAAAGGAGGGCTAGGGTAGCCTCTCCAAGGTACATCATCTAGAGTTGTGAAAGACAACTTCTCTCTCTCTCTCTAATTCTCGTGTGTGATCTCTCTCTTAATTTCCAAGTGGTCGTCCACTTTGAATATTGAAGAGGAGAGCATCTTGCTTCGCCTTCGACGCTTGGATCTTCGTCAAGGATTGCGGGAAGGACGCGACTCATCATCGTGCCCGCAAGCGCATTCTCCGTGGGTCGGACTTAAGATAGGAGGATCTCTATTTTGGGATCTCGCGATCACAACCACGCTTCAAGAGGTAATCCTTATACTTTGTGGTTTGATGAAACGATCCGAGAAGTGTTCTCGTGATCATGTCGTTTCATCGTTATGTTAAAAAATTTAATTTCCGCTGCATCTAGCATCTAGTACGACTAGTTGCTCCGATCGTATACGACACGATCAACACGCTTCCGTGATGCGCTTAAGGATTCTCAATATCCTTCAAGTGGTATCAGAGCCATAGGTCGAATATGGTTTTGGATATGATCCATAGACCTTAGACGATTTGGTTCTTGAAAGGGTTGCGAAATTTTTACTGCATTTCAATTTTTCGCACCTCTGTTAAATTGAATTTTTCGGCTCTGTTTAAAATTTTTAAACACGAAATTTTCAATTGGATTTTGTTCCCCATTAAACAAGGAAACCATAGAACTTGAGTTTACTAAATTTGGACTTTATTTGCTCAAGATATGGCTTTTTGAATATGACTATATTCACTGTTGCGGGAACTGCGGATTTGAACGTAATTAATGAGATGATTACGGTTTTAATCCGCCTTGAAATTCGTGAATTATCACTTGAGTTCTTTAATAAATCAAATAGGCAATCTTTGGAAACTGAGTTTGCATTTTTTGGATTTAAATTGATCAAGATAAGTTAATTTTAGTAATTGGGGGTCACTGCTGGAAATTAACAATTTTGATCTTGAACCTTGTGATATGTCATTCAATTATCATGATGAAAATTAATTGTTAATTTTCTGGAATAATTAGTGATAAATATTTGTGAAATATTTAAAGAGATAATTATTTCATTGAATGACATTTGCCTAAACCACAATGATGAGATATTAGATCTTGATCATTGTTTCATCAACAAACATTGATTTCATGAAAAACCATAGTTTATCCTACAATTGTTGTAGGACAACTTTTACATGAAAAACCCTTTTTTGCTTGAATAGGATTGGGGATTTGTCTAGCAAATCTCCTTATAATAAAAAATGTTTTGATTTATATTATATGGTATAATTTCGGTTGAAAACCCGATGAACATCTCAAAGTACATGATGGTCTATCTCGTATTATCCTTTCCCGAGGCGGATGTGGTGCCTAGTCGGAGAGCATTGGGGTAGCGGGTTGCAACGTATGTGCTCCGTCCCACTCTCGTCGGTACTGGCCATGACAGCGGGTAGGGACTGTATAATACCGGAGACAGACAATGTGTATTTTTCTAATTATTAAAATTCGAATAATACGTATTTTGAGATAATACCTACTATTCAAGTAAAAGACATGTTTGTTGATTGATGTTTGGATTGATGATTAATTTAATGTGATTAAATTAATTATGTCCAATAAACACTCTATTTTGAATAAATGTGTATTTCCCTTGGAAGAATTAATTATGTGAATATGATTCACGATAATTAATTACAATTTGAATATAAGGTGGAGGATCACATAAGTGACATTCATGGTCTCCCGTCAAGGCGAAGGGTTCCGTCGCCAGGGATTGTATGTAGGAGACGCCTGTCCGAAGTGACAGATCCTATATGCAAGCGCATCTGGATCGGGCTCTTTGCTTCTCGAAAGAGTAAGGCCGTATGCGTAGTGACCCCAATATCGAGTCCTCATATTATTGGGGCGATATTGGATTGCGCATAGCGAGTTCTAATCCTGTTGACGGTTGGTTCAATTAGCAACGGGTCAACATCATCTTAGGGGTGGTGGGTGATGAACCCACATTTCATCATCTTTATTCTATCATTTTGGCACCAAAAACCCTAGCAAATGCCTGTAAATAGCCTTAAATCAAGCATCTTAGCATTCATGCGTGTGCATCTCAACAGTGTATAAATTTCTGTAATTAAGGCCAAAATTATAGAATAAATAAAGAAAAGAAAAAGAATAAAATATGGTAAATATTTTATGACCCAAAACCCCCGAGACCTAGGCATCTTGATGAAAAGGTCGACAAGGAATAAAGTAGGGGGAGATAAGGTCAGAAATACAGTCAAAATACCTATTCATTCTATTCATTCTTTATTCATTTTGGGATCCATTTTTGGTTCCACTTTTTATTCATCAAATAAAGAAACTTTGTACATGAAAGTTGTAGATAAATTTATAAAGAAAAATACAAAATTGACTTCACAGAAAAATGATGCACAGATAAAAAGTTATGATCTGCATAAGAATCCAGAATCCCAACTTGCCAGACCCGTATCTCACAACAGACAACTCCAAATGTAGCAAACTCACCTTCAATTGTATATAGAATAAAATAATCTATCCAATGGCGGTGGTTTCGCATTTGGCGGAGCTACGGTCTGAAAGTTGAGTTTTGGACCCCTATTGTATACTTGTACTGAATAAAATATTCAATTTATTCGTTATTCATTATTTATTCATTTTTATATTTTTAATAATTTTGTAAATATTACTTATAATATATATGTGCATTAAAATTGAAATAACATGCAAAGAAAAATAAAAATAAAAATACTTGTATAAATAATACATAGGTATTACACATACACGTATACCTATATAAAATACACTTGTATTTTATTAAATGTACAAAACAAATCAGAAAAATAAAATAAAAATATATTTATGTATATAAAAGTATGTTATAATTTTATAAAATACTAAATAAAAATAGGGATTTTATCACTTGTGCCCCTCCGAGATCTCGCAATATCAGTTATTCCCCTATCTTTTTGGTAATATCAGTTGTGCCCCTCGCTTCTTGTTATTTTATCACTTGTGCCCCTCGGGTTAATGACCATCCATCTACAGTGCAAACGGACGTTAACTCTGAGGACATAGGCGGTATTAATTTTTTAAAAAAAAGGTTATATGGTCATTTTACCCTCTTCCTCGGCATCATCTTCTTCCTCCTCTTCCCCCATCCTCTTCTTCCTCCTCCAACCTCCTCCTCCTCCCTCTCCGCCCGAAACTCCTCCCCAGCCCGCACCTCCTCCCAGCTCCGCTGCGAGCTCCCCGCACCTCCTCCCAGCTCCGCCCCGATCTCCCCGCACCTCCTCCCAGCCCGCTGTCCCCGCCCCTGCCCCGCGCCACCCAGCTCCGCCCTGTCCCCCGTCCCCCTCCCCCGCACGCGCCGCCCAGCTCCGCCCCGTCCACCGCCCCCTCCCCCGCACACGGTTCCCCTGCCCCGCACCTGCTCCCCCTCCCCCGAACGCGGTTCCCCTGCCCCGCACCTGCTCCCCCTCCCCCTTCCCCGCACTGCCACCTCCCCCTCCCCCCTTCCCTGCACCGCCTCCTCCCCCTCCCCCGCAGGCGCCGCCCCTACTCCCCCTCCCCCATGCCTCGCACCTGCTCCCCCTCCCCCCTTCCCCGCTCACGCACCGCCCCCTCCCCCGCAGGCGCCGCCCCTACTCCCCCTCCCCCATGCCTCGCACCTGCTCCCCCTCCCCCCTTCCCCGCGCACGCACCGCCCCCTCCCCCCTTCCCCGCACCGGCTCCCCCTCCCGATCACCGTCTACATCAACAGGAAGATGGACATTTCCGGTCTCGACCTCTCCACGATCACCTCCAACCTCGCCACCCCCTACTACATTTCTCCACGATCACGACCAACATCTCCGGCCATTTCCAATGATATAGTTTTATATAGATTACATGTTGTCGGTCTCTCTCTTTTAACGTAAAATCCTTTCAGACATGTCCCATGAATGAGGACACCGGACGGATCGACGCGCTACTCAACGGAGTCGAGGTGCTCAAGGTGAGCAACTCCGTCGGGAGCCTCGACGGGGAATTCGACGTCGACGGCTCCCGTGCGTCCCTCGACGGCTCTGCCTCGGGGGGGCGGAAGGCAGTGGCGGATGTCGGTTTCGCGATGATGTTCGGAGCCTCCGCAGGGCTCGGCGCGATGGTGGTGAAGTGGCACAAGCGCCCCCAGGACTGGCAGAGGAGGAACAGCTTCTCGTCATGGCTCCTCCCCATCCACACCGACCACTCCAGCTTCAAGTCGGCCTCCAAGTCCTTCATGGGCTCCCAGGACTGGCAGAGGAGGAACAGCTTCCCCGCACCGGCTCCCCCTCCCCCGCACGCGCCGCCCCTGCTCCCCCTCCCCCCTGCCCTGCACCTGCTCCCCCTCCCCGCACGTGCCCCCCTGCTCCCCCTTCCCCGCACCGCCCCTCCCCCTCCCCCGCACGCGTCTCCCCCAGCCCTCGCCGCCCGCGCTCCTCCCGCAGCCACGCACCTCCCCCGGCCCCCGCCGCCCAAGCTCCAGCCCGCACCTCCTCCACAGCCTCGCACCTCCTCCCCAACCCTCCTCCATATTTGATTTTATTTTGACCATAATACCCCTCTTAACCACACCATGATTTGAGTAAACTATGGTTATTTTAATTTTTTGACGGTCAGTCTGACGGAAGGGCACAACTGATGACGGAGCAAGAAGTGAGGGGCACAACTGATATTACCAAAAAGATAGGGGCATAACTGATATTGCGAGATCTCGGAGGGGCACAAGTGATAAAATCCCATAAAAATAATAAGAATACAATACCTAAATAAAAATAAAATATCAAGATACATAGGTATTATACCTATATAGGGTTAAAAAGGTAACTTGTAAAAATATAAGTCATAAAAATAAATAAAAATCAGAATAAAATACTACATAAAATTTTGAACATTTTTTATTTTATAACTTTTATTTAATTCGGCCATTTGTTATTTTAAATTGAATTAACAAAACAATAATTCAGGGTTTTTCCTGGTTGGTCCACGTGGACCAACCAGGCGCAAACCCTAGTTGACCTTGGTCAACTAGGTGACCTACCCCCTGTAGCCTTGTCAGAGGCTTATTTTTGGGTCGATTTCTCGGTTTCTTCGAGGACGCTAGGCACCTCATTTCGTGCTAGCGCCTTCTTGACTTTTGATCACCGATGATCGAGGAGGCTCGCCCATATCTAACATCGGTTTGTGGATCACTGAATCGCTCCAGAGATCTTGGTCTTTGGACCCCTGTCACCACGAGTCAAACCACATAAAATGAAACCCCTTCTTCCCTTTTGAATTCGAGTCCCCTTGGTACACCCTTCAGCGCCACCCTAGTGCTCCGGAGCTCCCTGGAGGTGACAGCTCCATCGCCAGCCCCTCAGCCAAGGCGTTCGAAGTCGAGGGAAGCTCCACCACCTCCGCCAACAGCCGGCGTCGAGGTACCCTTTCTCCTCTGGCTCCGGCCATCGAGGGCATCCCCCCGCTTATTTCTTTCTTGCATTTAGTTCATGTTAGCTGTAGCTTCAAAAACCCCAAAAAATTCGAAGTTTCATCAACCATCTCGCCAAATCACGCACCTTGGCCGGAGCGCACCTCCGGCCGTGCACCCATATCGCGAACCACGCCTCTCCCCGACCACCCAAGGGTCCAGGCAGTTTGCCCTGGACCCGTTGACCATTCTTGCAGGTCAAAGCACGAACGAAGAGACCTGGAGGCGATTTTTGGAGCTCGCCGGAGCAGACGTAGCCCACCAGCTCCGCCCGTCACCAGCGAGCACCACGGCCTTCGCCATGGGTTTTTGACGCCCCCAGGAGATAGACGAAGATCTGAGGAGCCTCTAGCCCCTTTTTGAAGCCGAAAAGCTCGCCGGAGACGGAGCTTGACCCCGGCGAACCTCGGTTCGCCGGAGTTCGTCGCTGTTCTTGCTCCGGGCTTCAACACCGTTGGATCGAGGCGGAGCTCCAGTTCGCGTGACGACCGTCCGATCTTCCAAGCCCATCCACCGTCAGATCTCTTTCTGAGATCTAATCTCAGACGTCGACGCCAACCGTCATCGGCCGTTCTCGTGATGCCACGTGGATAAGTGGCCCGCTCCCCGCCGCTGGATCGCCCATCGCCGCCAGCCGTTGGATGCGCGCCACGCGTCATCTGCGGAGCGCCCGAGCGAGGGTATTTTGCATCCCAACCCTCGCATTTTTTGTATTTAATATTTAGTATTTAAACTTTTGTCTGTAGTGTAAAAGTTTTGTAATATTTGCATAAACACCCCCGTACTTTCAGTATTTGCAGTTAGGTCCTCAGCCACGTCACCTCACGTGACCTGTACACGTGAGGTGTGGGCATTTTGCAGAGGAACCCCCGTACGTTTGTGTATTTCGTTTTAATCCAGAACTGTGGCGTGAAGTGTAAACTTTTTGGTTATTTTGCAAGTTGACCCCTAGGTTTTTGATATATTGCATTTTAGTCCTCGCCAGGCGCGTGCAAGTCACGCGCCCTGGTGGGAAAATTTCTAAGAAGCCCAGGCGGCTTTTGTGATTGCTTTTTAGTGCTAGAAATTAAATATTCAGTGTATATATTTGTGGAAAATTGCATGTATGCACCTGGATGTTTTAGATATTGCACATATACCCCTGCCAGGACTGTTTAATGTTTGGATGCTTGTTGTATTTATTTGAATGATCATTTCGAGCCCAAAAATTTCACAAAAATAGACTTAAGCATCTGGATACGTGTACTTTAACGCCATCTATTTAGTTTTTGATTTCATTCTATTTTTATATTTATTAAAAAATCAAAAACATCCTTTTTGTGTACTGTCTACCTTAGAAAATACCAAAAAAATATCAAAATTCCTCCAAAAATTACCAAAAATTCACCTAGTGTCTATTTTATTCTATTTTAGTGTCAGTCCAAAAATCATTAAAAATCTCAAAAGAAAAAAACACTAAAAATTTAAAAACACTCAAAAACTTCAAAAAAATATATAAAATAGTAGAAAACTCCAAAAATTGCAAACTCAGCTTTTGTTTATTCCTTATTTTGTTCTTTTTATTTGAAAAATAGTGTGAAAATTTTTAGCTACTGGTTGGTATTTTTAAATCTCATTTTACTCTCAGCCGGTCTCTTTTCCACTGTTTAGCTTTACTTCAGCCTTTAAAAATATCAAAAACACCTTGAAAAACCCCCAAAAATCACAAAAACAGTAAAAATCTTAAAAAGACCAAAAACATTTTATTCCTGAATTTTTGAGTATTTTTGCACCTTTTTATAAATATTTTAGCTTGCCTTCTATTAAATTGTCTTTACTTTCCAATATTGAAAAAAAAGAAATAAAAAATATAAAATATAAAATATAAAAATCAGAAAATTAAAAAATCAAAATACAAAAAAATTAAAAATTAAAAAAAACTAAAAAACTAAAAACCCACAAAAACATTTCCTTTGCTTGATTGCTTAGTGTAGACACATCACACACTCACACACACACTTTAGCATTTTTGCTTGAACTACCCTGCTTGTTCCCTGTGTTCGAACTCTCTACATACTTGCACCTATACATCTTTTATGTAGAGTTAAAAATAAATTTTAACTCCACATTAGTTCTACTTCATTGATCTTAGTGTGGGTTAATTGTTGATTAAATACGGATTTTGATTGGTCGACACTTCGACTGAGTTCACGCTTTGTGTTGAACTTAAGACCATCGATCTTCGTGTTTATCAAATGGCGCCGTTGCCGGGGAGCAACAGCGAGTAGTTCACATTTTGTTTGATTGTGTTGATTATCTACCATAGCCTTACTTTCTATCTCTTGCAGTTTTGATATATCTTGTTGTGCTATCTGACCATCTCTTTTCTTGTCTTCTTGCGAGGGACCGCAGAGCAAGGCGGATTGCTTAGGTGATCCGGAGCATCCTTGGGAAGCGGAGCCGGCCTTCTTGGGCCAAGCCGGCAGGAGAGAGCAGGAGGAGTGAGAGAGAGTGGTAGATTAGCTCGCATTTACTTTTGTGAGAGAGAGACTATTAATTTGTAATAATACAGGTACATTCGGACTTGAACATTCGGGCCCAATTTCCAAGTGTTTGTTCACTTGGGGGCTCACCGCGGTTTTTGACGAGTTTTCCTCGCTTGTCATTTTCCGGTTTTGTTTTCATTTTTCACTTTCTTTTGTGGATTGAGCTCTTAGATTTAGGCCTGCTTGATCGATTAACTTAGGTCCAAACACACTAATAACCTTTGCATGTACTTATAGCTCGTATTTGGACTTAGTTAAAAATTAAACAGTTAGCCCCCTTTCTTAGATCCGCCGCGCCGCGAGCCCTCTCCATCAAGCGCTACTCCTGAACTCGATGTGTCGAGAAGAGGAGGGGAGGGTCTAGACCGGACTCTTAGGATCGACGATAGGAGGTTGACTTGTGGTTCTTCACGCTAGCAGTTGCCTGTTCTAGGACGATTTCCGTTGTGCATATCGACATGTAGATTAGGTTTAAAAATTCTGCTTTGCATCCCGCATGGAGAGAGCTGGGATTCGCTGTAAGTCTTCTAACTTGGCATCCATCATTTAGGCACAAAGGTGAGATTTCCATCTTTGTGCCAACTTGCACGGCTTTTCCGACTCTCCTCTCCATCTGTTTTTGGACAAAGTAGGATCAAGAAAACACAAAAATCGTTAGGCGCTTGTTTGAAACTACTCAAAAGAAGCGATAACACCAAAAAAATTAAAAAAAGGACTGCTAAGAAAACTTGACCAAAAATAAAATCGGTAATTGGATTCATTTCTTGGGGAGAGTAACACCCTCACTTGTATTCAGGTTGCATGGGAAGGTCTCCTTCCAAGTGAGGTGAGCGCTTCGTAAGGATTAGAGCCAAAAACCCAGCTTGTGGCTGCCTTGTGTATCGCCTGGATTTCCGAAGTATTGGCGCTTCTATCGTACGTGGACGAGTAGGGCTTGGTCAACATTGGTGACTCTCTATTGTGTAGAGCATCGACCTTGTCCGAAGTATCGAGCCTAGGCCACGCCTTCACGGGGGTGTCTGTCTCATCGTCTTGCGTCCGAGTAGGTTCTTGCACGCTCACGGGTGATTCCGTCGCGAGCGAGTTCCGAAGTATCGGTTTCGCCTATTGGCTTCCTCTCTTATTCTTTGGCTGAGTAGGGATCCAGGAAGGGATACAAGGACCTCAAAAAGTGCAAGCTACAGGTTACACTGGAGGAGGACAAGTACGGGATACTCTTCCGGTAGTACTCTCTCTCCTTTAGGCGTAGCGTTCTAAGGACTCGTGAAAAGATAAATTCCTGAATCAAGCTAAAATTGACAAGATAAAAGCCGAACCTTCACGGCTTCATGTGTTGAGTTGGTGAACTCACCCCTGCTTTGTGTTTGATTGCTAGATTTATTTAGGTCAAGATCAAAAACACCGCACAATTGTGCACAATTTTGTTGCATATCATCTTCTTCTTCTCTTGCATTATCCCCACTCTTCTCGAATAATCAAGATGATGGGACGGAGATCTCTTAGGCCGACCTTGTCGGCACCGCTATCTAGCACTCCTCCTTATTCATCTAGGAAAACCTCGGAGAGTCCGCTCTCCGAGCCCGAGTTCACATCCACCCTGTTCCCCCTCGACCACCCTTCTTATTCTCCTTCCATCAGTCCAATAGTGTCAGAATTCAGTGCATCACAGTATTCAGCTCATTCGACAGCACCTGAGATGGCCTCTTTTGCTTTTTCAGAAAATCCAGCCATGGCAGACAGAGGCGAGAATGCAGATGATCATGAGCACCCTCCATTCCTATTTGATCAGGCAGCCATCAACAATTCCTTGTTAGCATCCCTGGAGACTATGCAGAGACAGATCCGTGACCAGGGTACATTCATGGGTGATCTTATGAGGGAGATAGCTCAGATGAGAGAGAACCGAGCTGGCGGAGAAGGTGGTGGAGGAGGAGGACCTGATGCAGGAGGAGCCGATCCAGACGGCGAGCGACCGCCACAGACCATCATGAGGGAACTGCATAACCCAGCTCCATCCCTCACTCACCGATGGATCAGACTTCCACCCATTCGCGGAGATTTCGAGCTTCGGCCCCACACGATTCAGCTGCTACCCAAGTTTCACGGGTTGCCGACCGAAGAGCCGCACCTTCACCTCCAGGAATTTGAGATGATTTGCAGTACCATCCATGATCGGATGATGACCGAGGACACCATTAAGATGATCGCCTTCCCATTCTCATTGGTTGATAGAGCCGCATATTGGCTCAAGCATCTAGGGCGATTCGTCGATACTTGGGCAGATCTCCGGACCGCATATTTGAAGAAATACTATCCTCTCGGCCGGACCAACGCAGCTCGAGCCATGATCAGCAACTTCGTCATGATCCCAAATGAACAGTTCCACGAAGCATGGGATCGATTCAGAGAGCTCATTGACCAGTGTCCACATCACGATATATCCAAGCCCAACTTGGTGCAGAGTTTCTTCTGTGGGCTGACACCGGAGCTGCAGGGGCTAGTGAACGCCTCTTGCGGTGGGTCCTATTTCTCCAAGGGAGAAGACGACGTCTGGGCCATCTACGAAGGCATGGCAGAAAACTCTACTGTGATGGCCCAAGCCCGAGTCTACACTCAGCAGAAGCCCCCGCAAGGAGCGGGATCATTTCAGAGGATCGCCCGCATCGATGCTGGTCCCAATACAACGTCGGTAGCTGCAGCCCAAGCCGAATCAGCAGCAGCCGACATGGGCATAATTAGTGAAAAGTTGGACCGCATGGAGATCCTCGAGAAGAAGCAGAATTAAGGTCTAGCCCAGATGGACCTTCTCACCAAAACCATGAGTGACCTGAAGACCCAGATTCTATGTATTCAGGAGGCACAAGCCCATTCTCAACAGCCTCCCAGGTCACAGGTTGCTTCCAGCAGCAGCAATCCCAACCAGGCCTCTACCTCATACCGCCAGGTGAATCACATTCAGGCAGAGCCGGTGCCCTTGCTGCAGTACCATCCAGAGCAACCACCATCTCAGGACACGCAGATGGTGGTCTATCAGCCGGAGCAGCCACTGGCAGTTTTTCCTCCACCCTCCTTCGAGCAGGAACCGTTGATGGAAGTCAACGGGATTTGGTACGACCGGTACCCTCAGCCCGCAATTCGTAGGGATCACCCCGGATTCCGTTGGGGCAATGGTGGATCCTCATCCCAACAGCACCCTCCTGCTCAAGGACAGCAGAACAGCCAGCCACAGCAGCACAACCAGCAGCCCCAGTATGCCCAGACATCTCAGTATCAGAGTGGTCCTCGTCCCTCCTATCAGGGACAACAGTGGAGGCAGCGACAGCCGCCTCAGCAGTATTATCACCAACCTTCCCCCCAGTATCAGCAGCAACACCAGCAGCAGCAGCCCCATTTCCAGCCGGGACAGACATCCGGTTCTCAGGGTCCAGCCTATGAGAACCCAGCTCTCGATGATCTTACCCGCTTGCTATCTGAACAGCGAGCATCTTTCAGGCAAGAAATGGATGAGTTCCGGCAGGAGGTGCGGGATATCATCAAAGGCAAAGCCGCCATACCCGCTCAGATCGAACCTAACCCTAATAATCTAAAAAGAAAATCTGAGCAGGTAGAGTTCACAGAGGATACCTCTCCTAGTGATTATTTGAGTGACAAGTCTTATTCCTATTATGATGCTGATTTTGTTACTACTAGGAGCGGTAGGATGCCAGCCGGCGGCGCCTCTTCTGAGCGACAGCCAGATGCAGGATCAGGAGTGCCAGAGGAGCAGAGGAGCGGTGATGATGCCGCTAATGACGATGTTGAAGACGGTGGTGCTGATGCCACCAATGATAGAGTCCAGGACGACGGTACTGATGCCGTCGTGATACCAGATGCAGACGGTGGTGCTGAAGCCACCATTTTTGATGAGGAATCAGAGCGCGGTGCTGATGCCGCGAAGCCCGATGCGAGTGGTGGTGCTAAGGCCACCACATCTACTGTTGTTGAGCCACCAACTGTGATGTTACCACATTTTGTACCTAGAGACTGTGGGAACAAAAACAAAAACAAAAATATGAATAAAGGAAAGGTTTCTGTTCAAATTGCGGATCCATATGTGGTGAATGATGATTATTGTATGGATTCTCCGTCCTCCCAGGCACAGGGACCGAGTCCTAATCCTCCATCTGAGGAGGCCCCTACCATCCCCTTCCCTGAGGCACTCCACCGGGCGAAGGGGAACAAAAAAGAAAATCTAAAAAAGAATCAGCAGGTAGAGTTCGGCAACGAAATGATTGACAGATTTCATATCCAGCTGACTCTACGAGAAGCATTTGAGCATATCCCCTTCTTCAAGAAGAATTTGAAAGAAACAACTACTGTCCGAAGGAAGAAGAGGTACAGAGATCAAATCCATATGCTCACTCATGACACATGTTGCATCATCCAGAACAAGCTGCCAGCCAAGCGACCAGACGCAGGAGCTCCCTATGTCAGATGCGAGATTCAGGAGCAGCAGTTTGATCGTACTCTATTAGACAGCGGCTCTTCAATTAACCTCCTTCCGGCAGCCTTACTCAAGCAGTTCGAGTTTGGCCCTCTTCTTCGAAGCAGAACGGTCCTTCAGTTTGCTGATAGGTCGATTAAGAGGCCGAAGGGGTTATTGAAAGACGTGGTCGTTACCATTCAGGGCCTGAAATTCCCCGTGGACTTTGTTGTGTTGGACATGGAGATCCCTGAGTCGGTAGCTGATGCCCCCATCATTCTCGGACGTCCATTCTTGGCCACTGCCAAGGCAGTGACCGACCATGATAGTGGGAAGGTATGTTTTCGCGTAGAGGGCGAAACCATACAAATAGAGACGATCGAAGAAATCAGAGCTAGAGAGTTAGAGTGCTCCGAGCAGTCCAGCGAAGCAGCGCAGATGACAGAGGAGGAGTTAGACATCCACCAGGTCTGTGATTTTGAGATGACTGATGATGAATCCAACTGGAGAGATCCTGTAGCACCGACCCTCGCCTTGCCTACAGATTCACTATATCTCAAGCTCATGGCAGTCGAGAGCCGGGAGAGCACAGCCCTGGAGGAGGATACATCTGAAGCTGACAGTGTTGTGATGAGTGGTGCAGATGAGTTCCATTCTTGCTCATCGTCTTCTGATCCCTCGGATTCAGACATTGACTGGGATGACTTTGATGATTATTTGCCTTGTCTGATTCCTTCTGAGCCAGCAGCCATGACAAAGTGCGAGCCAGTGCAGTTTATTGATGATCCATTAGGCCGCCCTTCGTCAGCACTTCATGCAAAGCGAGAGTTCTCCCATGCAGACCTGGTAGCATTTACACAGACATATCAGAAGCCAGATCTGCCACCTCCCAGTTGTCCAGAACGGAAACCTCTGCCGCAGTCGATGACGTACAGATTCCTTGCTGGAGAGCCAGAAATGCACCCAGTCATTATCTCAGCAGATTTGACTGGAGAGCAAGAATCTCGTCTGATGGAGGTTCTTGAAAGAAACCGCAAGGCAATCGGTTGGAGTATAGCTGATCTCCAGGGGCTGAGCCCAAATCTTTGCTTCCACCACATTTATCTCGAGGATAACGCTAAGCCGTCGCGTGAGTTCCAGCGACGGCTGAACCTGAATCTTCGGGAAGTAGTCATGAAAGAAATTTCCAAGTGGTGGAGCACCGATTTTATCTACCCCATCTCCGACTCCAAATGGGTTAGTCCACTACATGTGGTACCCAAGAAGACGGGTATCACTACAGTTGTCAATGAGTCTGGAGAGGAGATCGCTACCAGAGTACCAACTTCTTGGAGGGTCTGTGTGGACTACAGACGATTGAATGATGCCACTAAGAAGGATCACTTCCCGCTACCCTTCATTGATCAGATTATCGAACGTCTAGCTGGGAAGAGTCATTACTGTTTCTCTTGACGGGTACTCTGGATACAATCAAGTGGTCATCGCGCCCGAAGACCAGGAGAAAACGACATTCACCTGTCCGTTTGGGACTTATGCTTTCAGACGGATGCCCTTTGGTCTATGTAACGCTCCGGCGACATTCCAAAGGTGCATGTTGTCCATATTCTCGGACATGGTGGGTGACTGTTTAGAGGTCTTCATGGATGACTTCTCGGTCTACGGCGACGGGTTCGACGCTTGTCTTGACTGCCTAGACCGTGTGCTCAAGCGCTGCATTGAGGTTAACCTTGTTTTATCCTGGGAGAAGAGTCATTTCATGATGACTCAAGGGACGGTCCTTGGTCACATCGTCTCCAACAGGGGCATGGAGGTCGATCCGGCTAAGGTGGATATCATCAGAAAACTCAATCCGCCGTCCAACTTACGTCAGTTACGGTCTTTTCTGGGGCATGTCGGTTTCTACCGACGGTTCATTCAGGACTTCAGTCGAATTGCCCGACCGCTCACTGACTTGCTGACCAAAGACACCGAGTTTATTGTTAATGATAAGTGTCTTGAATCATTTGAGACTCTCAAGAATATGGTTGTTTCTGCTCCTGTCCTTCAGCCACCTGATTGGTCTCTCCCATTCGAGATCATGACGAATGCTTCAGATTTTGCCGTTGGGGCTGTGCTCGGACAGAGGAGGGATGGTTTGCCTTTTGCCATTCACTACGCCAGCCGGACCTTGGATGCCGCTCAGCGAAATTACACTATGACCGAGAAAGAGATGCTGGCCGTAGTCTTTGCTCTTGATAAGTATCGATCGTACATTCTCGGATCTAGAGTGACCATTTACACTGATCATACCGCCATCCGATATTTAATGGCTAAGAAGGATGCCAAAGCACGTCTCACCAGATGGATCCTTCTACTGCAGGAATTTGATATTGAAATTAAGGATAAGCCTGGAGTCAAGAATGTGGTGGCGGATCATCTCTCCAGATTGGAGAATCTTGAGGAATCTGAGCCCAGCGCACCTATCACAGAGACATTTCCAGATGAGGCGATCTTGGCTGTCACCTCACTCCCATGGTATGCTGACTTTGTAAACTATCTTGTTGCCAAGACAGTCCCTCAGGGTTGGCCCAGGCAGAAACTTGAGACCTTCCTAGCTAAGGCCAAGTTTTACCATTGGGAGGATCCCATCCTTTATCATAAAGGAGGGGATAGTATCTGGAGGAGGTGCATTCCTCAAGAAGAGCAGCACAGCGTCCTCACATACTGCCACAAGCTTGAGGCAGGAGGACATCATTCTGGAAAAAGAACAGCACAAAAGGTGCTTCAATCCGGTCTATGGTGGCCTACTCTCTTCAAGGATTCTGATGAGTTCGTGAAGAAATGTACTGACTGTCAGAAAATGGGAACCTGCGGACAGAGAGACATGATGCCCATGCAACCCATTCACTTCTGTGAGGTTTTTGATGCATGGGGGATTGATTTCATGGGCCCATTTCCTAAAAGTCAGGGATTCGAGCATATTTTGCTCGCTGTAGACTATGTCAGCCGATGGGTTGAAGCCATCCCCGCCCGAGCCGCAGATGCTAAAACCGTATGCAAATTTTTGAGGAAAAATATCATTTCACGGTTCGGGGTACCTAGAGTCTTGATTTCAAACGGGGGGTCTCACTTCATCAATGACAAAGTCAGGGCCCTTGCAGACGAGTTCGGCATTGACCATAGGGTTGCCACTCCTTATCACCCTCAGACTAATGGTCTTGCCGAAGTATCGAATCGGGAGATAAAGACTATCTTGCAGAAAGTTGTCCGCCCAGACCGAAAGGATTGGTCACAGCTGTTGGACTCGGTCTTGTGGGCTTATCGGACTTCTTTCAAGAATCCATTGGGGACATCTCCCTTTCGTCTCGTCTATGGCAAGCCGTGCCATTTGCTAGTGGAAATCAAGCACAAATCTTTTTGGTCAGTCACTGAGTTGCTTTTGGATCCCGAGAGTGTAGGAGACCAGAGAAGAGCAGAATTGGCAGCCCTGGAAGAACTGAGAGACACAGCCTTTTCGAACAGCCTACAGCACAAAGAGAAAGTGAAGACATGGCATGATTCGCATATCTGCCATAAACAGTTTGAGCCAGATCAGAGAGTATGGTTGTTTGATTCCAGGCTGAAATTATTCCCAGGGAAATTACAGAGCAAGTGGAAAGGACCGTATGTGGTCAGGAAGGTACATGACAATGGCAGCATCGACATATCCGAACCATCATCTTCCTCTACCTTCCGCGTCAATGGTCAACGCTTGAAATTATATCTTGATCATGATCCGCCGACCATTGACGTTGCCCCCATTTTTCTGGTATGAGATGTGTCCTTTGACTCTCGTCATCTACATCTCATACATGGTGATCAATTCTACCTTCCGCTGTATAGATCCATCTGTTTATATCACTCTGTCGTCTGTTGATTTATTTTCCTCTTTTCTTCTTTTCTTCTTTTCCATCTCTATCTTCTTTATCTATCAAAAAGGTGCCGCCCTTGTAGACAGTTTTCCATACTTAGGACGTACTTTGTCCTAAGTATAGGGGGGTGTGCACCCCGAGTATTTCCATTCTTTGATCCTCTCCATTGTCTCCTCTTCTTGTTTATACTTAGGGATATCTTACCCTAAGTATAGGGGGAGACAATCTGAGTACGATCTGTTCATTCCCACCCTTGACCCTCCCTGCATTGTGTACAGTCTGCTCTACTTAGGATTATTTGATCCTAAGTATAGGGGGGACGGTCAACTTCTCATTCATTGATTCATTCATTCTTTAGACTTGCCTATACTTAGTACGAGTTAGGTCTTCTCTTTTCTCTCTGATCTATGAGGACATAGCTCAAGCTAAGTATAGGGGGTCGTATATACTGCGTATATACTTTAGCCATACTCGTACTTTCGTATTTTCTTAAATATGGCTAATAATTCTTTAAACTTAATTAAAAATCTCTAATAAAAAGGTGTTATCATTCCTCAAATTCTTTTTGTATATACTGATTAATAAATCAGGTGAAAATGTTTTTTTTGCAAAATGTTTGAAAAATAGTTTGAAAATCTTTGTGAACATCTATTGAAAACTATTTTGAAAATATTTTGTTACACGTTTTCAACCTCTGTAAAAATGTGTGGTTTGTAAAACTTCTTTTCTTTGTGTGAAATAAAATGTTTGAAAAATGATTTGCAAATGGTTTGAAAAATGGTTGCAGAAATATTTGAAAAACCTATATATATACTGTTTTGAAAGCCTTTGCAAAATGATTTTCAAATGTGTGTACATGTTTGTAAAAATTATTTTGGACTATAGTTTTCAAAAATTGTGTGAAAAGCTTGTGTCGAATAAGTTTGAGGAATACTAACATCACACCAAAATCCACTACCTATATAAACGTATAAAATCGATCACTTACCCTTGTAAATTCTTAAAATCCATTTCTTGTATATATAAGAAGCACTCCCGTGTACATATTTTAACCTAGTTTGCAGCCAAAACCTTTTGTTTTCAAAAATCTCAAAAACATTTGCAAAATGAAAATCCAAAAACATTTGAAAGATCTTTTTGAAAAAAAATGCATCTGCATACGCATGCATCATATTTTTAAAAATCCATAAAAAGTTCAAAATCTTTGAAAATTGCATCACAAAAATATTTTCGGCATAGCATTGCATGGCATGAGCATTTTTCGGATTGAGTTTGATAGTTGAACAAGTCTAAATAAAATCCGGAGATTGGAGCTTGATTGGACCTATTAATCTACCTAATAACAGGAACCCTATAGGAACTGGGTTTGAGGTACTTCAGGTCTAGTTGACTTAATTCTTTGAGGATCACGGGACTTGGTTCAATGGATTCTTGACTACCTAAGTAGAGTATTTCGGAGCACACGCACGACTCTTGTTGATAATGACCTAACTTGGACACATGCACCTTTCACATAGCTCTCCACGGATGAGGTGGTGAGGAGGCAGTTTCCTTTAGCTTGGGGTAGCACATGAGGGTAGTACTCCTAGGCGGAACCTCTCTTATTCTTATAGTGAAGGAAGTGCACCTCAACTTGGTCTAGTGGTGATGAAGGCTAAAGACAGAAGCCGTGGGTTGCAATAAAGCTTCAAAAGAGGGATAGTCTACTGGCTCAAGAGGAAAATTTCTTGTATATATGCTGCACCATGTAGATATGTTGTACAGGAGTCCTTGAAAAAAAAATGCAAAAATGCAAAAAGAACTCCAAAAAAGTGGTGGGTCGGAATGAAAATTTAATAACCCCACCGGAGTGTATATAGTTCAATAAAGCAAAAGCTTATGGTATCCATGTTACATCTCATGAAGCTTACAGCGGGAGACTTGGCTACACTGGCTGAGCTTCCAAAAGTCTATACTTCTTCCCCCTCTTCTTGAGCCGGTTGCACTTGAACTTAGAAGGAAATACCCCGCTTCTCGAGGAAAGAGTTGCTAGACCGAGGCATTAGAGTTACCAGGTTGGGGGAGGTTGTTTCTTTGTTACTTCTGAGGTGGGGAGCTACATATCACTTACACTGTACGAGTCAGACTCATAGTCGTAAGAGTTTGCGTATGAGTTGAAGTATTTCTGACCTGGCTATTGAGGAGACTTGGACAGAGTTTTGGGATTCTCAAGGACTGTTGGATTTCAAACTTGGTTCTCATTAAGGTTCCGACTGCATTAAAATTCCAAAGGTCCGACTTAAGCTCCAAACTTTGATTTTGTGAAGACAAGTTTGATAATTAAACTTCATCCAATTTTCTTCTTTTTCTTTTCTTCCTTTTCGCACTTATTGCATAAGTGTTTGCTAGGGACTAGCAAAGGTAAAGTATAGGGGGATGATGAACCCACATTTCATCATCTTTATTCTATCATTTTGGCACCAAAAACCCTAGCAGATGCCTGTAAATAGCCTTAAATCAAGCATCTTAGCATTCATGCATGTGCATCTCAACAGTGTATAATACTAAATAAAAATAATAAGAATAAAATATCTAAATAAAAATAAAATATCAAGATACATAGGTATTATACCTATATAGGGTTAAAAAGGTAACTTGTAAAAATATAAGTCATAAAAATAAATAAAAATCAGAATAAAATACTACATAAAATTTTGAACATTTTTTATTTTATAACTTTTATTTAATTCGGCCATTTGTTATTTTAAATTGAATTAACAAAACAATAATTCAGGGTTTTTCCTGGTTGGTCCACGTGGACCAACCAGGCGCAAACCCTAGTTGACCTTGGTCAACTAGGTGACCTACCCCCTGTAGCCTTGTCAGAGGCTTATTTTTGGGTCGATTTCTCGGTTTCTTCGAGGACGCTAGGCACCTCATTTCGTGCTAGCGCCTTCTTGACTTTTGATCACCGATGATCGAGGAGGCTCGCCCATATCTAACATCGGTTTGTGGATCACTGAATCGCTCCAGAGATCTTGGTCTTTGGACCCCTGTCACCACGAGTCAAACCACATAAAATGAAACCCCTTCTTCCCTTTTGAATTCGAGTCCCCTTGGTACACCCTTCAGCGCCACCCTAGTGCTCCGGAGCTCCCTGGAGGTGACAGCTCCATCGCCAGCCCCTCAGCCAAGGCGTTCGAAGTCGAGGGAAGCTCCACCACCTCCGCCAACAGCCGGCGTCGAGGTACCCTTTCTCCTCTGGCTCCGGCCATCGAGGGCATCCCCCCGCTTATTTCTTTCTTGCATTTAGTTCCTGTTAGCTGTAGCTTCAAAAACCCCAAAAAATTCGAAGTTTCATCAACCATCTCGCCAAATCACGCACCTTGGCCGGAGCGCACCTCCGGCCGTGCACCCATATCGCGAACCACGCCTCTCCCCGACCACCCAAGGGTCCAGGCAGTTTGCCCTGGACCCGTTGACCATTCTTGCAGGTCAAAGCACGAACGAAGAGATCTGGAGGCGATTTTTGGAGCTCGTCGGAGCAGACGTAGCCCACCAGCTCCGCCCGTCACCAGCGAGCACCACGGCCTTCGCCGTGGGTTTTTGACGCCCCCAGGAGATAGACGAAAATCTGAGGAGCCTCCAGCCCCTTTTTGAAGCCGAAAAGCTCGCCGGAGACGGAGCTTGACCCCGGCGAACCTCGGTTCGCCGGAGTTCGTCGCTGTTCTTGCTCCGGGCTTCAGCACCGTTGGATCGAGGCGGAGCTCCAGTTCGCGTGACGACCGTCCGATCTTCCAAGCCCATCCACCGTCAGATCTCTTTCTGAGATCTAATCTCAGACGTCGACGCCAACCGTCATCGGCCGTTCTCGTGCTGCCACGTGGATAAGTGGCCCGCTCCCCGCCGCTGGATCGCCCATCGCCGCCAGCCGTTGGATGCGCGCCACGCGTCATCTGCGGAGCGCCCGAGCGAGGGTATTTTGCATCCCAACCCTCGCATTTTTTGTATTTAATATTTGGTATTTAAACTTTTGTCTGTAGTGTAAAAGTTTTGTAATATTTGCATAAACACCCCCGTACTTTCAGTATTTGCAGTTAGGTCCTCAGCCACGTCACCTCACGTGACCTGTACACGTGAGGTGTGGGCATTTTGCAGAGGAACCCCCGTACGTTTGTGTATTTCGTTTTAATCCAGAACTGTGGCGTGAAGTGTAAACTTTTTGATTATTTTGCAAGTTGACCCCTAGGTTTTTGATATATTGCATTTTAGTCCTCGCCAGGCGCGTGCAAGTCACGCGCCCTGGTGGGAAAATTTCTAAGAAGCCCAGGCGGCTTTTGTGATTGCTTTTTAGTGCTAGAAATTAAATATTCAGTGTATATATTTGTGGAAAATTGCATGTATGCACCTGGATGTTTTAGATATTGCACATATACCCCTGCCAGGACTGTTTAATGTTTGGATGCTTGTTGTATTTATTTGAATGATCATTTCGAGCCCAAAAATTTCACAAAAATAGACTTAAGCATCTGGATACGTGTACTTTAACGCCATCTATTTAGTTTTTGATTTCATTCTATTTTTATATTTATTAAAAAATCAAAAACATCCTTTTTGTGTACTGTCTACCTTAGAAAATACCAAAAAATATCAAAATTCCTCCAAAAATTCCCAAAAAATCACCTAGTGTCTATTTTATTCTATTTTAGTGTCAGTCAAAAAATCACTAAAAATCTCAAAAGAAAAAAAAACACTAAAAATTTAAAAACACTCAAAAACTTCAAAAAATATATATAAAATAGTAGAAAACTCCAAAAATTGCAAACTCAGCTTCTGTTTGTTCCTTATTTTGTTCTTTTTATTTGAAAAATAGTGTGAAAATTTTTAGCTACTGGTTGGTATTTTTAAATCTCATTTTACTCTCAGCCAGTCTCTTTTCCACTGTTTAGCTTTACTTCAGCCTTTAAAAATATCAAAAACACCTTGAAAAACCCCCAAAAATCACAAAAATAGTAAAAATCTTAAAAAGACCAAAAACATTTTATTCCTGAATTTTTGAGTATTTTTGCACCTTTTTATAAATATTTTAGCTTGCCTTCTATTAAATTGTCTTTACTTTCCAATATTGAAAAAAAAGAAATAAAAAATATAAAATATAAAATATAAAAATCAGAAAATTAAAAAATCAAAATACAAAAAAATTAAAAATTAAAAAAAATTAAAAAACTAAAAACCCACAAAAACATTTCCTTTGCTTGATTGCTTAGTGTAGACACATCACACACTCACACACACACTTTAGCATTTTTGCTTGAACTACCCTGCTTGTTCCCTGTGTTCGAACTCTCTACATACTTGCACCTATACATCTTTTATGTAGAGTTAAAAATAAATTTTAACTCCACATTAGTTCTACTTCATTGATCTTAGTGTGGGTTAATTGTTGATTAAATACGGATTTTGATTGGTCGACACTTCGACTGAGTTCACGCTTTGTGTTGAACTTAAGACCATCGATTTTCGTGTTTATCAGTGGGCCCGGGTGTTAAAGACCGAATTGGGAATGCAAGTTGGACTTGCAATGCGGAATGAGTTCCCGCTTCTTTTTATCGGAGTCGTAAGTTCTCATATTATTGGGATGCGACAAAGATAGGAAAGGAGATCCCAGATCTTGCTAGAGATATAATGGTAAGAATATCTCTTACATTGAAAGTGATTAAGGGAATGAACTTTCAGTGTTGACAAGGCAAGACAACTTTGATATAAAAATTCCTAAATCAAAGTAAAACATGTATATATAATATATATACCCATATGCAAATTTCTTATTTCAGATAATCCTTCATTAAACCCACTCAATGTTATACTCAATAATAACCAGTAAAATATCTTAGATTGGACTCATGATCCAGATATTGTACTTGCAGTTGGACACATAATGTATGTGGTTGCAATGTGCAAGTTTCCTCAACATAATGAGGAATGACAATTAAATAAGATAATAAGACATCACCTTAGGGTTTGTATGTCTCTATAGTCTTGATCTTTCATCGAGTGTACTTGGGAAGTGACATGTTGATGATGATCGTAATTGTCGAATAATCCTTATAAAATAAAAGAAGATATTTTGGCATACATATGTGCTCTAGACATTTAATCATGAATGACATGGTTCTCTACATAATGCAGAATGGTGGCTCGAAAGAGATGATGTATTCAAAATGTTTGAATACCTACCTGAACCTAAGTCTCCAAGAGTTAAGATGAATGTAGATATGATGAGTGTCATCATTCTACTATCTATACTCAAGTCATTCATGAAGCTTCATAATATTCATATTGTATGAATTTTATGAAGCATGTATAAATGTTGAAGTGCTCTTGTATTGAAATCTTTTGAATTCAACATAAGAGATTTTTTGTCTTAAACAATGGTTGTTTATAGATGAAGAGAGCACAATGGAAGCATGGGTTGGACCCATGTAAGAAGGAAAATCAAAGAGTTGATTGTACTTTTGTGACTTCCATATGACATCCAAAGAGTTGGATGAATGCCAATACTGCAATAAGTTGATGTGTTGATAGTATGACTATCAAGTCTGTCTAAAATCCTTAGTGAAGGACTCAGATAGAGCATCTGAATAATCTACATGTAATCATTGACTATGACTTTCTTATTTCATAAGTTAAAGTCTGACAATTGTATCCCAATCTTCTAATGACATTTGCAATTGGTTGCATATATATATTAGAAGATTAGAAATTTGATCTTAAGGTTTAGTAGTCATCTACATGGATATTGGTGTAATTGTTGCAGCAGTCTCTGTTGGATAGATGGACTTCATATTCTCAGTGGGAGAGCCCTTAGTCTTAGAGAATGTATCTATGACCTAGATATTAGAATGCCATCATTGTTTGTTTCTAAATGTTGGAAATAAACTTGAATTCTGAGATAGAACTATCATAAAGAGTTATGATGGAAATATTTCAGATAGTAATCTAACATCTAGTGGACTCCATAAAATTAGAAAATTAATGAATGGTTCATTAAGATTTCTAATACTGAAAATCAAACCTTATAAGATCAATAGGAGGATGAAGATCATTTAACAATGATCTGGCATCAAGACTTGGACATTTGTCTATTGATTTGATCAATAGACTAGTAAGATATGAAACTTTAGAATGTCTAAAATTTCAAATCTTACATACTTGTGAATATTGTATTCAAAGTAAAATGTCCAATACACCCTTCTCTGGGAATGGTGTTAGATGTCGAGGTATTTAGATCTCATACATATTGATGTATGTAGATCATCTATATCATAGTAAACATTATGGATATGTGATATCTATTGATGATTATGTATGATATGAGATTTCTTCTCTTCACCTGAGAAACCTTTGAAATGTTCAAAGATTTCACAATTTTGGTTTAGAACCAAAGTTTGAAGAAAGATGAAATGAATTTGATCTAACCTAGGTAGCTTGTACCTATTAGATAAAATTCAAAGAATACCTTATGGAGATATGAATATCATTTCTATCTCACTCCTCCTGATAAACTTGAACTCAATAGAGTTGTAGGGAGATACAATTGGATCATGTGTGACATGATTTGATCAATGATGAATTTTAGCATAATTATCCTCTTAGTTTCCAGGTATATATGTGTAGTAGAGACTACAATATATATCCTTAATAAGGTTCCATGCATGTAAGCTGGAATCTGGCACTTGAGAGTGCTACTTCATTAGGAAAATAAAGCATGGTATTGGATACCTACTTTATGACCTTGAGATTCTTAAAAGATCTCATATCTGAGAATGTGATTCTTGGAGGATTGAGACTCTTGAGAATCAAGATGAAAATGAAGTGAAGGAACTCACTTAATCTTGAGAAGATAATGAGGCTCCTGAAATCGGAAACTAAAAGGACAATTAAAGATGAAACATTAATACCTCTTCAAATGAGTTTGAGGATGTATTCCATGTGTCAGCCAAGTCTGACAATGATCGGACTTCATGTGATGAAGCTCCTGAGGATCGTGACATGGAAAGATGGATATTAGCAATAAAGTCTAAAGTAGACTTCATATACAAGTGTTGTATATGGACCCTCGAGGATCTACCTATAAGGGTTAGACCCGTTAAGGTGTAAATGGATCTTCAAGAAGAGAGGGAACCTGATGAGAAGGTAGAGACCTTCAAAGCTCGGTTCGTAGCCATAAGCTACACACCGAAAGAGAAGACATTGCTTGCAATGAGACTTGCTCTTCGGTAACCATTCTTAAAATCATCAGAATATTGCTAAAATTAGCTACACAACTTGACTATTGCATCTTCGAGATGTAATTCAAGATTGCATTCCTCTAAGAATACCTCTCTGAGGATATTCACATGAAGTAGCCCCAGGGCTTCATGATCAGGGAAAGTAAGGTGTGAAAGCTAAAGAAATTCATCTGTGGACTCAAATAAGCTTCTTGTAGTTGGAACATAAGATTTGATGAAATTATAAATGCTATGATTTCAAATAGAATCTTGATGTACCATGTGAAGCTTAGTGGGAGTGCCATTGTGTTCATCGTGCTAAATGTAGATAATATCCTAATCATTTGGAATGATATAAGGATGATAATAAGTGTTTTATAGACTGGCTATTCCATACCTTGAGATATGATCTCAAGAATACCTCTTAGATCTTAATTCTGAAGGTGTTCAGAAGAAAAGAGGGTGTTGGGACTGTCACATTTGTAGTACACCTTGGACATATTCCATTCTTGGAAATTCCAAGAAAGGCTTCCTTCCCTTGAGATTTGGTACTGACCTATTTAAAGGGATAGCACCTCAAAGAGTTGAGGAAGTGAATGCTGGAACTGCTTGCACTTGTGCATCAGTTACGAGAAGCTAAGTGTATACTAGATGTGTACAAAAGCCAGATATCTGCCATGCAGTGGGAGTAGTAAACTGTTGCTAATCCTACTATAGGGAGAGAAAACACTTGATTGCAGAAATAACAAAATCTTCAAAGATGACAAGGCTTTAGAGATGGTGATCTCTAAGTCTTATCTTCAAAAGCTTAAGACTTTATTTCTAAAAGGTCTTAACTGTAGATACCTTGAGAGATAGTGATCTCCCGGAATAAGGGTATTCTGATAAGGATTATGAAAATACTGGTTATAATAACTGAGCAATAGTGTCAAGGACACTATAATTGCTTTATCAAGATTGAGTATTGGTTGCATAAGATGCAACATTCGCATTGGATGCGAGCACTGTTACCTAGGGATATGCAAGTGCCGTAAAAGGACTTGGCATAGTCTTTTGGGAATAGAGTGACTGATCATCTTACCTAGCTATTTCTATATAGCCTATGATTGTCACATGAGTGTGGGTTTAAATGATTAGCCCATTAATGGCTCTTTGGGCTAGTGGGAGATTGTTGGACATGTGAGTCCAAGGCGAGCCATTATGCAATAAATGTTATTGCACATATCATTCCCTGATCTGAAATGAAGAATAAATAGTTTGCATAAAAGGTCCCTCTGTACAATTAGGGTTATGTACCATGGCTATCTTAATGATCATACAGCTGTTGATTCAATTATTGAATCATAGAGGCTGGTGCTTGGATGAATATCTAAAGAGTTAGATTGAGGACTCATCAAGCACCGTCAAATGATTGTTAAGATGTGATCTCCAGCCTGAGTAGGAGATGGCAATCCTTTCTTACATAGGCTGATATCTGACCGACCTCTTGATGCAGGTCCTCTGCATAGGAATAGAGATTCGGAGGTGTCAGATTAGTTAGGTCAAAGAGTTGACTTAACGAGATCGAGATAACCGAAGTCCTATGTTGAATGCTGTCACAGCATAGGCACGCATCCTCTGACCGGAGACAGATGTATTGTTATATGTCTGAGTATGTACATTTGGCAGACCAATAGGTTGATGACCTAACCAAGGTCTATACACCGGCGCGCTGGTGTGCATATAAGGGCATATGAGTAATACGATCTCTCAAAGGGATCATACAGGTTCACTACTGAACCGAAAGACATGAGCTCACTCATGAGATATTGGGAAGAATCAAATTCCGTGCACGGTCGTCTCGCTTTGGAAGCTTGACTGAATTTGTAGGTTTGATATATACTTTTGGAAAGTATATGATCAAGACCTAGGTATGATATATGCTTTTGGAAAGTATATGATCGATACCAAATCCCAATGATCAAATGAGAAACTTGGTGATCAAACCCTGAAGAAGACAGTATAATATTGATCTTAATCTTCGGGTTGACCATGGGTCTTCCAGTATGCAGGATGTACAGGTATTGGGAATACCTGAAGGGTGATGTGATCATAAACGATTGTATATCCATGACGCTTCCATTCCGAGGGAGTGATGAAACAGGTCTGGATTTTAGTGACTCCTTTCAGTAGAGAAGCAATCCGATCTTAGTCCAAGTGTTGGACATTGATCTGAATGAGATTCAGATTCAAAGAGAAGATTGGATTTGCGGTCTTGATTTAATCAAGCATCTGTGGGAGGTTCGTAAGATCTGGATTTGAGATAAGATCTCAATATCCAAGTCACTATACATGGAATAATACAATCGCCCTGTCCTTATCTCCAAGTATCTGCGGAGAAAGCACATTATTCTTGAAAGGGTTCAAGAATAATTCTTTTGATGAAATATCCAAGCAAGGACTTGATGATTAAATGTGATTTAATTATCAAGCTTAAATATGAATATGATTCATATTGTGAAAAAGATTATCTAAGATAATTAAATGAGATTTAATTATCAAGGATTAAGAGAATGTGGATAACACTATCCATGATATATGTGTGTTATAAATATGATTTATAATATACATATATAAGAGAGAGAATTTATGTAAATAGCATTTGTTAATTAATATTGTGAATTGGATTCACATTTGTTAATTAATTGGAAATGCAATTTACTAACTAGTTTGGGTTGTGAATATGATTCACACAATGTTCAATGGCAAGATTGAAATATTCACAAATTAATTTGGAATTAATTTGGTGAATATTTATAGTGATTAATTAAGGAATAATAGAATAAATAAAATAGAGATAATAACCACCATCATGGGTGGCGTCACCCATGAATTGTTCATGGGTGACGCCCCCCCCCTTTTAGGAGGGTGGTTAACTCCACTTTATTTATCATGTTATCCCTTGATTAATTAATTTTAAATTGTTGTTATTGAACAACAATCCTAGCCATTGATTTATCATGGACCAAGCATAGCCCTTGGATCCATGTGTCCCATGGATTGAGATCCATTGGATCCTAAACTAGTATAAAAGGAGGGCTAGGGTAGCCTCTCCAAGGTACATCATCTAGAGTTGTGAAAGACAACTTCTCTCTCTCTCTCTCTAATTCTCGTGTGTGATCTCTCTCTTAATTTCCAAGTGGCCGTCCACTTTGAATATTGAAGAGGAGAGCATCTTGCTTCGCCTTCGACGCTTGGATCTTCGTCAAGGATTGCGGGAAGGACGCGACTCATCATCGTGCCCGCAAGCGCATTCTCCGTGGGTCGGACTTAAGATAGGAGGATCTCTATTTTGGGATCTCACGATCACAACCACGCTTCAAGAGGTAATCCTTATACTTTGTGGTTTGATGAAACGATCCGAGAAGTGTTCTCGTGATCATGTGGTTTCATCGTTATGTTAAAAATTTTAATTTCCGCTGCATCTAGCATCTAGTACGACTAGTTGCTCCGATCGTATACGATACGATCAACACGCTTCCGTGATGCGCTTAAGGATTCTCAATATCCTTCAAGTGGTATCAGAGCCATATGTCGAATATGGTTTTGGATATGATCCATAGACCTTAGACGATTTGGTTCTTGAAAGGGTTGCGAAATTTTTACTGCATTTCAATTTTTCGCACCTCTATAAAATTGAATTTTTCGGCTCTGTTTAAAATGTTTAAACACGAAATTTTCAATTGGATTTTGTTCCCCATTAAACAAGGAAACCATAGGACTTGAGTTTACTAAATTTGGACTTTATTTGCTCAAGATATGGCTTTTTGAATATGACTATATTCACTGTTGCGGGAACTGCGGATTTGAACGTAATTAATGAGATGATTACGGTTTTAATCCGCCTTGAAATGCGTGAATTATCACTTGGGTTCTTTAATAAATCAAATAGGCAATCTTTGGAAACTGAGTTTGCATTTTTTGGATTTAAATTGATCAAGATAAGTTAATTTTAGTGATTGGGGGTCACTGCTGGAAATTAACTATTTTGATCTTGAACCTTGTGATATGTCATTCAATTATCATGATGAAAATTAATTGTTAATTTTCTGGAATAATTAGTGATAAATATTTGTGAAATATTTAAAGAGATAATTATTTCATTGAATGACATTTGCCTAAACCACAATGATGAGATATTAGATCTTGATCATTGTTTCATCAACAAACATTGATTTCATGAAAAACCATAGTTTATCCTACAATTGTTGTAGGACAACTTTTACATGAAAAACCCTTTTTTGCTTGAATAGGATTGGGGATTTGTCTAGCAAATCTCCTTATAATCAAAAATGTTTTGATTTATATTATATGGTATAATTTCGGTTGAAAAACCGATGAACATCTCAAAGTACATGATGGTCTATCTGGTATTATCCTTTCCCGAGGCGGATGTGGTGCCTAGTCGGAGAGCATTGGGGTAGCGGGTTGCAACGTATGTGCTCCGTCCCACTCTCGTCGGTACTGGCCATGACAGCGGGTAGGGACTGTATAATACCGGAGACAGACAATGTGTATTTTTCTAATTATTAAAATTCGAATAATACGTATTTTGAGATAATACCTACTATTCAAGTAAAAGACATGTTTGTTGATTGATGTTTGGATTGATGATTAATTTAATGTGATTAAATTAATTATGTCCAATAAACACTCTATTTTGAATAGATGTGTATTTCCCTTGGAAGAATTAATTATGTGAATATGATTCACGATAATTAATTACAATTTGAATATAAGGTGGAGGATCACATAAGTGACATCCATGGTCTCCCGTCAAGGCGAAGGGTTCCGTCGCCACGGATTGTATGTAGGAGACGCCTGTCCGAAGTGACAGATCCTATATGCAAGCGCATCTGGATCGGGCTCTTTGCTTCTCGAAAGAGTAAGGCCGTATGCGTAGTGACCTCAATATCGAGTCCTCATATTATTGGGGCGATATTGGATTGCGCATAGCGAGTTCTAATCCTGTTGACGGTTGGTTCAATTAGCAACGGGTCAACATCATCTTAGGGGTGGTGGGCCCGGGTGTTAAAGACCGAATTGGGAATGCAAGTTGGACTTGCAATGCGGAATGAGTTCCCGCTTCTTTTTATCGGAGTCGTAAGTTCTCATATTATTGGGATGCGACAAAGATAGGAAAGGAGATCCCAGATCTTGCTAGAGATATAATGGTAAGAATATCTCTTACATTGAAAGTGATTAAGGGAATGAACTTTCAGTGTTGACAAGGCAAGACAACTTTGATATAAAAATTCCTAAATCAAAGTAAAACATGTATATATAATATATATACCCATATGCAAATTTCTTATTTCAGATAATCCTTCATTAAACCCACTCAATGTTATACTCAATAATAACCAGTAAAATATCTTGGATTGGACTCATGATCCAGATATTGTACTTGCAGTTGGACACATAATGTATGTGGTTGCAATGTGCAAGTTTCCTCAACATAATGAGGAATGACAATTAAATAAGATAATAAGACATCACCTTAGGGTTTGTATGTCTCTATAGTCTTGATCTTTCATCGAGTGTACTTGGGAAGTGACATGTTGATGATGATCGTAATTGTCGAATAATCCTTATAAAATAAAAGAAGATATTTTGGCATACATATGTGCTCTAGACATTTAATCATGAATGACATGGTTCTCTACATAATGCAGAATGGTGGCTCGAAAGAGATGATGTATTCAAAATGTTTGAATACCTACCTGAACCTAAGTCTCCAAGAGTTAAGATGAATGTAGATATGATGAGTGTCATCATTCTACTATCTATACTCAAGTCATTCATGAAGCTTCATAATATTCATATTGTATGAATTTTATGAAGCATGTATAAATGTTGAAGTGCTCTTGTATTGAAATCTTTTGAATTCAACATAAGAGATTTTTTGTCTTAAACAATGGTTGTTTATAGATGAAGAGAGCACAATGGAAGCATGGGTTGGACCCATGTAAGAAGGAAAATCAAAGAGTTGATTGTACTTTTGTGACTTCCATATGACATCCAAAGAGTTGGATGAATGCCAATACTGCAATAAGTTGATGTGTTGATAGTATGACTATCAAGTCTGTCTAAAATCCTTAGTGAAGGACTCAGATAGAGCATCTGAATAATCTACATGTAATCATTGACTATGACTTTCTTATTTCATAAGTTAAAGTCTGACAATTGTATCCCAATCTTCTAATGACATTTGCAATTGGTTGCATATATATATATTAGAAGATTAGAAATTTGATCTTAAGGTTTAGTAGTCATCTACATGGATATTGCTGTAATTGTTGCAGCAGTCTCTGTTGGATAGATGGACTTCATATTCTCAGTGGGAGAGCCCTTAGTCTTAGAGAATGTATCTATGACCTAGATATTAGAATGCCATCATTGTTTGTTTCTAAATGTTGGAAATAAACTTGAATTCTGAGATAGAACTATCATAAAGAGTTATGATGGAAATATTTCAGATAGTAATCTAACATCTAGTGGACTCCATAAAATTAGAAAATTAATGAATGGTTCATTAAGATTTCTAATACTTAAAATCAAACCTTATAAGATCAATAGGAGGATGAAGATCATTTAACAATGATCTGGCATCAAGACTTGGACATTTGTCTATTGATTTGATCAATAGACTAGTAAGATATGAAACTTTAGAATGTCTAAAATTTCAAATCTTACATACTTGTGAATATTGTATTCAAAGTAAAATGTCCAATACACCCTTCTCTGGGAATGGTGTTAGATGTCGAGGTATTTAGATCTCATACATATTGATGTATGTAGATCATCTATATCATAGTAAACATTATGGATATGTGATATCTATTGATGATTATGTATGATATGAGATTTCTTCTCTTCACCTGAGAAACCTTTGAAATGTTCAAAGATTTCACAATTTTGGTTTAGAACCAAAGTTTGAAGAAAGATGAAATGAATTTGATCTAACCTAGGTAGCTTGTACCTATTAGATAAAATTCAAAGAATACCTTATGGAGATATGAATATCATTTCTATCTCACTCCTCCTGATAAACTTGAACTCAATAGAGTTGTAGGGAGATACAATTGGATCATGTGTGACATGATTTGATCAATGATGAATTTTAGCATAATTATCCTCTTAGTTTCCAGGTATATATGTGTAGTAGAGACTACAATATATATCCTTAATAAGGTTCCATGCATGTAAGCTGGAATCTGGCACTTGAGAGTGCTACTTCATTAGGAAAATAAAGCATGGTATTGGATACCTACTTTATGACCTTGAGATTCTTAAAAGATCTCATATCTGAGAATGTGATTCTTGGAGGATTGAGACTCTTGAGAATCAAGATGAAAATGAAGTGAAGGAACTCACTTAATCTTGAGAAGATAATGAGGCTCCTGAAATCGGAAACTAAAAGGACAATTAAAGATGAAACATTAATACCTCTTCAAATGAGTTTGAGGATGTATTCCATGTGTCAGCCAAGTCTGACAATGATCGGACTTCATGTGATGAAGCTCCTGAGGATCGTGACATGGAAAGATGGATATTAGCAATAAAGTCTAAAGTAGACTTCATATACAAGTGTTGTATATGGACCCTCGAGGATCTACCTATAAGGGTTAGACCCGTTAAGGTGTAAATGGATCTTCAAGAAGAGAGGGAACCTGATGAGAAGGTAGAGACCTTCAAAGCTCGGTTCGTAGCCATAAGCTACACACCGGAAGAGAAGACATTGCTTGCAATGAGACTTGCTCTTCGGTAACCATTCTTAAAATCATCAGAATATTGCTAAAATTAGCTACACAACTTGACTATTGCATCTTCGAGATGTAATTCAAGATTGCATTCCTCTAAGAATACCTCTCTGAGGATATTCACATGAAGTAGCCCCAGGGCTTCATGATCAGGGAAAGTAAGGTGTGAAAGCTAAAGAAATTCATCTGTGGACTCAAATAAGCTTCTTGTAGTTGGAACATAAGATTTGATGAAATTATAAATGCTATGATTTCAAATAGAATCTTGATGTACCATGTGAAGCTTAGTGGGAGTGCCATTGTGTTCATCGTGCTAAATGTAGATAATATCCTAATCATTTGGAATGATATAAGGATGATAATAAGTGTTTTATAGACTGGCTATTCCATACCTTGAGATATGATCTCAAGAATACCTCTTAGATCTTAATTCTGAAGGTGTTCAGAAGAAAAGAGGGTGTTGGGACTGTCACATTTGTAGTACACCTTGGACATATTCCATTCTTGGAAATTCCAAGAAAGGCTTCCTTCCCTTGAGATTTGGTACTGACCTATCTAAAGGGATAGCACCTCAAAGAGTTGAGGAAGTGAATGCTGGAACTGCTTGCACTTGTGCATCAGTTACGAGAAGCTAAGTGTATACTAGATGTGTACAAAAGCCAGATATCTGCCATGCAGTGGGAGTAGTAAACTGTTGCTAATCCTACTATAGGGAGAGAAAACACTTGATTGCAGAAATAACAAAATCTTCAAAGATGACAAGGCTTTAGAGATGGTGATCTCTAAGTCTTATCTTCAAAAGCTTAAGACTTTATTTCTAAAAGGTCTTAACTGTAGATACCTTGAGAGATAGTGATCTCCCGGAATAAGGGTATTCTGATAAGGATTATGAAAATACTGGTTATAATAATTGAGCAATAGTGTCAAGGACACTATAATTGCTTTATCAAGATTGAGTATTGGTTGCATAAGATGCAACATTCGCATTGGATGCGAGTACTGTTACCTAGGGATATGCAAGTGCCGTAAAAGGACTTGGCATAGTCTTTTGGGAACAGAGTGACTGATCAGCTTACCTGGCTATTTCTATATAGCCTATGATTGTCACATGAGTGTGGGTTTAAATGATTAGCCCATTAATGGCTCTTTGGGCTAGTGGGAGATTGTTGGACATGTGAGCCCACGGCGAGCCATTATGCAATAAATGTTATTGCACATATCATTCCCTGATCTGAAATGAAGAATAAATAGTTTGCATAAAAGGTCCCTCTGTACAATTAGGGTTATGTACCATGGCTATCTTAATGATCATACAGCTGTTGATTCAATTATTGAATCATAGAGGCTGCTGCTTGGATGAATATCTAAAGAGTTAGATTGAGGACTCATCAAGCACCGTCAAATGATTGTTAAGATGTGATCTCCAGCCTGAGTAGGAGATGGCAATCCTTTCTCACATAGGCTGATATCTGACCGACCTCTTGATGCAGGTCCTCTGCATAGGAATAGAGATTCGGAGGTGTCAGATTAGTTAGGTCAAAGAGTTGACTTAACGAGATCGAGATAACCGAAGTCCTATGTTGAATGCTGTCACAGCATAGGCACGCATCCTCTGACCGGAAACAGATGTATTGCTATATGTCTGAGTATGTACATTTGGCAGACCAATAGGTTGATGACCTAACCAAGGTCTATACACCGGCGCGCTGGTGTGCATATAAGGGCATATGAGTAATACGATCTCTCAAAGGGATCATACAGGTTCACTACTGAACCGGAAGACATGAGCTCACTCATGAGATATTGGGAAGAATCAAATTCTGTGCACGGTCGTCTCGCTTTGGAAGCTTGACTGAATTTGTAGGTTTGATATATACTTTTGGAAAGTATATGATCAAGACCTAGGTATGATATATGCTTTTGGAAAGTATATGATCGATACCAAATCCCAATGATCAAATGAGAAACTTGGTGATCAAACCCTGAAGAAGACAGTATAATATTGATCTTAATCTTCGGGTTGACCATGGGTCTTCCAGTATGCAGGATGTACAGGTATTGGGAATACCTGAAGGGTGATGTGATCATAAACGATTGTATATCCATGACGCTTCCATTCCGAGGGAGTGATGAAACAGGTCTGGATTTTAGTGACTCCTTTCAGTAGAGAAGCAATCCGATCTTAGTCCAAGTGTTGGACATTGATCTGAATGAGATTCAGATTCAAAGAGAAGATTGGATTTGCGGTCTTGATTTAATCAAGCATCTGTGGGAGGTTCGTAAGATCTGGATTTGAGATAAGATCTCAATATCCAAGTCACTATACATGGAATAATACAATCGCCCTGTCCTTATCTCCAAGTATCTGCGGAGAAAGCACATTATTCTTGAAAGGGTTCAAGAATAATTCTTTTGATGAAATATCCAAGCAAGGACTTGATGATTAAATGTGATTTAATTATCAAGCTTAAATATGAATATGATTCATATTGTGAAAAAGATTATCTAAGATAATTAAATGAGATTTAATTATCAAGGATTAAGAGAATGTGGATAACACTATCCATGATATATGTGTGTTATAAATATGATTTATAATATACATATATAAGAGAGAGAATTTATGTAAATAGCATTTGTTAATTAATATTGTGAATTGGATTCACATTTGTTAATTAATTGGAAATGCAATTTACTAACTAGTTTGGGTTGTGAATATGATTCACACAATGTTCAATGGCAAGATTGAAATATTCACAAATTAATTTGGAATTAATTTGGTGAATATTTATAGTGATTAATTAAGGAATAATAGAATAAATAAAATGGAGATAATAACCACCATCATGGGTGGCGTCACCCATGAATTGTTCATGGGTGACGCCCCCCCTTTTAGGAGGGTGGTTAACTCCACTTTATTTATCATGTTATCCCTTGATTAATTAATTTTAAATTGTTGTTATTGAACAACAATCCTAGCCAATCATTTATCATGGACCAAGCATAGCCCTTGGATCCATGTGTCCCATGGATTGAGATCCATTGGATCCTAAACTAGTATAAAAGGAGGGCTAGGGTAGCCTCTCCAAGGTACATCATCTAGAGTTGTGAAAGACAACTTCTCTCTCTCTCTCTCTAATTCTCGTGTGTGATCTCTCTCTTAATTTCCAAGTGGCCGTCCACTTTGAATATTGAAGAGGAGAGCATCTTGCTTCGCCTTCGACGCTTGGATCTTCGTCAAGGATTGCGGGAAGGACGCGACTCATCATCATGCCCGCAAGCGCATTCTCCGTGGGTCGGACTTAAGATAGGAGGATCTCTATTTTGGGATCTCGCGATCACAACCACGCTTCAAGAGGTAATCCTTATACTTTGTGGTTTGATGAAACGATCCGAGAAGTGTTCTCGTGATCATGTGGTTTCATCGTTATGTTAAAAATTTTAATTTCCGCTGCATCTAGCATCTAGTACGACTAGTTGCTCCGATCGTATACGATACGATCAACACGCTTCCGTGATGCGCTTAAGGATTCTCAATATCCTTCAACGACTTCTTCTACCTACAGCTCTCCTCTGATGATGAGTTCCTGTCAAATGATTCAAGTGGAACTGGAATGACACCCCTCGAAGTGTGAACATTGTATCTCTTTCTATCATTCCTCGGTCTCATGCCCGTTCTTTGCATTGTATTCCTCTATTGAAGTGGAGCCAACGGTCGAGGTGCTTGAACTGTTAGCTAGAGCCCAACCTCTTGTCCCATATGGTTTCGATGGCGTTGGTCCCTTGCAGCAGTTGGTTAGCAGTTCAGGCTTCTTCTTCTCTTGAGGATGAGGTATCCCCCCCCATTGATCGACGCCTCATGCTCGTCTGTCGCTCCTTCGGCTTCCACACTTAAAAAGGGACAAGGCAACCTCTTCTCTACCTTATCCTATTGTTCGAATGCCATTTTTCACCGTACGCACCATGTCCAATGGAAACATCTGCTTAGACCTAAAGGCTAGCTTCTTAATTTCCATGGCCCATAAAGAATTGATCTTAACTCCTTGTCAGTGAACTTTGAGTCCCTTGATGAAGGAATCGACCCCCAAATTGACCCGTCTCTTGATAAATCTGTGGAACCCAACCCGTCATGAAACACTACCCCATACAGGAAGAAGAAGTTGCCAAGTCGTGGTTAGAAGAATGCTAGCCCTCTCGAGCCACCCCACAATCATATTAATGTATGTAGTTGTTTGAAATGTGTGTGGCATCAAAAAACCTCGGAAAGTCATAGCGTTGTTATGACAAGTCATTTCACATAATGCAGAGACCATTGGATGGATTGGTTGAAGCTAAAGTTTGACGTGAAAATAGGGGGGATTCCTATCCCTCATCCCCATCAAGTGGAATTTCATCCACAATAACACTCCAATGGGTCGAATCTATGTCCTGTTGAAGGAATCATGTTGGAAATGTAGCCATGTGTGGATCTCCCCACAAGCTATCACCCTCTCATGCACTAATGACAGTGGCCTCAACATGACCATCTCGATCATATATGGTGCTAACAGCCCAATGGACCGTCAGCGTCTTTGGGAAGAACTGAAGCGCCTCAATAATGCCTTGGTTGTCTCATTGTCGGTTTGTGCATTGTTGCTGCCACAGTTTGGGAGACTTGGGCCGAGAGAAATCGCCGCTAAGCTTCCTCTCGATCTTGTTCTGCAGCTACTATTACACGATCCATTGTACAAACTGTGTGTATTCTAGAAAATTAACATTGTTCTCGGGCTTTTGCACTCGGGTCCAATCTTAGACTCATTTCTTTTGTCTTTCCTTTCAGCTCTACTTTGTAAATACCCTTCGGTTCTTTTGTTATTAACACAGAGAAAATCTTATCAAATATGATGGAAGTTTACCATGGTTTAGTTTAAACCGTGGTTTAGTTTAACTCTTTGTCGGCCAATATGATGGAAGTTTACAAGTGATAAAATAGTACAAATGATATTCCAAAAAGAAAGTGGCACGACTGATATTGCAGAAGTCAGGCACGAGTAATAAAAATCTTATCTTTTTTTTATCCTCTGACTTATCGCTTATTCTATAGAAATCTGACTCAGTAGGGATGCAAACGAACGAATACGAATGCGAATTCAGGTCATACCATAACCATATCCATATTATTTTACGAATACGAATACGAATACGAATGTTACACGAATGTAAAAAACCAAGATCCATATTCTCAAAATACGAATACGAATACGAAACGAATCTTTTACGAACGAATACGAATATTAAACGAATGTTAACTTTAACATGAATATTAAATTATAAACAAAAATGTACCTAGATTATTCGGTGACCATTTCCGCATAACTTCCATCTTTTGTTTAACCGCATTCCATGATTCAAACAAGCAGTATGTGGTGTATAAAATCTACATTATATACCATAATATTAGAGATCCTCTTGTGCAATCACATAAGAAAATGGTAGAATGGAATGAACATTATAAGATAAAGATGTTATACCATATCGATTGCAACGAAGGGAAGAGAGCGGGCGAGGCGAGGTAGCGGCTGCAGCAAAGGGAGTGGAGATGGTCGACACGGGGGTGGGCCTGGCGGCAGGGGGGCTGCAAGGGGGCAGTGGGTGGCTGGGGGAAGGGGCGGCAACATGGCCGCATGGGGAGGAGAATCGGCATTGGGTGGGGATGGCGGCAGGGGGCTACAAGAGGGCAGGGGGTGGCAAGGGGGCGGCAGCGGAGCCGTCGGGGGGAGGAGATGGTCGGTACAGGGGCTGCAATAGGGGCGGGGGGTCGCAGGAGGAGGCGGTGTTGGGTGGTGGGCGATGGTCGGCAACGAGGCCGCAAGGAGGAGGAGGCGGTGGCTATCTGCAGGAGGGCCGCAAGGGGGGTGGTGGACAACAGCGGGGCCGCAGGAGGAGGAGGTGGCTGGCAGAGCAGTGCTAGGGGTGGCCGCAGGAGGAGGTGGTGGGCGGCAGCCTGGGGAGAGGGAAGGGGGCGTTGGGGGTGGGGGTTGGGCGGCGGGTTTGATTTGGGGATGAATAAACCCTAAACTAATAAGTATGTTTTAAAATATTTAATATATAAAACGAATATTCGTATTCGTATTCGGATTCATTTTTTTTCGTATTCGTATTCGCATTCGTATTCGTTAATCCAAGATTCGTATTCGTATTCGTATCCGCGAAAAATTCGTTTAGGATCGTATTCGCCAGTTTTACAAAAACAAGAACCATATCCTCTTAAAAACGAATACGAACACGAATGAATACGAATATAACCGCATCCGTTTGCGTCCCTACTGGCAGGTCAACACCGGACGTGTAATCGCTGTTTTCATAGATTTGCGTGATCGTTTTCTCGGCCTCTTCGGGAAGCTTCCACCTGCCCCTTATTGAGAATGAGCAAGGCGTGCGTCTTATAGTTCCCGTTAACTAAGCAGATGACTAAGCAAATGGGAAAAAGGACAAAAAACGATGACCTGTTGAACAGATGGTGCCAGTTGTTGAAAAGACCACATGATTCCTGGGCTCCACCAATGTAATCTAAAGTCTGATCAAGGGAAATGTAGGTCCCCAATAATTATCATCCCAATCCATGAGGGCGATGTTTGGGGGTCCTACGATTGAATTTCTTCTCAAAGGAAAAACCCCATGCTTGCAACAATTAAGTCAATTATAAGTTTTTTTATATCTTAATCTCGTGTGCATTTGTGTTTACGTGTTGAACCCTTCGTGATAACGAGTTACATGTAAAACCTTAAACTAGTAATTCATGATTACATGGTATAGCTGTGTTAACTTTCGTCAGATTTCTTTTCCAGTTGTAACGTGTACCGTTAAAAGTTGACATTTTAAACCTGTGATCCATCAAATTTTTGAATAATGCTCACCATGCCTCCTCTTTCCAACATCCTTCTTCCTCTTTACTGCACAGCCCCCTCCTCTCATCTACACCCTCCAATCATCCATCCCCAACTTCGACCTCGATGACAAGACCCACAACTGCTCTGGTCCTTGGTTGCGCTCCGAGCTCCTTATCGAGTCCCTCTTCCATTGTCGCTTATTGTATTCTGTTTCCCATCTCATCCTCAACCAGGATCGCATGCACCCATGCCGGCCTCTCCTCTATGTCTTCCACCCTGACCTCCTCTTTCTCAAAATCCGCCCAACCAGCTCCATCCACCGCTCCGCTGTCCAACGTCGGCCCGACCTTCCTTTCACCTCATCTTTCCTCCCATTCATGCCACCGACGCCGGACTCATATATCGACAGCGGCGTCCGGCCTCCAACGAAAGGTATTTGATTGTCAAATATATTCAGTTTTGTTTAGAAAAAGGATTTTAAGATATATTCATACCATAATTTAAAGAGAAAACTACAAAAAAAATCCCTGAACTATGCACCTGATTTCAATCTCATACATTAACTTTTAAAAGTAACAATTTGGTACTCCAACTTTCAAATTTGTCTCAATATGGTCTTTTACTATAGAAATTTAGTTGATTATTTCGTTATTTTAACCTTAAATTACAATAGTCAGGGACCACATCGAGACAAATTTGAAAATTAGGATACCACATTGTTACTTTTTAAAGTTCAGGTATGACATTAAAAACAGTTAAATAGTCCAGGGACTTTTTTGTAACTCTAATTTAAACGAAGTGTTAGTAGCCATGCATTCCTTTGCTACGACGGTTACGAAGTGCTGGTTCATGTGTATAACATCTGCATCGTTTGGCTAATTTTTAGTATATATAAGTGTTTGATCTAGAGTTGGTGATTCAATGCTTGTCATTCTAATTTCTGACTAATGAGATTTATTTCTACGTAGAGCTGTCGATCATACAGCAAATGACATGACAATTACGTTAACAATAAGTATAATTAACGAACTGTAATGTTAAAATCACATTAAAAAAATCAAAAATTCGATCATAAAATAGCAAACGACGTCGGATTTAAGCGAAATTTGAAGGATATGTAGAACAATAATTTACTTTATATCTTAGTATATATCATTGTATTTCTAATTCTAGAATATATCATTAATATCAATAAATATTTAATATTCATTTATTTATATCATATTCTATTTTTATATTAATATTGAATTCTATTGAAATTTAAAATCGATTTTATTTACATTCTATATTTTGAACATTAACTTAAGATTCAATCTATATAGTTGTAATTTTAAATTCAGATTCGCAAAAAAATGCCATGACTCAATGTCTCTTGCCGAATGACAGCGATGACTTCTATCCAGTTGTTGATAGATTCTTAGCATATATGTCAATCATGATACTTTCGACATAATTAAGTATAAACACACAATAAATGTTAAAAGGGGTTTTACCATTTGTGCCCCTCTGAGATATCGCAATTTAAGTTATACCCCTATCTTTTTGGTACTATCAGTTGTGCCCCTTACTTCTTTATCCATTATCACTTGTGCCCTTCCGTTAGATTGACCGTCAATGAGTTGACTTAACCATGGTTTTTCAAACCTTAGTGTAGTTAAGAGGGGTATTATTGTCCAGACTTCTTCTTCATCTTCTTCCTCCTCCATTTATTCTTCTTCCTTTTTCTTCATAATTTCTCCTAGTGTCACCTTCATGCATCCATCGAATCTCTAAAATTTTTGCATTTTTACGGATATATCACTCATTACGAATCAAACGATGAATTTTATTGAAATTTTTGATGAATTTTTATGAATCAATTAGTAAAAAATTTATCTTAACTTAAAAAATAATGAAAGCCCTCATGTTTCAGCCCTTCCTCTCCAGGTTCTTGACGACGGCTGGCAGGATGCCGACCTGGGCGCAGGGGGGGATAGGATGCGCGGGGGAGGAGGAGGCGCGGGACGGGGGAGGGGTAGGCTGGGGCAGGGGTGGGGGAGGTCGGGGTGGAGGGGCGGCAGGGAGGTTGGGGCGGAGGGGCGACAGGGGGTGGAGGGAGGTCGGGGCGGAGGGGCGGCAGGGAGTGGGGGGAGGTCGGGGCGGCAGGGAGGCTGGGGCGGAGAGGCGACAGGGGGTGGGAGGAGGTCAGGGCGGAGGGGTCGCAGGGGGTGGGGGAGGTCGGGGCAGTAGGGAGGCTGGGGCGGAGGGGCGACAAGGGGTGGGGGGGAGGTCGAGGCAGGGGACGGGAGGAGGTTGGGGCGGAGGAGGGGGCTGGCTGGGGCGAAGGAAGAGGGCAGGCCGAGGTGGGGGAGGAGTTCCGGGCGGAGAGGGAGAAGGAGGAGGTAGGAGGAGGAGGAGGATGATGATGGGGGAAGAGGAGGAAAAAGAAGAGGATGAGGAAGAGGGTGTCAAATGACCATTGAACCCCTTTTTTAAATTAATTCTGCTTATGTCCTCAAAGTTAACGTCCGTTTGCACTGTGGATGGACAACAACTAACCCAAGGGGAACAACTGATAGAACGGCAAGAAGTGAAGGGCACAATTGATATTGCCAAAAAGATAGGGGCATAACTGATATTGTGATATCTCGGAGGGGCACAACTGATAAAAACCCATGTTAAAATTAGTTACACATGTAGAAATTAAGTGGCATTTCAACTTTCAATTATAGACTTCATGTTTTGGTTCTTACTATATTTGAACCCAGGCGAAGTTCAATTGGCACATTCTACATCCTAGCGGCATCTCCTTTCTCTTCTTTAAATTGCATCAGCAATCCCTAAGATGCTTAGTTAATTGACAATACTTAGTGAATTGGCGATTGACTGCTTCTTTTACTTTTGCATTAGTACTGCCAAATCCATCGATTTCAACAGGAATCTATACACAATAATTAATTAACATGTTTATAACACCAAATTTTACAAGAAACACAAGGACAATTACACACCTTGATTCAATCATAGGCACCTCGGAGATCTGCTGACTCAAGCCCTGAAGTCTGCAACCAATGTAACATCCTCTCTTGTTGCTATCATGCAAATCAATTGTTGATCACTTGCTTGCTTGGCATCCAGCGGTCTGCCTTCATCTAAGTCAATCTTGATAATCGGCTTATGCCCTTAGCTTCTGCATACTTGACCCATATGATACCTCTTGACTATCCCCCTCAGCACGCTGCATTTGATTTAATCAAGTTCATGAACGCGTAAGCTGCAGTTGCCCATCCATGTTTGCCCAGTGTATATGTCATTATCAGTCCCACCCTGTCCCTGATAGAATGGCTTCCCCCTACCTAGGAGTGCTAGTTAAGCACAAGCACCTCCCATGCTAACAAGTTAAGTATCATGACGATAACAAAACTAAATTAGTCACCTCTCTCAAGAAGTAGACAGCCTTTGATGTATGACAATGCTCAGATAGTTGTGCAGGTGTTGGCAATGTATTAGACTAACTATAAACAGTGGATTCTAGTTGTATGCTCTTATCTTTCTTTTGTCTCTTCTCAAACAGTCCAAACATGATTAAGAAAACTTTTTTATCCAAATTATTATTCAGAATTTCTCGTATCTGCAACAAAACATGAATCGAATACAAAAAATTTAAACAAAATGATAAACACAAATAAATTAGTCAGGTAGTCATAATATCCTTCACGTGCATCACACCCTCATAAAATGAATCTTGACCCAACATACAAATTAAACCAGAGATATTTGTGACAACTTATATTTAGATCTGGGTTTCTTTAACCCACATATTACCTTTACCTTGTTTCTGAAAAATATAGAAAACACACACTCATAATGTATCAGCTCTAGAAATAGTGCGGTTCTAAAGAAACTTCAAATATTTCTTCTCTAATCTATGTTCAAATTATAAAAAAATACAGAGTTGCCATATCAAGAAGCCCAGAATTGTAGAAAACAGGAACACAAGACCCTAAATTATTGGAGGCTTGCTACGATGATCGGAGACGTGCAAGCTAGTGTTAATATGGCCCCTGATGTATCATTCCAGAACATAACACAGTCTAAATCCAAAATGTTGAAAGACAATCACAAATAGTTAGGGGTATTATGCCTAACCTATTGAGCATGATCTGCTGATTTTTAAGAATAATTTAGTATCTAAGAAGAAAACAATGTCCAAAGAGTTTGAAAATGACTTTTCTTCTCCTAGTAAATGAGCTCAGAAATATGCCATTTCTCAAAAAAATCAACTTAATTTTGTGAATAAAAGGCAAAATTAAATAATATTCGACATTATTAGATGAATCCTTAAATTCAAAAGGGCATTCACACTTTTAATAGGGATTCCACACCCTTAGAATATCGGTCATCGTTAAATTTAAATGACAATCACAAATAGTCAATGGGTTTCGGTATAACATATTAAACATGATTTATAATTTAGAAGAAAATTTTAGAACCTAAAAAAGCAACGACCGACGACTTTAAGATGCAAGATTTATGCTTTCCAACAGAAGTCCAAAGAAAGGTGCACGAATCATCATACCGAGTGCCTGCAGTGCCTGAGGAGATATTTCAGACCTTGAGATAGGAAGGGTCATCTTCTCCCAAAAACCAACCGTCTGCACCGATGGGCGGTGGATGCTTCCCGAGCACGGTAGAAGAATTATTAACTGGGGCGAGCAGACATCGATAGCATTTTTGGACAGCGGAGGCCGGAGAGTGGCTCTAAATGAAACAAGCAGGGGCTGGAGAAGGTCCAATCTGAGGCTGGAGAAAGGCTCGAAAGAGGAGAGGGTCATGGAAGAATGGAGAGGAAATAATAGGCGAAGGCGTCCTTTGGGCTTTAGGGTATCCGGACAGTTTTGGATGTTAGGAGAATGCCAGACGAGATTTGCAGGATGTTTGGTAAAGTTAAAAATCATGTGTGTGGACGTTATTATGTAACATCTTCCAAAATATCTCTAGGTAGATGTTAACTATATTGGAATGTCAACCTATACTTATGCGCATGATATGACAACGTTAATAAATAATGTCGTCAATAAATTTGTATCTGGTGGATATTAATCAATAATGTCTACTAACAACACAATCTAGGTGGACATTGTTAGGTTATTTTTATTCTGAGGGGGAGAAAAGTAGTTGAAATTTGTCTTATTTATTGATTATAGTCTTTGATGGTACTGAGAGGGGAACTTTCTACTTCAAAAAAGTACAATACTTAATGAGTATACTGATTGATTATATACCAATGATCCGTGACAATCATGGAATAATAAGCTGAGGATGTCACAGAATGGGAGAATTTCGTTACATCTATATTCATGCATTTGTATGTTATGAGAAGAGTGGATGTGAAGGAGGTGAGAGACAAACAACTCTAACGTGCCTTCTTTCCTATAAGGGGTGTGTGTGCATATGTGCACGTGAGCGTGTGCCTTTAATAGTTATTGATTGTATATTCACATCTCCTTCAAAGACATCCACATCTCATATGCAGTGGAATAGAACACAACTTCATCAGCTACGTATGGAATAACACTAATGATGATCCACGAGCAAACCTTAGCATTGTCCTCCTGCCAGGTGAGATTTGGAGTAGTTTTGTCTTCGGGCTCTGAATCGACGAACATATATCCCTTTTGTTGTTCGCACACAATCATAAGAAACAAATTCTACATCTCATCACGCAACTTCGAGATCGAATCCAAACTAGGGAGCTTGGAACTCCCCTACACCATTTATCTATATCTTCTTCTGTCAACCTCCTCAGTATCGTTGTCATATAATTTCATACTTGTAATCATAGGAGTACTCGAGGGTCTGCATCCAACCATGCCCGTTCAACCAGCAAATCTGTAATATATTTCCTTTGAGTCCTCACAAAACCCTGTGCATTCCTGGCAAACTCTAGCCCCAGAAGGTATCCTAGGGTACCAAGATCCTTCGTCACAAACTGACGGCCCAAAAATGCTTTTGCCATCTCTATCCACTGAGCATCATCTCCTGTAATCAGAATATCATCAACATATACCATGATGACAACCGTACCTCTAGAAGGCTTCTAAATGAACAATGAGTGATCCACATTTGATCTTTTGAATTCCTGTCGTTCAATTAAATGGAAAAGCTTCTAACACCACGCCCTTGGGCTCTGTTTAAGGCCATATATCGCCTTGTGAAGTCTATACACCATATGATTCTCCCCCTCAGCAGCAAAACCCGGTGGTTGTTGCATGTAGACTTCTTCCTGCGGATCACCATACAAGAATGCATTCTTCACATCAAGTTGAAATACACTACAAAAAAAGGCAGGATTGGCTTGCACAGTTCTGCGTGCACTAGGTGAGCACATATGCTCGCTCAGTCATGGGCGAGCACACGAAGAGCACATGTGCTCGCCCATGGGGGTCGCCGGTTTGAATTATGTGGAGCGGCGCGATTACCAATTTAGACGAGCACATGTGCTCGCTTACATGTGCTCGCCCACTTGAATTTTTTTGCGCGGATAACTTTAGCGTCTGGTAAATTACTGACGAGCACTTGGTGACGGCCTGGCGAGCACTTAAGTGTGCTCGCCCAGGTCCGTAAACAGAATCTCGTGCGACCCCTTCTTCCTCATTCTCACACATTCCTCCGCCAAAATCTTCCCTCCGGCGACCTGCTACCCCTCCGCCCCGACACCGGCGCCCGTCGTTTTCGTCTTTTGAGTAGATATACATCTATCATTCAGTATAATCCTTCCTCCTTTCTCTTTTTTAAGATTTCATTACATATTTGTATTGTTTCGATAGTTTAGAGTTTCAATTTTTTTGATTTTTTGCTAAATGTAGTGTATTGTTTTGATAGTTTAAATGTTTTTTACATGTTTAGGATAATAGTTGATCACTATAGTGTTGTAATTTCGATTGTGGTTGTCTCAATAATATGTATAATTTTATGCCCTGTAGGTGTTCGATAAAATACCTCAACCAACATTATGTTTAGACTTTGTAAATTATACATGATAAAATGTCCATTACAACATCTACACTAGTTAGTATTGTTAATTTTCTTAAAAAGGTTAGTTATGAAACTTGTGAATAACATTATTTAGCCAACTTCAATGGTGTAGATATTAGATATGATGAACATCATTAATAATAGTTTGAAAATTTCATATCGTGTTGATATGAGATATGATATACACCAATGTTTCATTTGTGATAATTTATTATCACATTAAATTCTAGTTAATGTGATCAATTATATCACATTAACTTATAGTTAGGTTAATTAATTATAAGGCAAAAATGCTAACCACTAATTAGAATATTAAATCGCACAAAATCTTTCACACATAGTACGTCCTTCCACACCGGGTGGTGTGTGGCCCTGCACAACGGGAGGCGTGTGCAACACATTGGAGGATTTGATCACCTCTAACTGTGTTATATTTTTTTATTTTTTCACAGCACTATTGGACTCACTTTGGGATGTTTATCCCGGACCAATGGTCGTGGTTTTTGATGTTTGCAGGTTTGAATTTTTTTTGCAGGTGCCCCTCAACTCTTAGTGACCCAAGTACTGTATTAGGCACTAAATTAGGATCACACTTATCCTTATCTCCATCGTTAACCAGCCAAATTTACGTAATTATCCAGTTAATATAAATGAATAAATATTTTAAGATTATTTTATAGTCTCATTTGTAGCACGTACAAATGTATGACGTAAAGTGATATTAAAGTTTTACATTTATATTAGCTTTCCTTAGATAGGAGATCTCGAACTAAGGGGGTCCGTAAGGATTCAAATTTACTAAAAGGTGATCGTTGTCACAAGGTCTTTATTTCTTGCGGAAATTCGGTTCATAGCCCCTTCCTCTTCAGTATATGAAATCAATCATAGTTACTATCGAAATAATCACTAATATGATTATTTTGATAGCTAATTGCGATTGATTTATGAGGTATACGGGAGAGGTGTAGGGTTATGTTAGCGAAATTTCGTTAGAAATAAAGATGCTTGTAACAACGATCATCTTTTAGTAAGTTTGAATCCTTATGGACGGGCTCAAGTGATAACATAATTAATACACTTCTCTTCTCATCTTTTATCTCAATAATGTGATACGTTTAGATATCCTCAATTTCCTAGATTTGACATTATAAATTATTTAATTCAGGTTCATCAATATGACAAATAGAGAGTGGATGTGCAACCGTGTAATAGATGGACGTATAGCAGATACCTTTCAAAGAGGTTTTCAAGAATTTATATAATTTGCTTACGCATAAGGTTCCCGTATCGTGGATTCAGATGGAACTATCTTGTGTCCATGTAAGAAATGTCGTCTAATGAGGAATAGATCAAAAGATGAAACTCAGTTACATCTTTATAAAATGGGTTTCATGGAAGGATATCAGATTTGGTGGAGGCATGATGAGGATTTTGAGGATAGTATGAATGATGCGGAAGAAGCTGACAATATTAATCCTTTTGCAGATATGGTTATGGATGTTACGGGTCCAGAATTTAATGCTACTTTGTTAGATGATGAGAACCATATAGAGAGTCTGCAGAATTTTACGAGCTGTTGAAAAAAGCGGAAGAGCCATTGTGGTTGGGTTGCAAGACATATTCAAAACTTTCTACGGTTTCGGATCTTCTATCGATGAAGATGGAGTATAATATGACCGATCGTAATTTTGATGCAATCTGAGGATTATTAAAAAAATGTTACCAGAAGATGCAGAATTACCTGATAATTATTACAAAACAAAAAAGATGATGCGGAAGATGGGTTTAGCGGAAGTTAAAATAGACTCATGCATAAATCACCATATTTTATATTACGGTGAACACCAACATTTACAACGGTGTCCTGAATATAATGAGCCAAGATATCAGATAGCTAGTAAGAGTGGAACAAAAATATCGAGAAAGATTCTACGTTATTTCCCGTTGACTCCGAGATTGAAATGACTATGTTATTACAAAAAAACAGCGAAGTACATGACATGGCACACGGAATATAAAGTCGATGAGTATATGGAGCATCCATCCGAGTCTAATTGTTGGAAAAAATTGATATCAGCTTTTCCTACATTTAACGATGAAAAGAGGAATTGCGTTATAGGTTTATGTACAGACGGATTTAATCCTCATGGAAGAAGTAAAGATTACTCTTATCTGGCCAGTAATGACAACACCATACAATCTACCCCCATGGTTATGTAATAACCAACAGTTTATATTTCTTTCGCTGTTGGTATCAGGACCTAAACATCCGAGAAAATACATTGACGTTTATTTACATCCTCTTATCGATGAGTTGAAAATGTTATGGGTCGATGGAGTTGATACGTATGATGCTAATAAGAGTCAAACATTTAACATGAAAGTAGCTCTACTTTGGACGATAAATGACTTCCCAGCATATAGAATGTTATCTGGATGGAGTACGCATGGACGTAAAAGTTGTCCATTTTGCATATAGAGTACTAAATCATTCCAGCTTTAACACGGTTAGAAACCATGTTTTTTTTATTGTCACAGACGGTTTCTTTCAAATAATCATCCATATCGAAGACAGAAGCAGTCTTTTAAAAGGAACACAATTGATCTTTCAGATCATCCACCAATTAAGACAGGCGATATATATTACCATACTTGGAACAATTAGAGAAATCAGCCTTAGAGAATAAAGATAAAACAAAAAATCTTCCTGATTTTGGTGATAGTTATAATTGGATTAAGAAAGAAAATTATGGAGGAAAATCCTATGTATTCAGATGACGAAGTTCTAAGCGCCTATAGGAATCAATTTCCAGCTTGGTTTGAAGACCGTTCAAAACAGTTGGACGGTGGTGATTTCTATTCTCATATTTTAAAATATTTTGGAGAAGGCCCTATTTATAAGGTCCGATCATACAACTCTTGCTACAGTAATGGGTATCGTTTTCATACCTTAAATTCCGTTAAATATTTAACAACTCAAAATCATGGAGTGATGGTTCGCGGATCTTGTTATGAGGAAGATCATATGAATTATTACGGAACTTTAAAGGAGATACTAGAAGTGGAATATAGTATACCAGGCTTGAATAAAATAGTTCTTTTTTGTGTGATTGGTATAAACCTAATGGAAGTGTAGTACTCGATAGAAGAAATAACATTGTCGACGTGGTGCAACGAAAATTTATACGCAGATTTGAACCATTCGTCTTAGCATCTCAAGCGGATCAAGTATGTTATCTCCCACAAATATCAAAGAAGAGAAAGAGCATTGAAACAGTAACTGTTGTGAAGATAAATTCTCGATGTTATATCTCTAATGATTACACTAATCAGGAAGATGAATAGATGAAGGATTCACACCGACATATGAACGAATAGACTTAACAGAAGAAGTCCCAATTATCGAATCGATTCGATTGACTGATAATAAAGTTTTTTGTGTTGACTTACAAGATGATACTGACTCCAGAAATGATGACTCAGAAAACGAAGAAATATCCTTTAATCCCACCGAAATAAATGATGAAGATTAGTTGTAAGTTTTATTACACAATTATAATCGAATTAACTAAAATCTTAAGTAATAAATACGTAATTAACTATTACATCATTATTACATTCATGGTAGGTTCTGGACGTGGCGGGGCGTATGGATCATATAGATCCAATTATCCATCTTCCTCAGACACACCTTCGTCCAGTAGGCAGCCCATCCCGGATGATGTTCTTGATTCACAGTCCGACGAGATCTGCCAGGTGATAGCTTACTACGAGTCTCTTGGTTATCCTCCGCCACCCTTTTATGCAGGAGGATATGGAGATTCATCTACCTCAGCAGCTCCTACAGGATTCCCAGTCCAGGTCCACATACCAGCACGGACGTCGATGGGTTCTGACTCTCCTTCTTCTGGACGTCCGAGCACCTCCGTGCCTTTACCTACTGCAGTTGGACAGACGTCGACGTCCCACCCTTTGTTGGAGGTTACGGCGGATGGGAGGTAAAATTTTTATAGATTTTATCATTAAAAATTTCCAAATATTTATAGATTTTATCATAATTAAAATTTCTAGCAAATGCAGGAATTTTGTGAATAGCAATAGGGTGGCAAAGGAGATAACCAACATAATAAAGACACACATGACTTCAATGCAATTTAGATGGTGTCGCATCCCTGCTGCAGAACAGGAGAGACTGTTTGACATGTTTCTAGTAAGAAAAATTTCTAAGAAGTGATACAGAATTTTTTGGTCAAGTTTTTTGTATCTGATAATTTGTTGTAATTTTCAGAGTATGTTTCGCCTTGGCTCTGGTCCGGGGAAGGAGGCTTATCGTAGATCCTTAATTCGTTTGGCAGAAAAGAGAATGAGCGATACATTTTTCAAGGCAAGGAGAGACTCGTATGAGAAGACGGGATGCGAGGAGATAAATTTTGAGGAGATGAAGAGGTTCCCGCCAACCTAGTGTACGGAGGATAGGTATTGTACTTGTCAAATAATTTATAATAAAATTTTTAAAATAATCAATAATCATAACATAACCCTTGAAGATGGGCGGATTTCTGTGATGCATTCGTTGCGGATGCTGAGTTTGGAAGAAGATCTACGGCAGGAAGAACAAACCGCCAAAAACAAAGGATTAAGTCGACAAGTGGCTCTAAAAGCCACAATCAGATTATAGCGGAGATGGTATTATGATTTAAAATTAATTTTTGGAGATCTGCTTTAATATAATGCAATGTTGTTATTACATCTTAAAATTATTTTTCAGGCAGCAAGGTTGGAGAGGAAACCCTCTTTTCAGGAGTGGTGGTCGAGGTCCCACATGAGTGGGAGAGAAGGAGAGTCGCAATGGTCCACTCCTGAAGCAGGAGAATTGTTGATAAGTCTATCAATTTATTTGCAATTAAATGATATATTATAAGTTCATTTAAATATATTAAACTTTGTATTTCAGGATCGTTATCTGGCACTATCTGCAGAAAAATGGGGTATCGATCCAACTGGATAGCAACCACCATTTGATAAAACGATCTGGAAGCAGGTATATATAGATAAATATTATCTTACTATACTCATTTCTAATATATAATTTTATATTAAACAATGAAAATCTTATAAGGTGTTGGAGGAGAGGGACGTTGTGGCGAACAGGAAGCAGATGCTTGGTGGTCTTCCTCCATATTATGTGGAGGAACATCGTCACTCCTATTCTGCATACTCTCAGCCGTCGTATACTCAACCACATCCATCCCAATCGTCAATTCCAATGGAGTCGCAGATGGCGATGATGGTGGATCAGGTGACGAAGCTCCGAGAAGAGTTCACGACGTACATGTAAGTATTCTACTTATAGAATGAGTAATAATTTTATATTTCTATATCTACAGAATGCAAGTAATAGATATATATCTTCCATATATAATATAGGTCGCAAGGGCGTGCATCTCAACCTGAAGAGATTGAATCTGATGACGAAGAGGAGAAGGAGAACGACCCTGAAGAAGAGGCACGCATGTATGCGGGGTTCAAAGAAAAGGAGAAGGAAAAAAAGAAATCAAAGCAGGGTTTAATGTCTAAATTTTTTAGATCAAAGAAGAAGTAAATTTTTGTTGGTTTTGACTTGTATTTTTGTTAAGCTTTTAGCACGTCTTTTAATTTATATGAACTTTGTTGGCTTTGACTTGTTTGTAATATTTAGATGCTAAATTTGAGTATTTATTTCTAAGTTCATGTATATTGCGTGACTTTTACTTGTCAGTGCTAGTTATCTTAGTTAACGAACTGCTATAATATATATACCCTTAGGGAGCTCTTATAATTACATGCAGTGGTTTATTGACAGGCTATACAGGTTCGACAGGGCATCAAAACTCCGTCGAACCTATATAATTTTTTCCTGGAAATCAGTTTGGGCGAGCACATGTACTCACCAGGTGCTCTGTCATTGATCGCCATATTTAATGGAGGTGATCACTTTAGCGAGCACATCTGTGCCCGCCAGACAGCGGGCGAGCACATAGCGTCCCAATGTGCTCGCCCACCAGCCGGAGCGACTCTCATATAAGCGAGCACGCCCTGAACGAGCACATGTGCTCGCCCACCACTCGGGCGTGCACATGGCGGGCACTAGGTGTACACATAACGAGCATTTATGTGCACGTCAATCCCGCCTTTTTTGTAGTGATATGGACCAGTCATGTGCCACAGCAACAGACAGAAGATTGCGAAGAGTAGAGTGACTAGACACTGGAGAGAATGTATCCATAAAATCCACACCATATGTTTGCCTGAAGCCTCTCGCCACAAGCCTTGCCTTGTATCTGTCAAGGCTCCCATCTGCGTGGTACTTTACTATGAATATTCATTTGTAGCTAATGATGGAATGCGCCTGAGGGAGTGGGAACCAAGCTCCATGTACCCCGTGACTGTAAAGCATCCATTTCTTCTTCCATAGCCAACCGCCAGCAATCAATCTTCATAGCATCCTGAAAAGTCTGTGGTATCTACATGGAAGACAAGGCCACAGCAAATTTTTGGTCGTCCCCTATGAGACGGTGAAAGGAAACATGAGAAGTAAGGGGATATGACGTGCAAGTACATTTCTACTTCTGAATAGCAATAGGGACATCAAGATCATCATCCATTGTACTCGTCGGTGCATATTCCTCCTGCATAGAAGAATCATGCACATGCACTCTATCTCACCCATCGTTAGTAATAGCATCTAAACATACCTGAGGCGTGCTGGATGATTGACGTGCAACCTGAGCAGGAACTGACCGACGTGTATATTATTTAGTTAGCGGCAGGATAGGTGGTTGTGTTGGTGATGGTGGAGGTGGTGATAGGGATGACGTTGGCATGACAATCGAGACAGGAATGAACGTAGATGGACTCGAACTAGGAGGAGGAGGAACATAGACATCGTCATTAGATGTGGAGGAGGCCAACCTGTCACCTACAGGTGAGAAGTACATAACTGACTCAAAAAATGTAGCATCAGCACAGACGAAATATTTTCTGTTTACAAGATCATAACAACGGTAACCCTTCTAAGTCCGAGAGTAGTCCACAAAGACACACTTGAAAGCTCTAGGTGAGAGTTTGTCAAGTCCATGAGACAACTGGTGAACAAAAACAACAGTACCAAAGACACGAGGGGTAAGAGAAAATAATTCCTTATCTGGAAAAATAACAGAGAGAAAGCTCATAAATATGTTTGTTGAACATATTTTGCCATACTCCAGGAACTCATCTCATCGACCCATGCCATCTTCGAGTCAAAGGATCTATACAACCAATACTCCTACCAATTATTACATCATCTTTACGAGTATTCCATTCATTTAAAATGGCACCTCCACGAAATACCAAGGAGCCAATCATCTGAATTAAAAATATCCGGCAAAACCACCATCGATTGTATCCCCCTGTAGTTAAGGCCAAATCATAGATTGGTTCTTCATTTATCAAATGGAACAAATGGGTTGCCCCTGGGGCAACCAACATGGTTGTCCCTGCCTTATTTTCTAGGATTTTTTTATCTTTTATTTTTGCAAATATCACCACGTATATTCATCTACATATCCTTCCTATATGTCATTCGAATTTCGTCAGAAATAGAGACTTCTATGCCCTCCATCTAAACATATTATTTTAACGGCCTAAACATTGCTGTAATCGACCTGTTCTAGATGGAGGATATAGGAGACTCTGTTTCTGATATTTTTTAATTATTTAATTACTTAATTACTCATTCAATTATTCAATTAACTATTTAATTATATCTTAATTAAATTATTTAATTTAATTATTAATCTAATCATTTATTAATTAATTATATTTTCTTTTCTCTCCTTTCTCTCTCCTCTCTTCTCCGACTCCTCTTTTCTTCCCAACAACTCATTCCGCCTACCTTTTCCCTCCTTGTCCTCCGCCAACAACCCAATGGCGAGGCCGTTGGACCGTTCTTCCAACTGACGCCGGTGACGGGACTCGCCGTCAGTGACACCATCCGCTAGCTTGGTCCCCAAGTCTTCTCATCCTATAAATAGGACTCTCCCCCGTCGAGCTCAAGGTATTCGCCATTATTCACCACCTTCGGTCCGGGAGCTCCGAAAGATACGAGAAAGTGATAGTCCTCGGAGTCCATCGTCGTCGAGTGAGATCGAGAGGGAGAGACGATGGGATCATTCGCAGTATGAGCTTCCCTCTGTCGCGGTCATCCTCCCTACGCCGAAGTCAAAGCAAACATCTCTTGGAGCTGCAGCTCCAAGGTCCCCAGGCGCAAACAACCTTCGTCCTACGTTCAACATTCATCTTCCATGTTAGGTCATTAACCCCTTCTCATCTTCTTCTTCGATTTCTCTTATACCAAAATTTCATCAATCCATCCCTTCCATTCGTTGAAGATTGAATCCCCATCCATTCCATTAGGTTTTGCATCTAATTTTAGGTCGAGGACAGGATCCTCGAGCCTTATTTCATCACTATACAGGTCTTGGAGAATAGCAATTCTCCGCGATCGATTGACTCGCACTATAGCTGGATCTCTGTTTGTCATCAAGGAAGCATAATCGGATCTTCAAACACATGCACATGGAGAACTGATGAGCACCTCTACAATTTGATCGTTGGTGTTGGAGTATAAGTTGTATGCATCACATGTATGAGAGATAGGTAAATGGATCTCTCCAGGATCCATTTACCTCATCCAAGAGTTTAGTCCCACATCTACTAGTGGTGGGACTTGGAGGCTCTGTGGAGGCTATATAAGGAGCCCCAAACCTCCTATATCAGTGGAGAAAGTGAATGCATAACATGCCCCTTTGATGGCTTCTCCCGTGGTTTCATACCGCTTCTTACGGAGTAGGGTTCCACGTAAAATCCCGTTGTTCTTATTGTTCTTTATATTTTTCCATGTTTCGCTTCCGCTGCCTATTTTCTAACATGGTATCAGAGCGGGTTCGATTCTCGAAGATTCAATTTCGAAAAAAAATTTCCGAAGTCGATTATGAGAGTTGTTCAATTATTTGTTCTTGAAGATTATCATCTATTGTTCTAGATTTCTGATTTGATTCAGGTTTTCACAAAACCTAATTCCATGAAGATTTATTCTAGTTCTCTCGAGATATGGAAAGTTCAAAAAAATGGGGGTTTCATCTCCGAAACCCTAGATTTGTGTTTCAGCCGTCGCCCTGATCAATGCATTCGGTGCGCGAGCCATCAGCCTCCAGGCGGTGTAGCCATGTAGGCGGAGGCGCCGTTGTCTCGCGACGACATCCCAAGTCGCAGGTGGTGCCATCCTACTTCAACAATGTACCTTTCACGATCAGCATGGGTCTCTTCCACTCCTGACGGTAGCCCACTCCTTCGACAAAGTCCCAGGTCGCCAAGCGACACCCCCAGGCGAGCGTGCGCTTCCTCAAGCATTCCAGGAGGGTCTCTTCCAGGTGCAGTGCTCTCTTGCGGTGAGCCAAATCTCTATACGCAGTGCTACTCCAGGTGTGCGATTCCCAGCAAGAAACCCCCGCGTGTATCTCCCAACAGGCGGCGCCATCTCTCGTGCCCAACCCCTATGCACCTCAGGCTCCTTGCTGTACCGGTGCGCAACCTCCTAGTGCCCCTGGAACTTGCTGTAGCGCCCTCAACTCCTCCTCGTCATTGGCCGCGCTCAACCCAACGCTCTGCGATGCAAGCCAACTCACGCACCAGACCTCGTGCACAAGCCTCGCGCACTAGTGATGAATCTGTGATCCATCACTCCAAAAGTCAAAAATAGATCGTTGTTCCCGAGAAAATAGAGGCATATTTCCTCTTATATTGCATAAATAGCATTCATGCATATATTCATAACTCATGCAGTTTAGCAACTCATTTGCATTTAAATAAGAAGCCAAAAATCCCCTGTAAAATACCCATGCACCAAAATAACCTCTTCTCTATAATATGTACTCCTTAGTTAATAATATAGGGAAAAAGGCCAAAACTCCCCTTTGTAAAATAGCCAATAAAGCCTGAGAACCCCTGTACATTAGAATGCAAATAAAGCTCTCATACAGACTCCGAGTTAGGTCTACTTATTCTTAGAATACTACACATTAAAAGACCTTTAAAATGAGACTAATTTCATTGAATTTGGAGCTTGTATGAGAAAGATGGGTTTTTGGGCCACTTTGTATACTATCTATGTATATCTATGTATCCTTGTATTTAGGTATCATATTTGACCTCATCTCCATCTTTGGTCAACATGAAACTTGTAGAGCTCATCGAGATCTACAACTTTCATGTTTTGAGTTTTTCCAAATTCAGTCCCCTCTTCTCTTTACAAGTGTATTTTTCTCCAACCACTCACAGCAGGCCACGTGGCGCCCTCTGGTTGCGCCACGCGGCCCGGTTCCCCTCGCCTCACCCGCCTGCGTCCTCAACCGTTGGATCTCACTTCAGATCCAACGGCCCAGCCTTTTCCACGCACGCCCCTTGCCTGGACCATCCGATCCTCTCCTGCATTAATCTACGCCGCTCGTTCGCGCCTTCACCAGAGCCCTCCACGTGGCAGCATCTACGCCGCTTGATCAGACCCCTGATCTCTCAATCGCAGCCGCCCTTCTTCCAGCAAATCGCGGCCCTCTGATCAACATCCTCTCCTCATCCAGGCCGTTCGCTCGCGCTTCGCCCACAACAGGCCACGTGGCTACACCACAGCCCTTCATCTCCGCGCCCCAGATCTAATCCTACCCGACCAGCTCCCCTCGATCGCCACCGTTGGATCACAAGATCCAACGGTGGAGACCTCGTCTCCTACCTCCGGGCGCCCCTCTCTCCCACGTCCCTTGCCTTGCGGGAGGGGTGCCCCCTTTCTATTTCCGGCTACACGTCAGCCTCCCTCTTCCACCGCTGACACCCCCACGACATCACCCACTCGTCCCTCTCCCTCGCCGTATACCTCACGCTCCACCACTCCCACCAGAGTCGCCCCACGTCGACCACCAACCTCGCCTCTTCACCAGCCAACCCATCATCTTCACCTTATAAATACATCGCCACCGGCAACGTTCACCCCTATCCGCCACTCCAGAGAGGTTCCTCGAGCTCCAAGCGATCCATTGGTGACAGCAATTGGGTGTGTTGTCGAGCGAAGACAAGGATTCGACTCCGGCGAGATCCACGGCAAGTTCCGCCGTGTCGCAGCCTCCACCGCGAAGCTGCACGAGCTCGGACCCTACCGATCCCTCGAGCGAAGACCTGGAGCTCAAATCTGAGCTCCATTCCCCAGGTAACCCCCTCCATTCGTCCTCCGATCTTCCTCTTGATTTTCTTGCTTTTCTCCGATTTTATTCGACTCCACCGGCCACCTTCTCCCCTCCAATCCACCTCGACGAGCTTCGCGTCGAAGCTCCCGTCCTCGCTGTCCCATCTGCACACTCCGACGACGCTTTACGCACTACTCCGACCAACAGCTCCGCCATTTGGCCGGAGCCCATCTCCAGCGCACCTCCTTCACACCGTAGGCCTCGCCGACCATCTATATCTCTCCACGAGCACTTGCACGCCTCGGCTATCTATTCTAACCCCTTGCAGGTCCACATTTCTTCATTGGCCGGAGCCTCACCGGAGCTCCCTTCGAGTTTCGTCGCCATCGAGCGTCAGCACATCTCCAAAGATCCTGAGGCCACCGGAGGCTTCGCCGTACGCTCCCGCATCTTCCGAGCTACTCGAGAACCTACGAAGAACTTCATCGACGCCTAGCGACCGAGGTGGAGCAGAGTCAGCCACGCCGGAGCCCCGCCTTCTCCTCCGCAGGAGGCGGAGGGCAGTCGAGGAAGAAGAGCAGCTACCGTTCGATCAAACGATCGAACGGCCCTCACTTCGCCACGTGTTCCCTCACCGCGCCCGTCCTCAACCGTTGATCGCGCCTCAGATCTGACGGGCCCTCCAGTTGCCACGCGTCTTCATCGCCAACCCTTGGATCGACCTTGATCCAAGGGCCCGCAGCACGCCATGTCGACGAGTCCGAGCCTCGGCCTCCAAGCCTAGGCTCGGGCGACCCGAGGCTACACCGAGCCGCAGTCCGAACCTCCTGGGAGCCCGAGCCTCGCTCCGAGCCTAGGCCGCCCACGTGAGGAGCACGTGCGGCCTGGGTAAATTGCACAGAAGCCCCTGAAGCTTTCCAAAATTACAAAGAGGTCCCTGTGAAGCAGACCCCACGTGAGGAGCACGTGCCCTGTGGAGAATTTGCATAAGAGTCCACCTTATTATTGGTAATTGCATTTTAGTCCCTGTCAGCATATTTGTTTATTGAAACTTTAATTTCCAGTATTGCATTTACACCCTTGTGTTTGCTCGCATCCCTAGAGTGCATTTGTCATCATTTTGAAATTCTAAAAATTGCATTTTGTTGGAAATTTTGTCCTCTGTCTATTGGTACACGTGTCTTATTTTTATAAGTTCATTTGAATTATTAATGAATTAATTGGTGAATTGTTGACATATTTTGCCCGTGACACCTTTTGATTTATAGTTAATTCTTTGTGCTTCCAAAATTCATCAAAAATTCACAGTAGCTTAAGGACATCATTTTTAACATACCATAAAAATTCCATAGCATTTTCACGCATATCGAGGCCTAAATAAATTGTTAAGTGATTTTCTTAGATTAATTTTAATTAATTCATTTCACAGTGAAATTAAGTTTTGGTAATTTTCCTAGGTCCCTTCTCATTAGAGCCACCTAGGATAATTTTAGTTCTTGGAAAAATTGTGGTTTGATATTTATTAAAAATTAAATACTGAAAATCACCCTGTCTGTTCATTTAATTCACAGTAAATATATTTAGTGTCGAAAAATTCCAAAAAAATTAGTGTAGGTCATTTTCATCATCATTAATCATCTGGCCAATTTTCATAATTTTTGGACTTCACTTGATACCATAATTAAATTGAACATCAAATTGGCCTGCATTGTCTACATAAGTCTGCATAAAAAAAATTACTCCTTGAAAATCACACACTTGGATCCTTGCTTAAATTCACCTAAGGAGATAGATGCCTCCCTGAGATCGACCTTGGACTTCCACCAAGTAAAAAAATATTGCCGCTTAAAATTAACTTCATATTAATCCATAAGTGGTTTTTGATTAACCCCTCGTATCCGACTGCAACGAATCACATTAATTAATTTGGACATTAGTTTGACCGAATTAACAAAGGGTGCGGGGTGGGCATCAACTAGCACATGCTTCTTCTCCCTGGTCACCCGTAAGTTCCTCCAGGAGGAACTCTCGTATGCGACTTCCCCCTTCCTCCCTCACGTGAAGCCCTAGCGGCATGTCTCTCCTCCTGATGTGCTCCCGCCGCATCTCCTCCCTCCATTCACACAACCAGCGGCGACAGAAGCCTTCCAGGTGGCTCCTCCCATCTCGCCTCGACTCCTCAAGATGCAACTCCTCCAAAGGTGACGTAGCCACGCGATCCCATTCTTGTCGGTGACGTGCCTGCGCTTAGGGATGTCAGCGGGTCGGGTTTGGGGCGAGTGTTACTATTCCCAAACCCATACCCATTTATAATATCATTACCCATACCCGCCCATTAATTAAACGGGTAATTTCTAATGGGTACCCATATACCCGTCGGATACCCGTGTACCCAATGGGTACCCATATCTTTGACATGGTAATCTTAAATTGTTTATAAATATATACAAGATTTTCATAGATAGACGAAATAGAGCGAGATCGTGTAATATGGTGATTCATAAAAATGTGCAATATATAGAGAAAATTAAATATTTGTATATGTTAAGTGTTTAACTCTTTTGTGTTGATAGTTTTTATTTAGTAAAGATAAAAAAAAGTTAGCTGAATATGAATAAATAGATGGAGAGTAGAAAATTGAGTTGGTAATTTATACATGTAGTTCGATACATATTATATATGAAATGAATTTGGGGCTAGTTTGATTAAATGCAAGACATAGATATATCTTTATATATTTTTTATTCGGATTTGGGCAGGTTCGGGTTCGAGTGCCCACAAGGCAACCCCAACCCATACTCGCATGGGTAGTCAATTCAAAACCCAAATCCATCCCAAAGTAATTGAGTCAGGTTTCAGGTCCTTAAATGGGGCGGATTCGGGTCGGGTACCCATTAGGTAGACCCAGATTGACATCCCTACCCGCGCTCTGGGCGACGTCCCGTGCGCCGTACTGTAGCCGCACGGCCAGCCTTCCCTCGCGTGGCGGTGCTCTGACCTCTCTTCTTCGACGTAGCTCTAGGGCGGTAGCGTGAAACCCTCGATTGTGGGGGCTACTATAGCGTGAAGAGGGTTCCTTTGTGGGAACCCTAAAGGGCACAAGGCCCGATTTTTATTTAAAAAATTATGGTTATTTGTTAAGGGGCTAGGCCGATAGTTGTTTAAAAAAGGGAGAGAAAAAGTAAAGTAAAAAAATCGAAAAGAAAAGAGGGAGATTTTTGTTTAAAAAGGGGGGGGGGAGAAAAGGTGCGTACAATTAAAAAACCGTACGCAAATTTAAAAAAAATGATTGAAGCTGAAAAAAAGGGAAGAAAACATGGCTTATTTTTTTAAAAAAATAAGCGATGGCTATAAAAAGAGAGAGAGAGAATAATCAGAAAAAAAACAAGAAAGAGTTTTTAATTGACAAAAAAATATGAATGTTGTAATTGGCTTATGAGTGTTTTCCCCGTTATCTTGTCTTCTCCCAACTTTGTCGATGTCTATTTTCTGACAAGTATGGGAGAAAGGGGGAGTATTGGGTAGAGTTACAGTGTAACATCTGGAATCTAACAAACACGAACCACACCAGATTAGGCTCCGTTTAACCCAATAAAATAGTCGGTCAGGCATCAAATGACTTATATCGACTAATTGATCGTGAATCAAAAGTCGTTCGGACGAAATCAACCAAAAATCGGTCGCTTCGTAATGCACGTCGTGAAAAAGCCACGATGCAAATTCGGAAACCGCAAAATAAACCGAGGCCATCATTAGATCCGATTCGACGAAACAAGACCAACGGAATCAACCTTTTATTAATCGGAGGTCGTTTGATATTTTTAAATCATAAAATTTGATCTTAAACAAAAACCTTATCCGAAAATTTGGGTATTCAAAACCCAATCGGAAGTATATCAACATTATACTCATTTCGATCGTCGTTCTGAGATGGTCAAAACGAGTTATCGCTTGTTGAAATCCGACACTCGAGGTGCGAATACGATCGATTTGTATGAATATGGTTTTGGTTTAAAAAAATATATATAAATAAATATTTTTTTACTGCTGTTGTGTTACAGAATAGCGGTCAGTATCCGATGAAAAAAACCAGCCACGTGAATTACTGGCCATCCATGTGCCCAAATTTCCTAACACTTGGCTTTATTTTTCTTTTTTATATAATTTCCATCCCACGCCTAACCCATTCCTATTCCCATTTCGATATCTGCCCATCTCCCATCTTCTTCCTCGTATTCTTCTTCTTCTCCAAACGAAGAACCCAACTCACATCTCCATTTTCCCTCTTTTATCCAAGCCGCTCCCTCTTTCGCATGCTCAAGCGTGAGTGGCGGACTCCGACGAGGCAACGACGATTGCCCCCATCTTCTTCATTTAGAAATTTAAGGTACAAGCTAAGTCATCCTTTGCTGCCACACATGTATCTTTACCCATTTTTAATCCAACACAGGGGTAATATTCTTGATTATATATGAAATCCTTGGCCTTCTTGGTCGAGTTAGCTTTGTTGGTTGAAATTAAGCTTGAGTGCGTTTGTGAATCACCAGATTCTCTCTTTTTCTTTGTCGTTCCTATTCTTGTTGTTCCATGTTTAATTCTAATTCAGATTATTGTCTAGATGTCCAGATTTTCGTGTTTCTCTCTTATTTGTTTTTGCTCTTTAGCTACAATCATTACTTGCATAAATTTTATTTAGTTCAGAATTCCTGGTCAATTACTTGTGCATGTGGAGCATTATTTTCGTTAGGTTTTTTGTCCCTCTAAACTTTATTAGAAGCTTCAATTGGGTTCGTCTTTGTTCCCATGAAGTGTAATTTCTTGTCCTTCTTGGTCAGTTCCATAAGATATGGCATATTGTCATCCTCCTCTAAAGTGTTTTCCTCCCTCGAATATATGGACTAATGGATCCGAATTATTGTTGTTGGGCATGATGGAAATACATTAATTATTTCCTTCAAAAAGTTCCAGATTTTGAAGTATGCAACTGACCATTCAAATTGGAGAAAGACTATCTCATTGACAAATAACGTCTTACACTTTCCATGGGGTTGTCATTACATTATAATTCCTTCCAATGTCTCATGTTCTATGCAATATCTCCATGTTATTGTCATCACATTATAATTCCTTCTAATATCTCATGTTCTAGATAATATCTATTGGTATTTCTTCTCATCTTCTACTTGTTCATCAACAACAGCTTTGATAATATTTACTGCAATACTGGTTTGAATTGGAACTTCTTCATTCTGCCAGGATCAATTTACAAGTTTCATCATTTGATGTAAGAAGAAATTTCTATTATGTTTATGGAATCCATTTAATAATACTGATCTTTACCCAGACAACAAATCAGTGAGTATAAACAAGATCCAATTCAAAAATCTATTGGAGATAGAATGTCCAAAGTAGAGATGTAGGGGGCTCGTGGCAATGTATACATCAGTAAGGAAATAGTTGGTATAGTTCAAGTAATCTGTAAGCATCACATTTTTTAGTAGTCCTTTATGATCTTACATGATTGTGCCAATATTCCAGCATCTTCTACGAGTTGCAAGAAACAATCATATTGTGATGACTGCCATTAATTTAACACCACCGGAGCTGCAAATATGTATTTTTGTGGAAAACTTAGGAGCCATAGTCTCTATTTATCTTGTTGACTTTCTTAACAATTTTCTTAAGTGAATATGTAACCAAGTGCATCCATATGGTTATGAACTAATAGAGCCAAACATTTTACCGGTCATGTTGACTCTTACACTTGACCGTACGAGGGTGCGGTGATCCTCAACAGGGCGGGAGATAGGAAGCCCAATTCGGACAGCGGTCGCCAAGTGCGCGGGTCTAGGATCCCAGTCCCTCTTTGGTTTTTACGCGATCTCGTACTGTTTTTACGCCTCGTTGGGATTCCAACTTTAGACCATTCAACTGACCCGTTGTTATAGGATACCCAGGCGGGTGATCCTCGGTTTTTCAGTTTTACGTACGAGCTCGGTTGCTCGTACTAGTCAGGTTGTTTTCTACAACGACTTTTCCAAGAAGTCTCTCTCACCCATCTCAGTGGCATAGTTTGGGAGTAGACCTATCTCTCTATTGGACCGTCCTTCAAACTAGAGAGCGAGATGGAAGAGTCATTTGTAGGCTTCTTCACCGCTTAAGTTTTTACTTTCGCTAACAGACTTGGCGATTCTACATCCAGACCATCCATATCTATATCTAAGTCATCTAAGGTCGCATCTGAGATAGTTGAAGTTGAAATTGGAGAGTCACAATCAAAAGTTAAGTTGATAGAAAGTGATTATCCATTAGATTTGAGATTTAAGTCAATCCAAATTCATCTTCCACATCGTTAAAATCCACAGTGGTGATATCTAGTCTATATGATAATATAGATACATATATATACATACACTCGTACAAATATGAATATTTGATTACAAAATGAATATGTTATATATGAAAAGGGTTGGAAAAATGGGTGCTTATGGGGAATGCAAACAACTTGATAAACTTTTTACTTACGCAAGTAGATGTAAACTGTACTTGTTCCATCTTTGTACTTGTTCTCTTTTGCACATAATAAATTACTTGATAATTATTTGAAACTGCGGATTGGTATTCACAATTGTGACTCCTCTTCTTCCTTGCACACATGGCAGGAATGGAGCATGCTGCACAGTAGCTGTTCATGCTTCCAGGAGACAAGGTATACACTAGACGGTATGGTTTCTTTGTCTCAGTTTTTGTTCGGTTGATTATGTATAATGCTTCTCTTCTGTTCAGTTAGATTATTTTTGGGATATTATATGTACTAGCAGACATTGTACATGTTGTAAAATTATATGGAAATTAATGAAATGAATTTCTGATGCCATTAGTTTCTTTTAGCTTATGGTTATGATTATGAATGTGAATGTTATATACAATTATTGAAATGCGAAAAATTTCCCCTGATTTTTTATAGCTTATGCAAATCTTATGTGAATAAAATGCCGCGAAAGTAGTGTAAACCGGCATCCGGATCCTAAGGGGTTCACATTTTTGGTATCAGAGCAGTGGTACCCCGATATGCACATTCGGGGTATTATAATTTCAATCGCATTAAGTTCTCAGATAGCTACGGTCTTCCGACTTGTTGTTAGTCGAAGAAGGAAAATATGACATTCATATTCAACCACCCACAAATGCCACCGATTATATTAATTTTCATATTATATCCCAAGAAGAGAAAGCATATATCATAATATCCGCGAATAATAAATTTAATGACTAATAGATAGTTCTTATGCATAGCCATGGCATCCCGACCAAGCCAAGAGATGGTTGATCAGTTGGCACGCATACTGACTGCCCTCACTGACCTCCAGCAGCAGCAGGCTGCCATGAGGTCAGCAGGAGCAGATTTTGACCCAGCAGACTGAGATTGCCGACATGTAGACAGATATAGAGATGAGGTTTGAGGACGTATCAGATTTCACATACCATCCATCACAGGATGGGATACGGTAGGACCAGTACCAGTCTGTTAAGGTAAAGCAGCCTCATGATGATGATCCACTTGAGGAGTTACCTGAGCATGGAGCAGATGATGCGGACTTTGACAGGGAGCAGAACTCAGTTTACTTTGCTGACGAGGGTGCACACGAATACTCAGCTATTCACAAGCACCAGTCCATTTTCACGTCCTACCAACGGGCCAACATACCCTTGTTCGAGGGCACAGGTTCACCAGATGTTGCTGAGCAGTGGCTGAAGCGAGTGATGAAGGTGCTCAGGATGATTCGCGCGCCACGAGACACGTGGCTATCTTTCATGGAGTACTCACTTACAGATTTTGCTGAGAGATGATGGGATGCCGTAGTATCTGAGTTAGGCCGAGAGCCTACATGGGATGATTTCGAGACGAAGTTCAGAGCTCACTTCTTTTTTTTGAAGTGGAAGGAGTCCCAGTGCCGACTATTTGCAGAGCTTCGTCAGGGACAGATGACAGCAAGAGATTATTTTATCCGATACACAGAGCTGTCACGACATACACGAGCAGCTGTCGCATTTCCAGAGGAGAATATGGAAAAGTTCATCAGCGGCATGCGAGAGGAGGTACAGGAGAAGCTGGCAGGACTACACATCACTTCCATCTCCGAGGCTACTGATGCTGTGGAAAAGTTCGAGGACATTAGAGGGAGACGTTTTAGGAGCTCGTCTGGAGCAGCACCTAGACCGCGGTGATCTTTTGGACCTATACATCGACCGTTTCAGCAGCAGAGTTCAGACAGACGGTTCCGACCTACAGGTTATTCCTTCATGGGCAGTGCTCGCTCTTCTCCATCAACTACTTTAGGAGGAGCACTTGCCAGATGTGGCACATATTCCGCTCGACCATCTGGGTCGCAGCGAGTAGACAGACCACAGCCAGACCAGCTCGGAGCATAGACACAGCTACTCCACCTACCAGACCAGTCCGGTGTTACTGATGTCACGAGTGGGGACATTATCGATCACAATACCCGCAGACTTCTGACGAGCCTCGCCATCAGCCACAACCTTCACAGTCATAGCTTCAGGCACAACGCTCAAGGAGTTTCCGTGGCAGGAACTCCAACTTCAGGCAACCGCAGTAGAGACATAGAGTGTGGCAGGATCCAGTGCCGCACCAGCCAGGCAGGGGCAGATACATACAGTTACTAAGGAGCAGGCACGTTCAGCGGATACTGTAGTGAAAGGTATGGTCTCAGTCTTGGGTCGACCTTTCCATGTTCTATTTGATTCTGGTGCGATGCATTCTTTTAATGCTTCGAGAGTACTTGCTTCTTTAGGTAGAGTCACAGAGACCCTCTCTTCTCCATATCACATCAGAGGGCCAGGTGGCCAGTTGTTCATTATTTCACTGATAGTCAGGCACTTACCCATACTGATTGGCAGTAACAAGATGATCGCAGATTGTCTACTTCTACAACTTGAAGAGTTCGACTTGATTTTGGGCATAGATTGGTTATCCGCTCATCACGCACTTGTTGATTGCTTTAGGAAGACAATTATCTTCAGGATTCCAGATCTACCTGAGTTTACTTTTGAGGATACTGTACATGACTCCACCATGGAGTACATCTCAGTGCTGCAAGCCCAACGACTTGTTGATCAAGGTTGTGATTCATACCTTGCATTTGTTCAGGAGGTATCTGACCAGGAACCGATGACACAGGATATCTGAGTAGTGTCAGAATATCCAGATGTTTTTCCTGATGAGCTACCAGGACTACCTTCCGAGAGAGAGATCGAGTTCGAGATCACATTGCTGCCAGAGACACAACCGATCTCTATGGCACCCTATCGCATGGCACCAACCGAGTTGAGGGAGCTGAAGGTGCAGTTGCAGGAACTACTTGACTTGGAATTCGTGAGACCGAGCACTTCACCTTGGGGTGCTCCGGTTCAATTTGTCAAAAAGAATGATGGATCCATGAGACTGTGCATCGATCACAAGCAGCTGAACAGGAGAACGGTGAAAAATCATTATCCTTTGCCGCGCATCGATGATTTGTTTGACCAGCTCCAGGGATCTTCGATGTTCTCGAAGATCGATCTTCGCTTAGGTTACCATCAGCTGAGGATTAGAGAGGCTGATATTTCGAAGACCGCATTTAGGACTCGCTATGGATACTACGAGTTTGTGGTGATGCCGTTTGGGCTCACCAATGCAGCTACGGCTTTCATGGATATGATGAACCGGATCTTCCGTCTATACTTGGACAAGTTTGTAGTGATGTTCATTGATGATGTGCTCATTTACTCACGGAATGAATGGGATCATGCGAATGATCTACGGATTGTCTTAGATACATGGCGGGAGCACAAGCTATATGCCAAGTTGAGCAAGTGTGGGTTCTGGTTATCCCAGGTCTCATTTCTCGGGCATATCATTTCTGGAGTAGGCATTGTAGTTGATCCTGCGAAGATAGATGCAGTTATGTCTTGTGAGCAGTACAAAACAGTTACTCAGATTCGGAGCTTCCTCGAATTAGCGGGCTATTACAGATGCTTTGACAGCAAATTTTCACGCATTTTTCACCCTTTGACACGGTTGATGCAGAAGGGAGTCCCGTTCATTTGGGATGATTCATGTGAGCATGCCTTCCAGATACTGAAGGAGAGATTGACTACAATATCCATTCTTGCTCACGACTATGCGGTATACAAAGATGCATCTGGAGAAGGTCTAGGAGCAGTGTTGATGCAGAGGGACAGGTGATTGCTTATTCATCACGACAGTTGAGGCCACACGAGCGGAACTACCCCACACATGTCTTGGAGTTGGCAACAATTGTCTTTGCCTTAAAGGTTTGGCGTCACTATCTATATGGGGTGAATATCAAGATCTTCACAGACCACAAGAGTCTGAAGTACATCTTTGATCAAAAGAAGCTGAATATGAGGCAACACAGATGGCTCGAACTGCTGAAGGATTATGATTGCACGATCTCTTACCATCCTGGTAAGGGAAACGTGGCTTATGCACTTAGCAGGAAAGCGCATGCAGATAGTACGGCGAACTGGCTATACACGTGGGATATGCTTGCAGCTTCGAGCGATTTGCATCCTCAGGAGAGCGCATCCATTTCTACCGTCGTGCCTCCTCGATACAGTAGCCTTTGGGATCGTATTGTAGAGGGCCAGAAGATAGATCCTTAGATCCGAGATAAATACATGCACGCCATCAAGAACGAATTTGATGATTTTGTTGTGATGGAGTCTATTCTATAGAAGGCAGGACGGGTCGTTGTACCCAAAGACGAGCAGCTTCGCAGAGACATTTTGGATGAGGCACACAGTTCACGATTATCTATCCATCCAGGCAATACGAAGATGTACTGTGATCTGCATCGACATTTCTGGTGGGATGGATTGAAGCGCGATGTGCCACAATATGTTAGCAGATGCATGATCTGTCATATGGTCAAGGCCGAGCACAGGAGACCACCAGGATTACTGCAGTCTCTCCCCATTCCCGAGTGGAAGTGGGAGAGCATTTCTATGGATTTTATCACAAGTCTGCCTAAGACACCGGGTAGCCATGATTCCGTTTGAGTCGTTGTTGATATGTTGACCGAGTCACCCATTTCATACATGTCAACACGACTTACACTCCATCCAGGTTGGCCAAGCTATATTTGAATAACATCATCAAACTACATGGTATACCACGAGAACTGGTGTCTGATAGGGATTCGAGATTCACGTCGCATTATTGGCACCAGTAATGTCAGCACTACAGACAAAGCTGAAGATGAGTTCTGCCTATCATCCGCAGACAGACGGGTAGAGTGAGCGCACCATACATACATTGAGGATTTGCTTCGCGCTTGCACTTTAGAGTGGAAAGGGTCCTGTAAGGACCATCTGCCATTAGTGGAATTGACGTAAAACAATAGCTATCACTCCAGTATTGGCATGGCACCATTCGAAGCCCTATACGGGCGGAGATGCCTCACACCTCTCAATTGGAGTGAGATAGGTGATCATGTTTTATACTCCATAGATTTCTTGGAGGAGACTGCGAGAGCTGTTGATCTTGTGAGACGGAGACTTCTGACGGCAAAGAGCCGCTAGAAGAGCTATGCAGACCGTCGGAGAAGAGACTTGGAGTTCCAAGTAGTCCAATTCTTTCCTCTTCATCCATTCAATTATGACATATATATTTATTCAACTTAATCTCACATACTAATAAAACTCCTGTAAATATAGGTCGGAGATTGGGTATTTTTGCGAGTATCTCCCATGAAAGGAGTACAGAGATTTGGTGTTCGTGGCAAGTTCGCCGTGATATGTTGGACCTTTTGAGATTCTAGCTAGAGTGGGGAAGGTGGCCTACCGGGTAGCCCTTCCTCCACATATTTCAGGCATCCACGATATCTTTCATTATCCAATTTGAGAAAGTATGTGCACGGCCCTCGGTACATTATCAGTTACGAGAATTTAGATGTGGAGCCAGACTTGACATATGAAAACAGGCCCGTGCAGATTCTTGACCGTGTTGTAAAGAAGCTTCGCAGCAAGGATATTCCATTAGTCAAGGTGTTGTGGCACCGACACGAAGTTAAGAAGCGACGTACGAGACCAAAGCTGATATGCGGGAATGATACCCACAACTTTTCTAAGGTAAAAAAAATCAACACAAGCTTTTGTAATTAGATATATGTTAAAATATATGGCTTGTTTTTTCTTTGAGTTTTTTATGGGTTCAAAACCCTTTGAGATTTTTATGGCCATATAAAATTCAAGAAAACTAATAAACTTGACTTGAGTCTCGAGGACGAGACTCCCTTTGAGGTTTTTATATTTGTAACATCCGGAATCTAACAAACCCGACCTCACCCAATTAGGGTCCGTTTAACCCAATAAGTTGTCGGTCGGCATCGGATGACTTATATCGACTAATTGGTCGTGAATCAAAAGTCGTTCGAACGAAATCGACCAAAAATTGGTCGCTTCGTAATGAGCGCCGCGAAAAAGCCGCAACGCAAATTCGGAAACCGCAAAATGAACCGAGATCATCATTAGATCCAATTCGACGAAACAAGACCAACGGAATCAACCGTTCATCAATCAGAGGTCGTTTGATATTTTTAAATTATAAAATTTGATCTTAAAGAAAAACCTTATCCGAAAATTTCGGGTATTGAAAACCCGATCGGAAGTATATTAACATTATACTCATTTCGATCGTTGTTCCAAGATGGTCAAAATGAGTTATCGCGTGTCGAAATCCGACACTCGAGGTGCGAATACGATCGATTTGTATGAATATGGTTTTGGTTTAAAAATATATATAAAAATAAATAATTTTTTTACTGCTACTGTGTTACAGAATAGCAGTCAGTATCCCATGAAAAAAAACCAGCCACGTGAATTACTCACCATCCATGTGCCCAAATTTCCCTAACACTTGGCTTTATTTTTCTTGTTTATATAACTTCCATCCCACGCCTAACAATTCCCATTCCCATTTAGATATCTGCCCATCTCCCATCTTCTTCCTCGTATTCTTCTTCTTCTCCAAACGAAGAACCCAACTCACATCTTCATTTTCCCTCTTTCGTCCAAGACGCTCCCTCTTTCGCATGCTCCGGTATGAGTGGTAGCACTCCGATGAGGCAACGACGATTGCCCCCATCTTCTTCATTTAGAAATCTAAGGTACAAGCTAAGCCGTCCTTTGCTGCCATACATGTATCTTTACCCATTTTTAATCCAACACAGGGTAATATTCTTGATTATATATGAAATCTGTGGCCTACTTGGTCGAGTTAGCCTTGTTGGTTGAAATTAAGCTTGAATGCGTTCGTGAATCAACAAATTCTCTCGTTTTCTTTGCCGTTCCTGTTCTTGTGGTTCCATGTTTAATCCTAATTCAGATTATTGTCTACATGTCCAGGTTTTCGTGTTTCTCTCTTATTTTTTTTTGCTCTTTAGCTACAATCGTTACTTGCATAAATTTTATTTAGTTCAGAATTCGTGGCCAATTACTTGTGCATGTGGAGCATTATTTTCGTTAGGTTTTTTATTCCTCTAGGCTTTATTAGAAGCTTCAATTGGGTTTATCTTTGTTCCCACGAAGTGTAATTTCTTGTCCTTCTTGGTCGGTTCCATAGATAGGGCATATTGTCATCCTCCTCTAAAGTGTTTTCCTCCCTCGGATATATGGACTCCTGGATCCGAATTATTGTTGTTGGGCATGATGGAAATACATTAGTTATTTCCTTCAAAAAGTTCCAGATTTTGAAGTACGCAACTGACCATTCAAATTGGAGAAAGACTATCTCATTGACAAATAACGTCTTACACTTTCCATGTGGTTGTCATCACATTATAATTCCTTCCAATATCTCATGTTCTATGCAATATCTCCATGTTATTGTCATCACATTATAATTCCTTCTAGTATCTCATGTTCTAGAAAATATCTATTGGTATTTATTCTCATCTTCTACTTATTCATCAACAACAGCTTTGATAATATTTACTGCAATATTGGTTTGAATTGGAACTTCTTCATTCTGCCAGTATCAATTTACAAGTTTCACCATTTGATGTAAGAAGAAATTTCTATTATGTTTATGGAATCTATTTAATAATACCGATCTTTACCCAGGCAGCAAATCGGTGAGTATAAACAAGATCCAATTCAAAAATCTATTGGGGATAGAATGTACAAAGTAGAGATGTAGGGGGCTCGTGACAATATATACATGAGTAAGGAAATAGTTGGTATAGTTCAAGTAATCCTTAAGCATCACATTTTTTAGTAGTCCTTTATGATTTTACATGATTGAGCCAATATTCCATCTTCTACGAGTTGCAAGAAACAATCATATTGTGATGACTGCCATTAATATAACACCACCGGAGCTGCAAATATGTAATTTTGTGGAAAACTTAGGAGCCATAGTCTCTATTTATCTTGTTGACTTTCTTAACTATTTTCCTAAGTGAATCTGTAACCAAATGCATCCATATGGTTATGAACTAATAAAGCCAAACATTTTGTCGGTCATGTTGACTCTTACACTTGACCGTGCGAGGGCGCGGTGACCCTCAACTGGGCGGGATATAGGAAGCTCAGTTCAGGCAGCGGCCGCCAAGTGCGCGGGTCTAGGATCCCAGTCCATCTTCGGTTTTTACGCGAGCTCGTAGTATTTTTACGCCTCGTTGGGATCCTGATTTTAGACCATTCCGCTGACCCGTTGTTTAGGATACCCAGACGGGGGATCTTCGGTTTTTCAGTTTTACGTACGAGCTCGGTTGCCCGTACTAGTCGGGCTGTTTTCTAGAGCGACTTTTCCGGAAAGTCTCTCTCACCCGTCTTAGTGTCGTAGTTTGGGAGTAGACATATCCCTCTATTGGACCGTCCTTCCAATTAGAGGGCGAGATGGAAGAGCCATTTGTAGGCTTCTTCACCGCTTGAGTTTTTACTTTCGCCAACAGACTTGGCGAGTCTACATCCAGATCATCCATATCTAGATCTAAGTCATCTAAGGTCGCATCTGAGACAGTTGAAGTTGAAATTGGAGAGTCACAATCAAAAGTTAAGTTGATAGAAAATGATTATCCATAGATTTGATATTTAAGTCAATCCAAATTCATCTTCCGCATCGTCAAAATCCACAGTGGTGATATCTAGTCTATATGATAATATAGATACATACATACATACATATATATATATATATACATACACTCATACAAATATGAATATTTGATTACAAAATGAATATGTTATATATGAAAAGGGTTGGGATAATGGGTGCTTATGGGGAATGCAAACAGCTTGACAAACTTTTTACTTACGCAAGTAGATGTAAATTGTACTTGTTTCATCTTTCTACTTGTTATCTTTTGCACATAATAAATTACTAGATAATTATTTGAAACTGTGGATTTGTATTCACAATTGTGACTCCTCTTCTTCATTGCACGCATGGCAGGAAAGGAGCCTTCTGCTCAGTAGCTGTTCGTGCTTCCAGGAGACAGTGTATACACTAGACGGTATGGTTTCTTTTGTCTCAGTTTTTGTTCGGCTGATTATGTATAATGCTTTTCTTCTGTTCGGTTAGATTATTTTTGGGATATTATATGTACTAGCAGACATTGTACATGTTGTAAAATTATATGGAAATTAATGAAATGAATTTCTGGTGCTATTTGTCTCTTTTAGCTTGTGGTTATGATTATGAATGTGAATTTTATATACAATTGTTGAAATGAGAAAAATTTTCCCTGATTTTCTGTAGCTTATGCGAATCTTATGTGAATAAAATGCCAGAAAAGTAGCATAAACGGGCACCCAGATCCTAAGGGATTCACACACATGTCTTGTTCCGGACTCAGAAGTCAGACTCAGATTTTCTCCAGACCAGCCGATTTCCATACTCTACCGAGATTTTGTCAAACTCAACGTCAGATTCCGAGACAGTTTCAGACACGCATATGTTTGCGTCCATTTTCAGATGAGCACATGTTTGCCATCTTTTGTTACGGTCCCCATCTTTTTCTTGTTGTTTCGGCCAGAGTTTTTATGTGAACCATATGGACTCCAGAGTAGAGGAAAATTCCCTATGCTATGTTAGCAAGGGTTTAAATGTGGTATCATAGGGACACCAGAGCAGTGTACCATTCTCTGAGCCAGATGGGAGAGACCCAATTCTCCGACGAGGAGACTTTTCAGACTCCATTCTCCAGCGACCGTGGACTCTGACGAGGATTGCACTTCCACGGCCTTTTCCACTTTGTCCCTTTTCGGAGATGGAGCAATTGTCCATATTATTGTGGTGGGCCAGTTTACTCCGACGAGGAGACTCATTTCAATTGCAGTGGCTCTGACATGCGCAGTTCATAGCACATGCTCTCCGACGAGGAGATTCAGCAGTCTCGCACTCAAGCCTATTCGTTCTCCTCACCTGCACGGCATGAGAAGCAACGTGCTTGACAACAACAGTTGTGCGCGTTGGGTTGATATTATCCATAGTGTCCTGTAGCGTGAGTTGAGTTTCTTTTTGTTTGTCCAAGACGAGCATTACATGCTCCAGCTTGAGGGGGATTGTTGGAGTATAAGTTGTATGCGTCATATGTATGGGAGATGGGTAAATGTATCTCTCCAGGATCCATTTACCCCATCCAAAAGTTTAGTCCCACATCTACCAATGGTGTGACTTGGAGGCTTTTTGGAGGCTATATAAGGAGCTCCAGACCTTTTGCATCAGTTGAGAAAGTGTAATGCATAACATGCCCCTTTGAGGGCTTCTCCCGTGGTTTCATCCCGCTCCTTACGGAGTAGGGTCCACGTAAAATCCCGTTGTTCTTCTTATTGTTCTTTATATTTTTCCATGTTTTACTTCTGCTTCCTATTTTCTAACAGTTGGAGACAGAGCACAGATACCATTGAACACTTGATCGAGTGCCTGAAGACTAAAGTAGCTGATCCGAGAACAGTCATCTAGATCCCCCTCGCCGTAATTTATCTCCTGGTTCAAGACGAACGTCTATTACCCGGAGCATCACACGGAGATCTGGCATCTCTGCCCTGATCCGATACATCAACGGAGATCGGCCTCCACTTCAAGATCTGAAGCCGCATCAAGCCATCGGAGAAGTTCGCTGCAGCCGCCAACAAAATAGATTGGGGAAGAACACTCTCTATTCCCAGATTCGTCATCAGCCGCACGATCGGATCGTCGATCCAATGCTCCAGAGCAAAAGCCACCACCTAAACTAGGTCACGTGATCTACATGTGACATCGACAGATACTTCTGGACATTTTGTTATTTCACCCTTGTGATTCTGTTATCTACAATTAGGTTCCAGCTTGGAGTTTGCACATGGTCAAGCACATTAGCATCTGAACAAAATTCGAATGACATATAGGACGGATATATAGATGAATGTACATGATGATCTTTTGAAAAAAATTAAAAAAGCTAGAAAATAGGGTGAGGAGAACCCCATTGAACCCTTATCGAATAGATGAGGGATTATTGATTGTGTGTGGTCATAAGTCCGACCCTCCTATGAACAGATTCAATATCTATATCTTCTTGCCCTCCCTCAATATTATTCAGTGTGACTTCGTCCTCATTTCCTTGGCAGTCGGCCTCCCCCTCATCTATGTCTTCATCTTCGATATACCCATGGTCCTCTTCATCATCTTCATCATAATCATCATGTTCAGATTGATCTCTCTCATCAACATTGAGTACCAACATTGCTGATGTCCCAACATCACATGGGGATGAGCTAGCTAATCTCCTGAGCTACTATAAACAATTACATTATTCAATTGATTGACTGTCTTGCAACATCAATGATGTCATCTCATCACTTTTAATCACGACGGGACAGAAAGTCCTCTCATTTCATGGCCATTAATATGTCATCTTCACTTCGTATGCATAGATAATTGACTATACCTAGTTAAACTGTATATCGCATCCCGTAGATTGTTGTAGTTGCTAGATAGAGGCAAGCCGATCATTCTTCTGCAATCTCATCCATAACCTATCTCAAAAATCTGGTAGGCCATTTGTCCTTCCCCAGGACTGACACATAGAGTATAACACTATCGATCATTTCCTCTACACTAATAATAAACATTCAAATTATTAGGAACACTTCCCTCATCTTGACTAGTCCCACGATTTTCGAAAATAGTAATAGATGGTGATGTGAGGGTCCTCCCTCAACAAAATTTTGTGTTTGTCAAAATAATATTGGTTGGATTGGAGTAATTTCATGTGAATAGTAGTTGTTTGGATGGTTATAAGGGTTGGTAGAGGGTTGGAATAAGAAATGTAATGTGATGTCACATTGATTTGCGATGGAATTTCAATCCAGGTTTGTCGGGTGGTTTATCGGGTTACCCGTAGTAACTCGGGACACACCACCAACCAAACGAACCTCAAGTGTTTGCGAGTTATTTTCCTATTCTAGAAATCAGAACTAATGCGTATGGTGTCAACAACTAGAAAGGATGATTCGACCAACTACACGTCTAAGTTAGGTGGAATGTTAGATTAGTTTAATTTTATCAATGCTCTGATTATTTATTTACTACCCTAACTTAATTACTTACAACAGTATCTTGTTACTCGTCTAATTAAATCTGAATGTTACATAAATTATTTGATTACTAGTATAAGTAATTTAACTACACCGATTTAATTAAAATGTTAGATTAATTTATGATCGAGTTTGATTTATTTAGAATGTTAAATTAATTAAATTTAATTATTAGTCTACGAAATTAATTACTAGTCTATTTAATTTAATTACATGCTTACCTAATTAGTATTTTAATTTAAATTGAAAGTTAAAATAATTAATGTAATTAGTAGTATGATTACTTAAAAGAAACAATTTAGTTATAATCTCAATGTAATCTATTTAATTCATTTCCAATCTAATTGATTTAATTGCTAAGATTAATTTATGTACCTGTCTACTTTAACTTAAACTCTGAATGAAAATTAACTCGTCTAACTAAATTAATTTAAGTGTAAACATAAATTAATTACAATATTATATTAATTTAATTATCTGCCACATTCATTTAGAAACTAGCATAATTCAACCACAATGGTCAATTAGTTTCTTTACAAGTCTAATTTAATTAGAAAGTTGAATTAGATTAATTCATTCAATAGTCTAAATGATAAATTACTAGTCAAATTAATTTAAATACAAGACTAATTTATTAGCATTTTGATCTAATTAAAATGTCATAGTAATAAATTTAGAAACTCCTCTAATTAATGTTACTATCCGATTTCATTAGGACGTTAAATTATTGTAAATACTTCTCTAACTAATTTATTTTACGAGTCCAGTTAAATAGCATTCTAATTAAATTAGTTCCCTCTCTAATTAAATTAGTGTCCGATTTAATTAGAATGGTAAATTTTTTAAATGATGGTCTATCTAATTACACTAAAACTTTAATTAATTTAATTTCAGCTCCTATCATTTTAATCACAACTTCGATTAATTTAAATACAACACGCCTAAATAATCAAAATAATTTAACGTGAAATCGACGTATTTGGAATATTTTTACCTAAATATGAGTGAAAAATCTATTTTCAATACGAAGTGAACATATCCCTACCTAAAGGAAAAAGAAGGGTTCCCAAACGGGCGTTATCCAAGGAGCATGACATGAGTGTAGTTGGAAAAAAAGAAGGGTATAAGTGAGGCGCACATAAACTATGATTTGATTTATTTCACTAACAGCAAAATTAATGGAAGGGTTAATATAATAATGGTGCAAGAAGATAGGGACACAAAGGGTTTTTATTAGTTGTGTCCCTCTGAGATATTACAATTTCAGTTATATCCCTCTCTTTTTTTGAAATATCAGTTGTGCCCCTCGCTTCTTGCAAAATTCACAGTTCTGCCCTTCTGTTAAGGTAAAGTAGGGGTATAACTGATATTACGAAAGGACCGAACTGTTAATTTTGCAAGAAGGTAAGGACACAACTGATATTTCATAACCGAAATTGCAATATCTCAGAAGGGTACAACTGATAAAAACCCAAAATAAAAGGGTCTCAAGTGTAAAAAAACCCGATAATTTTACATTCCGAAGTATTTCAATTGACTAAAGAGTTTTTTGTGTGGCGGGACTGGTTTTGGCTGTCGTCAATCGTATCTGTGGTTGGTTGGCTTTTTCCTTCAATCGCACGTGACCAGCGCAATCAAGGTTGGTCCTATTTTTCGGGTAATATGGAAAGTCGTGGGCTTTTAACTCTCTTTCTTCTTCTTCTTGCGAAATTCAAATAACCCAAACCGAGTACATTTGACCGGTCTGCAGCCGTGCTTTAGTATCCTACTTAAAAGGAAAAATGTACTTCGTAGCCAGGCAAAAGAGGGGATTACCCTGCACTGGTAAGGCCCAAGCCTTCGAGACCGTGTCTAAGTAACCAGGACGAAGCAACCAATAATCAAAGAAACGAAAGGGTGCCTTGCGATGGCACTGAGGACAGAGTTGTATAGTCATCAAGAGATTAACAAATGTTAAGCTTGCTCTGAAGAGGTGGGCTTATAAGGAAGCCAATGCTTTCACCGACTCCAGCAGTGCTAAATCCTTCCTCCTGGCCATTTCGTTGGCCCTCGCCGAGGCCCCCCTCAACCCTTACCTTGCTCAATTGGACTTGGATGTGAAGAATTACATGCTACCTCTAGATGCGGACTTGGAATCTATGTGGAAGCAAAAAAGTAGGGCCGACTGGACTGGCTGAATCTAGGAGACCGCAATACTCGTTTCTTCCATCTCATGGCTAAAGCACGTTGCTCTAAAAACTACATTACAAATGTTCTTGACTCTGCGGGTAACGTTGTGGTGCGGAACTGGAAGTGGCTAGGGCCGCCGAAGCCCATTTCACGGATCTCTTGGCCCCTGCTTCGAATGGCACTCCGAGGCCACCTCCCCTGCCTCCGAAAAGGTGTCTTTCTGTGGATGCCTTGGCCTGGCTTGATAGGCCGTTTGCCCCTGAGGAAATCTGGGAGGCGTTATCCTCCATCGGATCTACTAAGGCCCCTAGGCCAGACGGTTTCAATGCAAAATTTTTCAAGGCGCATTGGCCTCTTGTGAAAGTTCCTATTCTAGATGCTATGAGGTTCCTCTATGAGGGAGGGGGATGGTGAGGGAAGTGAACCACACGTTCCTTACTCTCATACCAAAGGTTCAATCCCGGCAAGTTTTGGTGATTATCGGCCAATTTCAGGTTGTAATGTAATTTACAAGATCTTCGCCAAGATTCTGGCCACTCGTCTTTCGACGGTTCTGTCTTCCCTCATCTCCCTCAATCAAACGGCTTTCATTAAGGCCGTCTTATTAGCGATAACATCAGGTTGGCGAATGAAATTCTCCATGGTTTTGATAGAAGATACGGGTCGCTCAACAAAGCATGCCTCAAGATCGACTTATCTAAGGCTTTTGACTCGGTGGATCACTCTTTCATCCTGTTGGCTCTCTCGGGTATGGGCTTCAGCTCCCGATGGATATCCTGGATTAAGAATTGCATTTCAACGGCTTCGTTCTCCGTCCTTGTTAATGGTACCCCGCACGGCTTCTTTAAAGGGTCTAGAGGATTGTGGCAAGGCGATCCTCTTAGTCCCTTACTCTTCACTGTTGCCATGGAGTCCCTCTCCACCATTATCGAGTTGGCTGTTTTGGAGGGCCGCTTCCTTACGTTGGGCCGTGGGCGCACCGCTGCGCCTACTCACCTTATCTACGCGGATGATCTCTTATTCTTTTGCAAGGGCTCCACTCGCTCCCTTGCACTTATTCGTGACATTTTGCATGCCTTTGAGGCCACCTCTGGCCTTAAGCTTAATCCAAGGAAGAGCAGAATTTTCAGACCTAGATGGGTTGTTTGTGACTTCGCAGCTACCCTTCATATGGGGATGCTCCAACAACGCCTTCCCTCTACCTACCTGGGTCTACCGATTGCTTCCTCCTATGGCCGTAGTTGTGACACGCGTGTCCTGGAGGATAGGATCTCCAATCTCTTTAATGGGTGGCATGCCAGATGTTTATCTATGGTGGGCAGAGCACAGCTGCTTAACACTGTGGTTAGGGGAATTGTGCTCTATTGGGTTGCAGGTGTTATTATTCCCATTTCCAATATCAGGCGCATTGATAAAATGTGCGCTCACTTTCTGTGGGGCCGTAAGCGCCACGATATTGCCTGGTCACGTATTTGTCTTCCCAAAAGGGAGGGGGGCCTGGGCCTCATCTCGCTTCTAACCATTCGTCGCTCCATGATTGCTTCTTGGGTTTGGAGGTTTCTTGCTGCGACCTCTTCCATTTGGGCCGAGTATATGCGAAGGAGGTACATTGCTAGCGGCTCCTTCTGGGATATCTCTCATTCCTCTTCCGCATCTATTACTTGGAGAAAGATGTTGGCTATGCGGCCGACCTTGAGGGGTGCCATTCGTGGGGATCTTGGGTCTGCTTCTTGGACCCACTCTCGCGCTGGTTTTTCCTTTGCGAACGCTTGCGAACTCCTTTGGGATCGTGCTAGCCTAGTCAACTGGTATGGTGTTGTTTGGGATAGACATATCCCGCCCTCGTTTGCCTTTACAATGTACAGGGCCATTCTTGGTAGACTGCCTACAATTGATAGGCTCAACGCTTTTGGTATGTCCCTTCTGCCCACCTGTGGGCTGTGCTCTGCCGAGGAAGAATCGCATGACCATTTGTTCCTCAATTGTGCTTATTCCTCGGTGGTCTGGGCGGGGGCCCACCAATCCTTTGGCCTCCCCTCTCCTGCTGGTAATGCCCTCCTTCATCAGGTGCTCTGGATTATCAACTTGCACTCGAAGGCTGATCGCTCTTCCTATGCAACCATCCTCGCGATCGTGGTTTGGCACCTTTGGCGGGAGCGCAATCGTAGATGGGCTCTCTCGGGCTGCACCTCTTCGGAACGCCTCATCTCGGATGTACATGATACGTTCTCCGCAATCAATCTCTAGACTGATTACAGTGCTCTGTATTCACCTGGGATCGGCCTAGTTTTGTTTTTTGTTTTACTCACAGTGCATACTCTGATCTCTGGCTATTGTTAACCCCCCCCCCCCCCCCCCATTTCTGTTGTAATATGTTATAGCCCCATTTTTGGAATATATGGTTAATTTACTTAGCAAAAAAATGTACTTCGTTTTAGCTGCCAGATACAGCCATCCGAAAGACCATTGTATCTTTCTAAAAAGACAACGACTAATAAAATAGCTGATTAGCAGTGAAATCACAGGAAATTACGCCTGCAAAGGCGTATAGAACAAAATTAGTAGGCATATTTGTTTTTTTGAAAATTTGTAAGAAAAAGTATTTTATAATAGAAAATTAGATACTGGGAGGATAGAATTATCATCTGTAGTGATCTCTGTAATTTGATGAAGATACGAGTGTCCAACTCCTGAGATACCAAAGCTCCAGAAAAGTTCACAGGCAACTACAAGATCCATGGTCCTTCGCTTTTGCTTCCACCGAGAAATACACGCAGTAAAATTCAAGGACAAAGAATACCAACCAACTTCTCCCAATCGAACCAAATGCACGAAAATCTTAAAGGTATGTGCCGTCCCACATATATAGGCAGAAAAATCCAAAGACAATACCAAATTATCCTGAAGGGTGCGTTCTGTTGGAGGGTTACTCCTCATTTTGGGTGAGTAACCTCCCAAAATCCATACTTTTAACCCACTAGTGGGGTCCACTCCCTTCCTATCAAAAAAATATATATTATTCCATCATATCATCTAAAAATCATAAAATACTCAACTTCTACCCACTATATAAAACTTCAATACAATCACATCACAGCAACCACCCACTTTTTCAAATTTCAATATAATCATATCATAATAACTATCAATTTTTCAAATTTCAATACAATTACATCACACAAACCCTCCAAACCCCTAATCCAAACACACAAACACAAAATCGAGTTATCCTCTCCAGGATAACCCACGAACCAAACGCACCGGAAGAGATATTAGGACGCTTTTACATTATAAAGGTATCTTCGCACGAAGACACAGTTCATGAGGGACAGGGACGCCAGATATCCAAATTCATGCGGGACAAAGTTACGACGGAAGAACATAGATTTCCTTTATTTAATTTTATGGAAATCATTCAGTCTAACAAGATGGAAAGATCCAGATCATGAACCCATGTCACAGATCGCCGGAAAGTAGATTCTGGGAGATGTCCACGACCACCAGTGGGAGACTTGCCGCCAAGTATATGCGGCAGCGTTCCGGTGAGCTGGTTGCTGAAGAACAGCAACGAGGAGAGCTTTGCGGAGAGGTTGCCGGCCGGGGGGATCAAGGTGGACAAGGGAAAAGAAGACTGGAGGGTGACGTCGAATATTGTTCTGCGAGAGGTAGAGGTGGGTGATTGAAGGAGCCGGGGATGGTGGAATCAGTGTAGGTACCGTGGAATATTTGACGTAGCTGGGGCTCCGGCGACCTCCGAGGGACATCCGCCGGAGCCCCCCTCGCTCGATCGACGTGAGGGGGCCTATTTCCTAAGCAGGGAGAGGAGGAGGAGGAAGAGAGCCGCGTAGAAGGCGGCGAGGATGGGCAGCGTTTCCAGCGCGGAGGATCTGCCGATACCTGGAAAGAACAAGGAAGATAGGATCGCAAGGGAAGAGAGCGAGAACTGGGCCGGAGGGTTCATCGGAGGAGCTCTGCTTTGCCGAATGGGCGACCCGGTCTATTTATAAAACTCCATGACGTCATGTCTGGCAGTGAATGACGTCAACAGTTTTTTCCTAAAATCCTTGCCGACGTGACGCCAACCATTTTTCCTTCGTAACCCATTTCCCTCGTCAATCGTTTTTGCCTTTATGGTCATAGAAGAAAATTTTAAATTTAAAATTTGATAAGGATAGTTGTTAATATGGGATATTTAAACCTTGATCTCTGGTTGGAACTATGATGTCACTATATGATGTTAATATGGGATTTACGCTACGCTTTATGATTTTGAACAAGACACTGCTTAATACTTTGGTCGAATACAACATCAACAACACAAGCTTTTCCCATATTAAGTAAGGTTAGTTGCGTGAATTCTTTGCTTCCATTCACATATATTTGGGTCATTCTCGAGCTTAGATCCAAAAAACCAAGATCCTTTCATATAATCTCATTACAACACTTTTTGGGCCATCCTCGCCCTCTCTTAGCTAGCTCAACATCTCAAAACTTGCATCTTCTAACTGGTGCATTAACTGACCTCCTTTGCAAATGGTCAAACCACCTTAAGCGGTTTTTTGTATCTTATCCTCGATCGGAGCTACAACAATTTTTCTTTTAATTGCATCATTCTGAATCTGATTTTTACACGTGTGTCCAAACATCAACCTTAGCATTTTTATTTATGCTACTGTCATTCCCTACACATGTCTATGGATCACAAGTTAATATTTAGATCAAATAACATAACAGGTCTCACGACTGCTTTGTAAAATATTTCTTTGATTTTCAAAGGAATTTCCATATTACTGAGAACAATAGAGACTCCTCTCCACTTTAGCCAACATGCATTTATTCCATTAATGACATCTCCATCAATTTCTCCATCAAGTTGCAAAAACATGTCAAAGTTTCTAAAAGAACCTCTCTTCTAATGTTATCGTAAATCTTCACATATATTACTTCATCGTAGCTTCCATCAAAAGTGCACTCCATATATTCAGTCTTAGTCATACTTATACGAATCATTTAGTCTTCAATGCATGTCTATGGATATCAAGCTTCTTCTGTAGTCCATCTCTAGTCTCATCAATCATTATTTTATCATCAACAAATAACATATACCATGTATCTCATCCAACATGTGACTTGTCAACTCGTCCATAATCAAAGCATAAAGGAATGGACTCAAAGTTGAACCTTGATGCAAGCTAATGTTGATATCAAAATAGTCATTTTTCCCGAACTGTATCCTTACACAAGATAAAACACTATCCTAGATATCCTTTTTGAGGTTAATGCATAGGACATGTACTTATCACTTCTCCAAAACTCTCAACAATATCTCCTATGGGGAGATAATCATAAGACTTCTCCAAATCAATAAAACTCATTTGAAGGTTCTTCCTTTTAGCTCTGTAAATCTCCATTGTTCTCCTCAGCAAGTGGATGGCTTCAATAATTGAGTGACTGGCATGAATATTGATTTTCTTTTACTTTGAAAACTTGCCTTGACCTTCTTTCGATCACGTATTCCTAAAATTTCATAGTGTGACTCATTTGCTTGATACTTTTGTAATTTGAACAATTTTGAGTGTCTCCTTTGTTCTTATAAAGAGGTACCATGATGCTTCTCCTCTAATCTTCATGCATTTTCTAGCTTCATCAAATAACATTGAATAAATTTGTAAGTCAAGTCAAACCACATTCACCTAAACCTCTCCTAACTTCTATGAGAATGTCATCGAGTCATACTTCTTTCCCATGTCTCATAACCTTCAAATCATCTTCTACCTTCCTTCCCTGTTATTTGTTTATACCTTGCACGATTCAAGTAACTTTCGCTACTAGCTAGATCTCCCAAAGTGATCTCTCTATTTCCTTCTACAATGAAAAGCTTATGGAAATATTGCTTCAATCTACTCTCTATATCCTTTTGAGTAACAAGTATGTGGCCTTCCTCATCCTTAATGCATTTCATTTGAGAAAGGCCTTTGGTCTTTCTTTCTCTTGCTTTGGCCAACACGAATATATCCTTCTATTCCTCCTTAGAGCCAATATTTTGTACAAAACTTCATAAGCTTTTGATTTAGTTTCGCTTATAGCCTTCCTAGCTTCCTTCTTCACTATTTTATAGTTTGTTACAATTTCCTTTGTTCTATCCTTAGACGTAGCTTTATAGCATGGCCTTTTAATATTAAGATTCTACTGTAGCCCTCTACTCCACCACCAAGCCTCCTTTTGGCATGAAGCTCCTCCTCTCATTGTGAAGATGTGGAACCAAAATTTGTTATAGGAGAGAGAGAGAGAGTTTTATCGAAAGAATAGGAAGCAAAATGCTGGAAATGAACTGAGGCACATGTTTGCAACCACATTCGATCAATTCCATACACACATGCACCCCACACACACACAAACACATAGAATACTATGATTAGGGAATTGGAGCTTTACACAATGATAACAAAGCCCACACCTCTTATATCATGTTTTAATTTCAATTCTCAAAAGATCAAGACAAGAGCTTGATTCCTAAACTTGTAAACCCTAACTCTCCTCATCTCCTCCTCACCCACGAGACAACCCTACTTTTGCCCCCTCCCTCTCCTCATCCACACCCCCTCCCTCTCCGCAGCTCACCCTCAGCCTCGACAAACTGCCTATCCCTCTCCTTCCACTCAAGCACTAACGGGTAACAACCCTCTCTCATTCCGGACTCCCCCTCCCCAACTCCAACGGGTCCAGGCATCTCTCCACTGCCCCCTCCCTAGCACCAGTAGCCTCCCTCTTCTCCCTCTAGTACAATGAACCCTCCCTTTTTAAGCTTCCAGTGGCTCCTCTTCGCCACCCCCAACACTAGCGAATAGGCCATCGGCAACCACTCCATGCCCTCCAGATTTCCGGTGCGAGGCTGTCAATGACAATGAGTTCACGAGGTTTGCGCTTAATTATGGAGATATCATTCTCTATTTCCATTGTTATATGTTATAATTACATCAATGAACCACACATTGGTATTTTTTACTTGATATATAGTTTATCAATTAAATTAACATTAGGATGTCTCTTTAATGTTTAGTGTAATGAGGATGTGGTGTCAAGAGTCATTAAATATTGAACCACACACTTAATTTTTATTGTAGAGACACGCTCCTCCTAAGAATCTATTGATAAAATGATGTTGGGAAATTGGTATAATCAAATCTTTAATGAATCAAACCGAATGTTCGCAAATCTTAATTGAATCGAAATAAACCAGATCATGATTCTAATCTTATCCAATCTATTCGAGTCTGAACCTATATATTTACTAAAACAAATCGAGCTGGACCCATGTAGGTTTGCTGGATTTGGTTCGTTTATACCCCAACTTAACTCATAGGTTTTTTGAGTATATTAAACAAAAGTCGTTGAGCTATACATCTAATTTCAATGTCATATGCAAACTTCTAAAAGTAACAATGCCGTACTTAATCTCATGATTTGGTAATAATAGGATCCCAAACTAATGGAAAAGGATAACCATTGTTCATTTTTATCAAGTGAAAAATGTATCGAGTGAGGGGCGGAACAAGTATACATTATAACCTCCCCCCATGATTATTATACGTCACTTATAAAATGTATTAAGTTTTAATATGGCCCCTTCTTAATTGAATTATAGTTAATATTGCTAGAAAAATATTGTAGAATTATTTAATGGTTAAATAGTAGAGTGGCAAGGTTAATATTTTGGAGACTAGGGTTTGAATCTTATCTCCATCAATTTTACTTTCTTTTATGTGATTTATCCAATCACTTCCAAAGTATTAAAATAATTTGATATAAAATTGTATTCGAGTTTCTTTATCTCTTCCGTAATATTTATTACTCTTTATAAATAAAATAAATTTTATTTTTTCTTTTTAACCATGATTTTTTTTGTTTCAAAATTTCACTTGATAATTTAGCCTTTTTAGGATGGATTTAGAGAGGCTTAAATTAATATATTTATCTAATTTTAAAAATAACCACGTGAAATACCAATCTATTTGAAATTATAACATTAATAATAGATTTAAATTCTACATTTATCAAGATTGAAAGAGGTTCATTTTAAAATATTAATTCTATTTAAAAATAGCATTCAAATATACATAGATTTTTCTATTTTTGAGCATACATAATAGTTGTATACTTGGCCTCTCCTTAATGAAATTCTTGGTTGCGCTCCTGCTCTCACCCTTGAGCATGTAATCGAAAGCCTTGTTGATCTCCGAGAACGGCACCGAGTGGGTGATGAATTTCTCCAGCTCCAGTTCCTGCAGATGTACGTGTATAGTAGCCATGAGTACGATGATCATGTCATGAGATCTGATTCAGCTAGAAAAAATCACCAAGGAATATTTGAAGGAACATCAGCTCTGTCGACTGATCATAATTACCTTCTTCATGTAGAGGTCGATGACCTTGGGGAGATCGGTGCGGGGCTTGTAGTAGCCGTAGAAAGGTTCCCTTGAGCATCCTTCGACACACACGCGTATCAGTATCAGGGCTGTAGTGGCCGTAGAAGGTGCCCTTGGGGAGATCTGTCGACACACACGCGTATCAGCAGGGACGAAGCCAGGATTGTCGGCTGAGGGGGGCCAAAAAGAAAAGAGAAATATTTTTTGAATATATATAGAGATTTTTCTACTTAAGATGCAAAAATTACTTTGACTTCATATCATACCATCTTCAAAAATACTAAAAAATTATTTTTAAACATATTGCAATATTTTTAAATTGTGAGTAGAAAGACTTGATTAATAAAATTATCAACAAAATTACTAAATCAAAAGTATGACTTGGGTACCAATAGTTTTTTAAACAAAAAATATAATTACAAGCAACAGTTCCTCTTCTTTGTAATTAGAATTGTTCTTGAAAGAAAAATTAATTGTGTTATAATTTTTCATAATAGAAAAATAAAAAAAGATCAGACATGCCTTTATGTTGAGCTATTTAAGTACACACTCTCCTGGACTTTGAAGCATAATATTTATACAACTTCTTTCTCAATGTATGCCAATAAACAATTTCTGAGAAAATCATCTTCCATCTTCTTACGAAGTCGACATTTTATAATCTTCATTGTTGAAAATGCTCTTTCAAATGTTGTAGTGGAGACCGGAAGAACCAAACAAGTCGGATCAATCGATCAACCAGATAATATATACTTGACTTACTCGTTTCTACTAATTTATAACAAAGAACATCAAGATCGGAAGAATTTTTAAGAATTGGATGAGCGTAAAAATCTTATTTATAATGCAATAGATGTTTTCTATATCCGCATCCATATTCATAATTAAAACGGACATCTGTAGACTGATGCATTCATACATGTAATGTTTGATATATAAGTTTACCAAAGATCATTTATACAAGTATATATTTATCATTACAACTTTTGATCCAATTCAATTTATAATGAAATATACATGTATTTGACCATGACAATATAATTTCTTCTAACAAATATTTACATATATTTTACTAGTGATCAATGTTTTCAATTATATATATTTGGTAATAAGGAAAACAAAATGATCCATTATAATGCATGTGTGTAACTTGAATGAACTAACATGATACCATCATTTTGTTAATTATAAATGGAGTGTCAAGTTCCTAAGTGATCTATTTTTTTATAAAGCATTCTGACGGTATTATGGTTACAAGATTTAAATTATGAAAAAAAATCTCTTTTTTATAATTAGCATCATTATAATAATAGATTAACAACTAAAAGTAACATTCCATTATATCACTTCTTCTATATTTTAGTAAAAACTCCAACATCTACTCTAAAACCTATGACAATCACAAGATATAAAAAAATTTATTGAGAACTTAATGGTGTAGAAATTAAATGTGCATGTCTGTAAGAGATAATACGATTACCATCATAAAAAATAACAACTTACCATTATTAAAAGATAACAAGCTAATGTGATCAAGTTTTTTATATACATGTATGAATAATTTAATTTGCATCTATCACCAGATCAATTGAAAAAGGAAAATAAATATAAAAAATATTCGATGATGTTGATACCTACATGCACTTCTTGCGAGCAGCGAAAGAAGGAAGGTTGATGTGGAGGCCGGGATGGTGTCGAAATAACTACATTGGAGTTATGGCACAGGAAATCGCTGGAATCTTGTTCGTTCACTTTGTTGATATCGGAAAACAGAAGATGCCAAGATGGTAAAGATGATCAAGAAATTGGATATAAAAAATGGATAATAATAGACTTTTGGGATGGAAATTGGAATACAAACATATCAATTAATTGCAATGGGTACAATGGGATGATGGAGGTGCAATCTCATATTAATAATGGGGTGTTGTTCCAACAATTACAGAGGGAGTTTGTGATCTCATTATCCCTTGAAAGAAGGGATGAGGGAAGGTGATCTCATTCCGTAAAATTAGGGAGGAAATGCATGGGCGAGTTAGGCAGTTTTGCACAATTAAAGGGGGCAATGAGAGATAACGTGCGAGATGTAGGTAAATTGCAAAATTGCATGGGGGACCATAGGGGGAAGGAGATATGGCGTGGGAGAGGTAGGCAATTTGCACGGGGGGGACCACGGGGGGACCAACAAGAGATGGCATATGGGAGGTATGGATTTTTCACGAGGAACAACCTGACGGTTACAAAAATTAGGGAGGAATCACGGAGGAACGGGGAGGCCTGGCCCCCTCCCGCCCCCCGCTCCCTCCGTCCCTGCGTATCAGTATCAGGGTTCTATATATCAAAAACGCATCAAAACGCGCAGATTATGATCATCCAAATCATATCAAGGTTGAGTTAGAAACAGACTCGAATGCGGAGATCATGGCCTAGATGCTGCCCGTGCATTCGACAGCCCTGTCTACGCCTCCATTGGTTATCTCATCTAGAACCTGTAATGTAATACCATGGAGATCCGTTAATTGATCATCAGTATGTATATGGATCCATCAGATAGTTCAGTTGCTTGCCAAATTAATTGCACATAATTGGTTAGGCAGATCAACCTGCAGGACAGGCTTGTCATGGTCCCTTCGGTTCACGAATTCGGTGCATCCAAACTTCTTGGCTTTACATCAGAGAAAACCAATGCAATATCAACAAACATGATCTGAATATATGTTCGATGTTCGAACTATATAGTTAGCTATTCATTTCCTGTCTCGAAGATGGCCCTGGTGACCTTTCCGGACGCCTCGTGGGTCTTCGTGATGACCGTGAGGCCTCTGGGTCCCGATCCAGGCGGTTGGCCTAATGGGGCATTTCCTCGAGCAGTTGGTGGGCATGGAGAAGGCGGAGAGGAGGGTGTCGGCTTCTCCGATGAGGAGTCAAGCACCATCAACTTCGGAGGGCGCCGAGGGGGTCGTGGAGGCTCGGGGAGGAGCGGGAGAGGGGATGACCTTTTGAAAGAACATGGGGTGGAATATTCACCTTTGGATTTTCATAGGTTAGATTAACTCAAGACTAACCCAAACAAGTGACTCAAATAAAAGTTAAAACTGACGACAGGGTCTGTGGGGTAAGATGGAGCAAGTTTGCATGATCAAGGGGGAATTAAGTTATTTCAAAGGTCGTGGAGATAATTTGACAAAGATTATAGGGTCTGCCGGATAAAAATCCCATAAGAAAATATATAAAGTCCTCTTGTTAAGAACATTTATCGTGACTAATTATGTTGTGAATGAAAGTTTTTGAAGTAGCTTAATGGAGAGTTGATTTTCCGTATTGTCCAATTTGACCTCAATTCGGCATATACTGAGCGTAGTGCCGTCCCTGACATTTCATGAGCCCTAGGCAAAAGAGAAGAAAAGTGCCCCTATAAAAAATAATTTACTTTTTTAAATTTGTAAATTTCTTATAAATAAAGCTCTTTAAATTTTACAAAGAACTATGTATGTTTATAATCAACGGGCATCAAACAATAAGTAATGAACTAAAATTATAAAAAATAATTTCTACAGTCAAAATAGACATCCTATGGATATAATGCAACTCAAGTAATGTAAATACAAACAAAAGCTATGGGCAATAGCTAGCAAAAAAATGTATGGCATTGTTTTTTTAAGTTAGGATTTTTGAGAACGTTCAAGCACAAAAGCATATATATCTATTGATTACTATAAAAAAATTTAAAAATTAAGAGTTTCATCTCTTAATGTCTAATTCGCATATCATATGGGCCGAAAAATATGGCTAGAGAATAATAATATTCAAGTAAGAAGAACTATACAATTAATTACAATAAAAGTAATACATGATTTAAACAGACAATAAAATAATAGTTATAGAAAAATAATCAAGTCATCAGTTTTTTATTTCACAGTGGTAATCAAGCCAAGCTGATAGTTTCTATTAATAATCTAAGATCCAGACATATGTATTAATAAAATAACTTCTCAATCACAACTAACATTAATCTTGAAATCTAAATTAAATAATAAGGATTTAATTTTATGGAAATAAAAAAAAGTAACCTAAAAAGATTATTTGATGGTTATTCACAATCCAACCATAAAATACTCTTATCACAAATATAAAACTGATTATAATGACAATAAAAACTTTGAAAAAGGAAACGTATGTCTTGTGATTGAGCAATGAGAGATGATTTTTTTGTAAAAAAGATAACAATTTAAGTGGTTAACGCCACATTTCCAATCCCTTACAATGTGTAATAACTTTCAATTTTGTAATTTCTTAGGAAAAAATAAGAGATGATTTACAATTACACAAATATGATGAGTAGATATGCGAATCCAAAAATAACTGTGATTTGTGGATCTAAGGAAAAAATTACAAGGCACAATTATATAAAATACCATTAACTGAGGCCATGATTTCCGGTGCCCAACAACAACAGCTAGTCATAAATTGAAAGCAGGAGAAATTGCAGCAGTGGCAGAAATCGTAAATCCACAAGAGTAGGAGGTCATATTTGTCTCCAAATGACACATTTAAGTTCAATGTAGGATCTTAACTTTTAAGATATTAATGTCACATTGGGGAACCCAAAGGCTTTTTAGGCATTTAGAAATATGAAGAGTCAAATGACACATGCAAATGTAAATAATTAATGGATCCGTGTTAGGGTGGAGCATGGGCCGGGCTCGGGCCGGGCCCAGCCTAGCCCAGCCCAGGCCCATTTACCAAATCGGGCCCACGGGTCGGGCCCAGGCCCGCTAATTTTCCAAGGTCTGAGCCCAAGCCCGAGCCCAGCCCTGACTTATGATGGGTCGGGCCTGGGTCGGGCCGGCCCATGAACAAATCCACAACGATCTTTGTTATTAAAATACACACAGAATGATGGATTATAGGGGGTTCCTAAGCATTTTATAATTGCATTTTTTGGTTATCTTATGTTAAAGTTTGAGTTTTTGAAACTAACACAAGGTAGAACTATTTCCAATTGGGACATCATCCTCTGCATCTACCATTGTTGGATCATTTGCAACATCTTCATTTTGTTCGTTCGACATCTAGTAGACAAATAACATAGATATAAGTGCTGGATTCACAATAACACTATAATCCACATTCTAATTCACATTCTACTACACATTCAAATTGACATTCACTGATTCACATTCTAATTCACATGCCATTAATAAAAAAATTTTCAAGAGAGTGAGTGATATACCGCAGCCCGCAGTTCGCAGCCGGAGGGGAGGGAGGGTGGACTGGTGGCGTTCGCGCGGCCGGATGGGAGGGTCGGCTGCTGGTGGCGTTCGCGGCCCGGAGGGGAGGGTCGACTGGTGCCGTTCGCTGGCCGGAGGGGAGGGCCGGTCGACTGGTGCCGTTGGCGCGGAGGCGAGTTGCTCGCGTGGGGGCGGAGCCGCGGAGGGAGGGAAGGTGGGGTGGGGCGACAGGGCAGGCAGTGGAGGGAGGTGCTCGCGGGCCGCGGGGGGGTGGGCGGAGGGAGGGAAGCTCGGCGGAGGGAGGAGGGCTCGGTCGGCAGGGCAGCAGGAGGGGAGTTGGGTCGCGGGTGGGATGGGGTCGGGGTCCTGGGGAGGGAGGGGTAGCGGGAGTCGGGGGATTGGTTACGGGGAAAAGAATTTAGGGCTGCGGCCCGCGGGGGGGGGGGGGGGGGTGGGGCGACAGGTTAGAGGGGGGCCGGGCCGGGCCGGCGCCGGGCCTGGAAATGGGTTTTTGGTCGGGCCGGCCCGCGTGCTAATGGGTTGCCATTTAGAATTTGGATTGTTATTTGATAGGGATAAAAATGAATACGGATATATCCGAATATCCGCTTACAATATTCGAAAAAATACCGGATACAGATATCCGTATCCAAATATTAATCGAATACGAATCGGATATGGATATGGATTGCAAAACTTTTCTAATATGGATACAGATATTGGTAATGGTTTGAATATCCGGATCCGGATATCAGAATAAAATATTTAATATTATTTTATATATTAGTGAATATAATACAAGACACAACCTCATGTTATTATATTAGTATTATATATTATATAATACAATATATCAATGATATTAATAAATTTCTGTTTATTTGGGGATGGGCACGAACAAAAGTTACGAAACTATATCTCCCTTTTGCTTTTGGTTAAGAATGCATGTCACCTCGACGATCCATTTTGTTACGATGCAACTTATTTATTTATTATCAATTTCTAAAATCATTGTAAACTTTGATTAAATATCAATTCGTATCCGTATGTGATCGTTAATAGACTTGGATTCCATGTTTATTGGATCCATATTTGGATTCACTCTTTCATTGGTTCATATTTGGATTAGCTCTTTATTTAATATGTATTCGGGTTCGCTCTTTACTCGATCCATTTTCGGATTCGATAAATATCTGTTTCTTATCCGTATCTGTGTTTTCAAGGATACGATTTCCTTAATGCATATCCGAATCATATTCGTATCTGTATTTGTATTCGATAGAGATGAAGTGAATATAGATATAGAAACATGCATATCCGAAATAAAAATAATAAAAACTACTCATATGTAACCAATTTAGAGATGGGCCCTTAAAATTCCGGGGCCCTGGGCCATTGCACTCCGGGACAAGGCCCAGGGACGGCCCTGACTGAACGTTAGACTCATAACATATACTGTTATTTTTTAATATATGTTAAGGTGGGGATGGTTTTATTTTCCATTCGAGCCTTGGGATGATTTACATTGGAAGGATCTTATTATACCCACTGGAATCATAGATCGTGATCACGGTTTCATTATGTCAGATTGTATTAAAGATGGAACTTCTGAACTTATTGTGGAAATTCTTAAGTTGGTTATTTACTTTTCTTTTAACTGATATCATGATGCTTAATTGCAACGATCTCGATGTATCCGATGAGCTATTGATTCCATGTTATTTTCGTATGATCGGGCTTGTTAGAGGAATGTGCAGTCACTACCGTTACTGCGAATAAGTGACTAGTTATATAACAATAAGGATGTTGCAAGTATAAAATTGGGAGATTGTAACAACTGCAAACATATTCATATTCCGACATCTAAAAAATGACAAAATATGCTAGTGAATTATAAGAGCATGGAATTACTATTTAGCAATAGGATCTTAAGCATTTTGGTGGTGAACAACAAGAACGATTCGATCCGAGCTCGACAAGTTATCGAAATCAATTTTCCTAGACAGTTTTTCGTGACGTTGCATTAGATCTTCTCCTATATCCACAAAACCACCAAACTTACAACCTTATTATGGTAAAAAGGGTTGCATTGATGACGAAGGGTCGATGCATATAAAATGGGAAGTAGTATAAGGTTTCCCTTCCACGATTTTGGACAAAACGGTGTTATTAGTTTCGTTCCGAGAGGACTGTTTGCTTGTTTCGTCGGCCACCTTCTTTCCTTTCTTGAAATTACATCTAAGTCCGTACTAATGGGTCCCACCAATTATTTAATAAAAACACTCCCAACACAGCAAAGAAAATATAGGAGGGAATTGAAGATCACGTTTGCCAATTTCCGAAGTTACCGAGTTGGGATATCTTCCAAAATTATTATAACCAGACTATTTAAACCCTATTCCTCGGCAACAACATATGGAACCAATGGCAAATGATGACACATGACCAACCATGCCATTATGAAAAGGGATTTTTACCCGACAGACCTTGGAATCTTTTGCAATTACCGCTACGACCTTTGAAACATGGTAATTCCCCCCTCGATCCCGTAAACTTGCTAACTCTTACCCTACAGACCATGTGGTTAACTCCCATCCATTTGCCTGTTAAAACTAACCGGATTTCGTTATATTCGTTTACATTATACCCATTTTGTTTGTAAAATTTACATTCAATGCCATTTTGCCTGCTCCATCCCACTCCTCTGCTCGATGCCCCCGGCCATCGCATCCTCCTGCTCGAAGCCCCTGCTCCCCCCACCTGCGTCGCCTGAAGCCTGGCCCCACTCACGTCCCCTGCCCCAACCCGATGTGTCTGCTGCTCCACCGGCCCCGCTCCTCCGCTTGACGCCACCCCCCGTCCGCCCAGCTGTACCTCCCCCCTCGTGCTTTCCCCCCTCCCGCGTCGAAGCCCTCGGCGCCGCCTCTCTCCTACTCCACCCCCCAAGGAGCGTCGCCTCCCCTGCTTCCCCCCTCCCGCGTTGAAGCCCCCCCTCCCCCTCCCGGCGTCGCCTCTCTCCTGCCCCCCCCCCCCCCCCCACGAGCGCCGCCTCCCCTGCTTCCTCCCCCCCCCCCCCCCCCCCGCAGATTCGGCGCCGCCTCCCGTACTTCCCCCCTCCCGTGTCGAAGCCCCCACGGCGCCGCCTCTCTCCTGCTCCAGCTCGCCCCCCCCCCCCCCCCCCCCCGCGGATCCCCGGCCGCCGCCTCCTGCCCTCCCCCCCCCCCAGCGCCGCCTCTCTCCTGCTCCCCCCATCTCCCGCGGATCCCTGGCCGCCACCTCCCGTGCTTCCCACCCTCCCTCCCCGCCTGACAGTCGAAGTCACACCCGGGGTCGCCGCCTCCCCGCGCGGATTCAAAGGAATCCCCCGACGCGCCGCCTCCCGTGCTTTCCCCCCTCCCACGTCAGTTGAAGAAAGAACCCCCGCCTGGATTCGAAGAACTGCTCCTCCGATGAGGTATTTCATCCAGCAAGAGTGAAGAAGAGAGAGGGGGAAGAGGAAGGAGGGGAAGTGAAAGAAAATCTACCCTTGGATTTGCTACGGTTAGATTAACTCAACTTAAACCCAAACTAGTTAACTCAGAATGTCTCAAATTAACGGTAGGGTCTATAAGGTAAGACGGAGCAAGTTTACGGGGTCGAGGGAGGAATTACGATGTTTCAAAAGGTCGTAGCGATAATTGCAAAAGATTTCAGGGTCTGCCGGGTAAAAATCCCTTATGAAAAAGAACGAAGAGACCAATGTTAGGACATCATATTCACCTTATCAGATTGTATCTTGCCTAAATTCGTTGGATCTGATCTGATGAGACGAATGAAATCGAGCTATTTTTATGTTGGTCGGGGTCAGGTTGCTGAAGTTGTGATCAAATTAGGATTCGACGAATGGGTGTCAAAGATTAACTTGGGAATTTGTTCTCTGATTAATTATAATATTTTAAATATCAAGCAGTAACATCATTGTTCATAAAGTAATTACAGCCCAAAGACAACAGTAAAAGGGACAAATCTCATGTGGGAATTGGGATGATAGATCTAATTGATAGATCTAAAACTTAATCCATAAAAAAGGATCTTATATATACTTAAAAGTTACAGGAAGACATCGCAGCGAAATCAAATGAAGAAGATGAGGTTTCATTCTCCTTCTTAACTCTTGCCTAATATGCTGGAGTAATGGATCCTCTTGCATTCATTAGTTGAGGGAAAGAGACCCAAATCCATATATATAAAACATGATGGTTATCTATCCATTAAGGTAACCACCAAATGCAACTTCTCAAGAGATGCATCCCTTCAATATTAATCATGAGATACAAAATAAGAAATAAAAAATATGTTGGCAAGGGTGGGGACGATGAGGATGAGACGGTTATTGACGAGGGTGAGGTTCTGCAGGCGTGGGTCCCACTCGAAGGAAGTGGGGTCTGTCGCCGGCGATCGAGGTGGAGGTGGGTGACGGAACTGACGTAGTTGTAGGAAACGGAGAGCCGTCGGAGGAGAGATAGGGCACGCAAGGAGATGGGGCCGGGGCTCCCGGCGATGCCAGGGGAGATCCACCGGAGCCCCCGGCGGTTGGGGGCCTAGGGTTCGTTCAAGCGGCGGGAGGGAGTTGAACGGATGGGATCCTAATTCTTAAGCAGGGAGAGGAGGAGGAAGAGAGCGGCGTAGAAGGCGGCGAGGATGGCCGTTGCGGAACCTCTGCCGATGTGTGATAGGAACAAGGATGAGACCATGAGAAGGACGGAGAGCGCGAATTGGGCTTGAGGCCTCATCCGAGAAGTTGCTCTGCCTCGTGATGGGCAGCTGCTATTTATAAAAAGGCACATTTATTTCACGAGCCCTGTAAATAAATTTTGTAAATTACAATCTCAACCTTTGAAATTACGTACCGGATTCTATTAAATTATTATATATAATACTTATTTCATTTGGCAAAAATTACAAGTAACGCCCTTCTCTCTTTCTACACCCACCTCCCATTCCCCATCCGGAACTATCTTCGTCCATCTCCTCGACCTCTGCCTCTTCCTCCTCTTATCGGCCCTCCACCTCCTCTACTCCTTCAAGATCGGCGATTGCAACAAGGCTCAAACCCTGCATCTTGCGGGTGAATAATTCACAACGAAAAAATATTCATGAAACGTCTAATTAAGATGACAAACATGGCAAATCCCATTAACATGAAAAATAAGATAATGCATTCACTGTCAAATCAAAAGCAATACAAGCATTTTTATTGGAAATCAGTTGAGGAGGAGGAAAAGGGACAATCTCCACTCCGCTAAGCTCAAGAACACCACCACTTCATTGCCTCGTAAAGATTGGAATCATCTCATAACTATCGAGATCATTGTCAGTAGTGGATTTGGCTATCGAAGCAGAAGTTTGACTATGGGCGATGGAGTGAAAGAAAATATTTGGGTTATTCGTTTCTAGAATGTTGGGGAACACTTACATCCGAGCTTGCGACCACAAGATTGCCATCAACGTTGCTCGCAATAAATGTCTTGACGTTTACGACCACTTTGTGGTCGCGTATTGAAAAGCTCCATGCCACCAGCGATCGGAACTTGATAGTGGTAAAAAAACAACAATATTCTTCTCGTGATTAGTATCTACATCGTATACGAATTGAATATGTCTATTTTCATATTTATATTCCATACGAATATAATTCGGATATGCATTAAAGAAATTATATCTTTAAAAATACAGATACGAATTAGAATCAGATTTTTTTTGAATCCTAATACGGATCGAATAAAGAAAAGACCTGAATACGTATCGAATAAATAGCTAATCTAAATATGAATCGAATAAAGAGTGAAATCCAAATGTGGATCCAATAAACATAGAATCCGAATATGGATTGAATATAGTCTGCTTACACGAATTGATTTTTTTATCAAAGTTCATAATGATTTAAAAAAAAAGACAATGAAAAATAAGTTGCATCATGACAATAGGGAGCATCAAAGTGACTAGCGTTTTTTACTGGAAGCAAAAAAAGGGACAAGGTTTCGTAACTTTTGTTTGTGCACATCCCCAAACAAACGTAAGTTTATTAATATTATTAATATATTATATTTTATAATGTATAATACTTATATATTAATATAGGGTTGTGGCTTGTATTATATTAATTGATATATAAAATAATATTAAATATTGTATTCGGATATCTGGATTCGAATCCATATATTCAAGCCATTACCATATCCGTATCCGTATCCAAAAATTTTTTACAACCTATATCTATTTTCGATCCATATTCGATTAATATTCGGATACAAATATCTGTATCCGGTAATTTTTCAAATACGGTAAATAGATATTCAAATATATCTGTATCTGTTTTCATCTTGTTATTTCTTTGCGGATGACGCAATCAAATTAATGCTTCTGCGATTGTTAATATTTTGATTTCTAGTTAATTTATTTTTACAGCAGATGCTCAATTAATTCTAAGTGGTGATCACTAAAGTTCTCTTCCCTCAATACACGAGCAAGTGGATAAGTAACGACAATTAGTTTAGTTTTTGAGACAAAAAGGATTAGATTTTTCTAATAGCTGATGGATTTTTTAACCTGAATTGTAATAATTCCTACACTCTGGCCCCTTCTTTTTTTTTGTCACTTTGAATTGTTTAAATTTGGCATGAATTATATATTTATATATATATATACACACTTTTGTATATGTATTCGATTTTATCAATTCAAAAAATCAATTCAACCTGTCGAACCAGAACATTAAGCCCAATCTGATTTTTTTCGAGTAGATTGAAATGATGTTGTCATGCTAACATCATCACTGGTCCAACCGATTTAGACCGACGATCCGACCCAATTAGACCAAACTAAAGACTGGCTGGTCTCCTAAAACCTGGTTTGAGAGGCTTAGAGTTGTGATGCTTAGATTGAGACATCACCAAAACAACGTTGATCACATTCTCTTTGACAAGAGAAGTGGAAATAACATAACTCTCCTTTTTTATCTTGATTTGATCAACACACAGGATAATGGAGATGAGATAGCTCACAGCCTGCAACAACTTTTGAGTTTTCAGGATCTTGGAAATCTGAAGTGCTTTCTAAGTTATGAATTTGCAAATTATCACAAATTGAGCATCACAAATTGAGCATCAAGGATGAAAGGAAAAAGTATGAGGACATCAAAAGTACATAACAAAGACCAGTGGAGAAGTTGATTTATCCCAACTTAACCATACTTGACATTACTTATGCGGTAAATATGGTAAACCAGTTCATGCATACACCTACAAACATTCACATGAAGGTCGTAGAGCATATCATCTTACTACATAAAAAACGTAACCAAGAAAATGACTTATTTTCACCAAAGGAACAAAGATGAAGATTGAAATATACACCAACATTGATTGGGTTGGGTGCATGGATACAAGATCTACAATTGGGCATTGTATACATTTTGGCGGCAACCTCATGATCTGGAGAAGCAAACGACAATCAACATGTGCTAGGTCTAGTGTTGAGGTTGAATACAAACTATTGTTATAGGGTCACTGAGATGTTATAGTTGAAAACTATTCTGACAGACATTGCACTAAAAGTTGCCTATGAAATTGTTTTGTGGCAACAAGGCTACCATAAACCTCTCCAACAACCATATCCTATATGATAAAACCAAGCATGTAAAAAATGATCATCACCTTAAAAGAGAGAAAATTGACTCTAAGGAGCTTGCATTGTCATATATAAGAACTGAATATCAAATGGCCGATGTTTTCACCAAGGGACTCCCCAAATATAATTTTGAGAAAAATGGGGACAAGTTGTGCATGTAAAATCCATAATCCTAACTTAAGGGGGAGTGTTGGGTACCTGTAATATGAGTAAATGTAACTTGTGTGAGGATCCATTTACTTATTTGAGAACTTCGTGTATCTCTCCCTCTTCCCATATATTTCAGGGAGAAAAAGAAAAAGATATAGAAACCCCAGCCGTCGAGAACGGTGGGGGAGATTTTGCACGTGTTTTTCTCCTCGAAGGGTTTCCACGTAAATCCCATCGTGTTTGTGTGTATTTGTGTAGTTGTTTGTCAAGAGTGATATCATCCTATCGTGTACAAGGCATTTAAACCATGAGCACTATTTGTTATTTGAAACGATGTATTCATGAACGTACTTGTTCCAGGAACTCCCATCTTTTTCAATCACAGTGATTAAGCAATTAAAATACATCTAGATGCCACCATAATACTTTCAGGGCACTATTAACAGCCATGTAATGTTTCGGTAGACATGAAACCATCAACATCTAAATCTTTTATGCATATAAAATGCCCATAGACTGGAGCTATATAAAAGCCAATGGCACAGCATATACTATGACAACTACATAAACTCATTTGCAATAGCAAGATATAAAGTTGGCAATCATCCCTACTGCGACAAAATGATCTGAGGGAAAGAGAATAGCAAAATAAGCAACTTCAAAATTTAACCACATTAGACTGATCAATAGAGGGATTACATCGAAATAGGAGATAATCGAGCAACAAGCTGCGTCGCTAGTTTTAAACTGATCACATTTGATGAAGTACTAGGCCAAACCTCAGTGAAAAGTAATAACATCGAAGTTAGCAGCATCAAACAGATACCCGGTAGTAGAATTCAGCCCTGAAAACATCAATTCTTCAAACCATTTTAAAGGTTCTCCAAGTTGCACTGCATATAGACTTTCACGATATGATGGATCTCAACTGCATGCTCCTCCCTGTATACAAACATGGAACATCATTGACTATTTTCCTCGAGAGGAAAAGATGAATCAAGCTTCAGAAGTACAACAAGAACTGGGCCTTTGCCCACTTTAAGTGGGGTCGGCTACATGGATTTTTTGCTTCGAATCAAGCTTTAAAAAATAATTGTAGAAGAAAAAAATTAAAGGCGTGTGTAGTAAAAACTTCACCTGCTTGTTTCTCCGCCATTCTATGTTCGTGACCTCTCCATTCTCTCTTTGTGACCATCCTCTACTTTGCCTCAATGGTCGTGATATTAGCAAATGGAGAGCTTGTTTTCCCTGTGAGGGCATAGGCTTTGCAACAATGCCCGGTCAGGGCATTGCAGCAATTCCCTGTTAGAACACCGATTAGCGAACGGTTCGTCGACCGGCAAACTATTTGTCGATCAAGCAAAAGACGACACATGCCATAAATGCAGTCGCCGAATGGTTCACCTATTCCCGCACAAATGCTGCCTGTTTTCTTATGCTAATTTATAAATTTTTAAATTTTACTTGTATAGTTTATTAATGTGGAAATTTATTAATTGAAATTCATTAATTATATTGTTCAATTATAGTCAATTTAAAATATATTTATTTATGCATGATTGATTAAAATAGAATTCCAATTATGCGAAGTACAATATTCTCCGCTTGTCTTAATGCATCCTGATTTTTTCATTGTACATGTATGTTTGTGTGATTTTATCATAAGACATGAAACAAGTCCATTATGTATTGCCATATTAAATACGTAAAATCATAGTGCATAGGCATTGGTAATTAAGTGAAAAAAATAAAATTAGTGAAATAAATCATGCATCTAATATAGAGATAACATCACCACCCTCATAGTTAAAGTTATTGTTACATTCGCTAGATGGTCCATCTAACATTACATAGGATATGCCTAGACTACAATAAAATCACACTATACTCAAGGCCTTGATCGTACTCGTTTCCCTCGTAGTACGCCAAGACGTACGTACTTTAGTGCAATTGTATAATGTAAGTCCACTAACTCGGCGTACAGATCTTCCTCATCGTAAGCTTCCGTATGCGAAGAAATCTCACTCTATGAGCTCTCAGCCAAAACAGGTGGCATAGATTGCGGTGAGTATTCTGTGAACTGGGATTATGTCAACTGGACTGGCCGATTCAACGATCGGTCCTCCTCTGAGGGGTACTCTGTAGGAGCATCAGATGGTATGTTCAGGCCGGGTGTTATGTCGAGTAAGAGTACCTCACCGCGAGCCACCCTTGTAGAAGGTCATGTCTGCAACTTCGACATGGCATCTGACCTGAACATACTATCTGATGCTCCTACAGAGTACCCCTCAGAGGAGGACCGATCGTAGAATCGATCGATCCAGTTGACAGAATCTCGGTTCACAGAATACTCACTGTGATCTATGCCACCTGCTTTGGTTGAGAGCTCACAATGCGAGACTTCTCCGCATATGGAAGCTTATGATGAGAAAGAAGATCTGTACGCGGAGTTAGCATACTTACATTATACAATTGCATTGAAGTACGCATGTCTTAGCGTACTACAAGGGTAGCGAGTACGATCGATGCATTGAGTGTAGTGTGATTTTATTGTAGTCTAGACGTATTCTATGTAATGTTAGAATGGATCATGTAGCGAATGTAACAATAACTTTAACTATGAGGTAGTGATGTTATCTCTATATGAGATACATGATTTATCTCCCTAATTTTATTTTTTTTCACTTAATGGCCGATGCATATACACTATGATTTTATGCAATTTAATATGGCAATACATAACGAACTTGTTTCAGATCGTATGATAAAATCATACAAACATACATGCACAATGAAAAAATGACGTATTAAGACAAGCAGAGAATATTGAACTTTGCATAATTGGAATTCTACTTAGATCAATCCTGCACAAATAAATATATTTTAATTGACTATAATTGAATAATACAAATAATGAATTTCAAATTAATAAACTTCCACATAAATAAACTAAGTAAAATTAAAAAGATTTATAGATTGCCACAAGAAAATAGGCAACATTTGCGCGACGAATGGTTCGCCGACCGCACTTTTGGCATGTGTCGTCTTGTGCTTGATCGGCAAACGGTTTGCCGATTGGTGAACCGTTCGCCGATCAGTGCCCTAACAGGGAATTGCTGAAATGTCATGCCCTGACGGGGCATTGTTGCAAAGCCCATGCCCTGACAGGGAAAACGTTCGCAAATGGATGCCACTGTCTTATCCAGCTTTTTCTCCACATCTTGCTGGCAACAAAATGGTTAACCAATTTGTCCTGCAACCATCACAGGACTGAAATATAACTAAGGATCTCGGTCATTACCCTCTCTTCATCATTTGCCTTGAACCAAAATTTGCATTGCATTTAAGGCTTCCACTAGTCAGATAACACTTGTTGAAGTAATCTTGCAAATGCACAAATCTTAATTGAGTTGTATTCAAGCTAGTTACAAGCCATAGAAGAAATCAGATAGTAATGCTTGACAAATAGGCATAACTTCCAAGACTAAAGCATAAAATAGCCCCTGGTTGTAATTGATGGAAGCCAATTAACGAATACGACTGATATAGAGTAAAATCCATACAGAAGCTTAACTTTTCTTTGTTAGAGTCAAGATGCTCACCTTGTTTCTGAGAAAAAAAGGAATATTGGATGAAGGAGTCAAAGTACCACTGAGTTGCAGCATCTACAACTTTTCTGGAAGCAGTTCTTCCAATTGATAGGAACTGAAAGATTCGAAAAAAAGCTGATGACTTTAAAAAGTATATAGGAAGAAAGCAGAATCGCTCGCAAAGCAGTGATAAGAGCATTAGAAAACTCGGCAAAAAGTATGTATGCATATTCATCTCAAGCAATGCTATGGATAGCAATATAAAGAGAGCATAGCCTCCCATTTTTGACATGAAATGTGATTCTTATTTTACATTAATTAACTAGAGGATCTGACAGATGATCTTCAAATGAGCAAGTCCACAAACCTCTCCTCCTTAATGTCCTCTAATCGAACTACATATACAGCTGATGAGGGATCTATGATGAACTAGTCATTCCTTTCGCGCAGCAGTTACTCATCCATATTAGAATATCAGAATGCTAATACTAAGCAAGAGCCATGGGCCCACTTTAAAACCCTAAACCCCACCATCATCCTGTCAAGGATATGAACTTGCCCAACTTATCATAAGATGTCAATGTCCCCTGGGCACAGCATGACAACCACTTTTGGCATCACACCCTATCGTAACACATCACAGCCACCATGCAGAACATGTCATACCCACTTCTGGTAAAGTGACCTTGCACGCACCACACATCAAGTATGGGTAAGAACTTGCTCTACTTTTGGGATGGTTTGATCATGCAAAGTATAGTTTTTACAGCATATGACCACCCTCGCTCGATTCCTCAACAGTTTCACTTTCAAGATGACATTCGAAGATTCTACTATCACCATTGACTTCCATGAACAATTATCAACATACGAGCTTAACAACGCAATAAAGGATAAATATTACTCTAAATCGATATAAGCGTCTAGTTTCTTCTACATCAATACAGCTTGTGCAGGACGAAAAAAGTCCGAAAGCTTCTTAGAGCATGTGAACAAGATGATCATGATGGTTGAAGACTTAAGAGGTTGCAAAATATGCTATTTTGGAAATGATGCAAATAACTATTTTAAAAACCTCACACCATCTTCTAACATGGTTGCCACATCTTTAATGATGAATGACATCGTCAAAAGTGTGACAAGCATGCATGCACCGTTGGAATCGATTAGGATCTTTCTAAACAAAAATCGAAAGTCGAGATTCTTGAGGTTGGGGAAGATGAAGAACATGGTACATGTCAGGGAACAACTAGCACCATCCAAGGAGAATTTCAAAGGAAAAAAGTAAGAAATAACCACGTAGTTCCTACTATGTTGTAAAAAGTTTGGTCACTTCAAGGTTACCACAAGAAGTCAAAAAAATCTAAATGGACTGATAACAAAAGCAAGAAGATGGATTTTGCAACTGTCAGGGTGTGTAAGTCTGTGGTCACGGGTAGTTATGAGTGGTGGATTGATTCTATTGCAATCCCTCACATCATGGCCTCAAATTTCAGCGAAATTCTGTCGAATTTCTGTCGAATATCGATATCCAATCGAAATCGAAATTCGACCGAAATGACCGAAATATGGGGGTCCTAGTACAAAAAATGACCGAAATGACCGAAATTTCGATCGAAATTCCACCGAAATTCCAACGAAATTCTATTTTGGTCGATACCGAAATGGTGACCGAAACCGACATTTAAGGCCTTGCCTCACATTGCTAGAACCATAGCCTCAAAATTTTCTGAATTGTCGGCCGAATTTCGGTTTCGATAGGTCACCGAAATTCGACTGTGTTGGAAAAGAAAAGAGCCCATCCATGTGTTTAGTACCACATGGGGGAGCGATCACTGTTGGGTCTGTCCGTGGAGCTATATAAGGAGCCCCACATCCCCTGTACTCATTGAGAACTTCAATGGAAGAAATGCCCAATTCAGGGGCTTCTCCCGTGGTTTCATCCCGCTCCTTCTGGAGTAGGGTTCCACGTTAAACATTGTGTTTTTCATGTTTATTTATCTTTATTTCCGATTCCGCTTCCGCATTCTATTTTTCTACATGGTATCAGAGCGGGTTCGATTCTCGAGGAATCATGTTTTATTTTGTTCGAGATTCGTTGTTGGAGTTTTGTTCTTGAAGATCTTCGGATCATGTTTGTGATTTGATCAAGTTCTGTCAAATTCTAGGGTTTTGACTAAAAACCCTATTCTCTGGAATATCTATGCCGTTTCTCCAGATCTGTTCCTTAGCGGCGAAACTCCGGCGCATCCCGACAGTATGCGCACTGGCGCTACTTGTTATTCCAGCAAATCCTCAGGCACGCAACCCTCTTGCACCAGGAGGTTTCATCTCCATCAACCACACCAGACCCTTCCGCCTTCAACCCAGCGTGCATGAAAGAGGCAGGCAGGCAGATCTTGCACAACGACCCTAAGTTTTGTCTCCAGGCTACATGCTATCGCGTACACAGGGCGCGCACCACAGGCGCTATCCGAAGGCGGAGGCCCCACCTATCTCACGGCGGTGCCACATCCCGCGCGGCGCCACATCCCGACCCCGAAGAACCTACCAGGCGACGATCCCCACCGCGCGGCTTCCTCCTCCGAGCACCCAGCTCCGATCCCCGGCGGCGCACCCGCTCCAGGCGGCGACTCCATCGAGCGCTCCTGGCTACACCCCTCGAGCGCTGGCATCCATCGAGCCCCCTTCGGCCGATCCCGCGCCCTCCTCTTCCAGATGACCCTCCTGGCGGAGCCGCACACCCTCCTGGCGGTTCCTCGCGAAGATCTTCGTGGCCAGCCGCCCGCCCTCAGGCGGCGCCCCCTCCACTCTTGCGCAGCCCTCGAGCGAGACCTGCGCCCTTCGCGCGTTGGCGATCTCCTTGGCAGCGGCGCGTGATCTCCTGTCGTGCTCCCGCAATCGATCCTCCCTTCCCTTGGGGCGATACCGCACAAGCATTTGCCCCCATTGGGGCGGCAGCAGAGCCCTAATCAGGGGCGGCAGGCGTGATAAAAAAGAAGGGGGGTTCCAACTGGGAAACCCTATTTTTAAGCCCAAATGAGGGGCCGTATATATATATAAAAAAGGGGGGGAGATGAAAAAGAAGGAAAAAAAAGAGGATCATGCTGTGTATTAAAAAAAAGAGAGAAAAGGAGAGATGTTTGTAAAAAAAAGTAGAAAAGAGGTTTAAAGAAAACGAAAAAAAAGACGGCTTTTAGTTAAAAAAAAGGAAAAAAAGAGAAAAGAGACGCGTACAAGAAAAAGCCGTATGCATATGCTAACAAAAAAATCGAAAAAAAGGAAGAAAAAAGTCGCGTACAAGGAAAAAAGTCGTACGCATAAAAAATGTGATTCATGTTTGCTTCTCCCAACTTGTCTATTATTTTCATTATTCTCACAAATTTGGGAGAAAGGGGGAGTAAAAGCCATATGCATCCTACATCATTGACTGACAGACCAAACACTCCGGATTTCACAGAATATCAAGCCATCTTCACTGTGCATCGATCTTCGTCGTGGTGTCTCTATCCTCGACATCGACTCCGCACTGGATTTGTTTTCTTCAAGGCACGACAGAGACAAAGTCCGGTGACCCGCAGGCACAACTGAGACAGAGATCTGGTGACCATGCAGGCACGACAGAGACAGTCCGGTGACCATTCAGGCACGACAGAGATACGTTGCGGTGACCTGATATACCCGTCAGCAAGCGGGTTTGTCTACCAGTTGTGGATACATACGTTTATTGTGGTGATTTCAAGTGTAGATGTAATGATGTATATTTTTTTTTATTGTTGCAAGTTGCAGCTGTCCCAGCTACCAACTTGAGGGGGAGTGTTGGAAAAGAAAAGAGCCCACCCATGTGTTTAGTACCACATGGGGGAGCGGTCACTGTTGGGTCTGTCCGTGGGGCTATATAAGGAGCCCCACACCCCCTGTACTCATTGAGAACTTCAATAGAAGAAATGCCCAATTCAGGGGCTTCTCCCGTGGTTTCATCCCGCTCCTTCTGGAGTAGGGTTCCACGTTAAACATTGTGTTTTTCATGTTTATTTATCTTTATTTCCGATTCCGCTTCCGCATTCTATTTTTCTACAGACTGAAATGGCCGAAATTTCAGCTATATGTTCGTTTCGGTCGGTCACCGAAATGGAGACCGAAATCGACATTTAATGCCTCGGCTAGAACAAAAGAGGGGCTACTGAACTTGAAGGAGTTAAAGAAGGGCAAAAAGAGAATCTTTATAGAAAATAACACATGCATGGATGTTGAAGGTGGTGGGATATATAGGCTTCACTTGAATGATTGTATTATGGTACTTCAGGATGTACTATACATTCTAAATATACAATGGAACCTCATATGTGTTCCAGCTTTACTCAAGAAGGATTTTGAATTTTGATTTAATGATAAGCAGAGTGTCAATTTTCAAAGAATAAGAAGGCTTGTGCCATGGGAAAGTGTAAAGCCAATCATGGTCTCTTATATCTTCATGTAGTAAGTTCAAGTAACTTAATTAATGTGAATTCTGAGTATTCCTTATTTTATTTATTTGACTTTAATTTATGGCACATAAGACTAGTAAATTGAAAAATGGATTAATTATCAAAAATAAATCTATTACCTAAGATAACAAGAGCAAGGACATTGATATGTAAGAATAGTTTAATTATCAAAACGACAAGGTAACATTCTCAACAAGTGGTCTGATCGAGCAAATTATTAAGTTTAATTCATTCGGACACATGTAGACTACCATGTGTCAATACACATATAAATAAAGAATATTTCATAACATCCGTTGATGATTACTCAAACTTCTCCTACATATATCTCTTCGGAAGAAAAACAAAACCCCGGTAAACATTCAAAAAATTCAAGATAAGAGTGGAGACAAAATTATGGAAATCAATTAAGACACTTAGGATTAACAGAGGTGGAGGAATATACCTCAAGAAGTTTGAGGAATAATGTGTTCAAGCAAGTATTTGTAGGTAAACTACAATAACTTATACACCACAACAAAATGGTGTTGTTGAAAGAAATAACAGAACACTAATTGATGCGGTAAGATTTATATTGTCACACTCATATATCTCAAAGAAATTTTGGGAAGAAGCAATATTGATTGCTAACTACATACATAATGGAATTGGGTAACAAGGATGCATATCACATGTCTTGGTACCATGTCGACGGGATAAGTTAGACTTCAAGATATTAAGTGCAAGTTTATTGAATAGTGAGCATTCTAAACGATATAGGTTCTTCCATTAGTCTAATGGTCTAACTAAAAGTTGTGACACAACCTTTCCTGAAAATCATGAAGTGCAGAGAAGGGACATAAAATTGAGAAATATGATCATCAAATTATTCTACAGGACAACGTAGACGACCTACATGTAAGACAAAAACTAGTAGATGATATTGATCACCCATTCTTAGAGAATGAACATATAAATAATGATGATCCTTGAAAGGAAATAGGTTAACCCATACAACACACGATTATAATCAGCAATAAGAGGCTAGGGAAACAACATACATGATTGAAGATTATTATTTATTGGATATGAGACATCGAGTTATCCCATAGACGAGGATATAACATATTATATATATATATATCTCATAACCTCTAATTAGACACCGGCTTCAGTGAATCAGAATCATAGTCGATCGTCAGAACGATGAGTTGGACTCTATCAAGAAATACAATGTATATGAGCTATGTGATTTGTCAGAAAGTAGTCAATCCATAAGTTGCACGCGAGTATTCAAGAAAAAGTATCAAGTTAAAGAAATTGTTGATAATACAAAGCAAGATTAATTCACAATGTTTATACTCAAAAGGCTTTCATAGACTTCTAAAAAACCTACTTTGTTATTGCTATGTTTGCATCGATAAGGATGATATTAGTAATTGTGGAGAAAGATGAGAGAACGCAACGAGATACTTTATTCAAGAGGTCTAAGGATTTTTATATAGGACAAACCCTAGAACACTCGTAAAAAGGAAATTACATAAAAGGACCCCGAAGGGTTACAACCCAATAACATAAACAAAGCTAACTCTAAAACTCCCCCTCAAGTTGGAGCATATTTATCTATCGTGCCCAACTTGGAGATTATCCACAAGAGGTATTTCTTTGGCAGTGCCTTCGTGAATACGTCTGGAAGCTAAAAATCAATGGGGATGTGTAAAGTTATGATCTTCTGATGCAATATTTTCCTAAATTGATAGGGCGACCCGTATTGAAGAAGCATACTAATTTGGTCAATTTTCAAATTAGGCAATGCCGTTTGTAATTAGTTATTTTAATTAGTTTGCTTATTTTATCTAAATAAATTGAGATTGTAATCTCAACTTTTTTGGTAGATAAAATTAGTTAAAAGTCAATAAGAATCGGTTCGAGTCAATTAGGATTGAGTCGGATTTTATTTGAATTCGAATTTGATTCTCTTCCTATTTTTGTGATTCCACCCCTCTTATATAAAGGGGATGGTAGCCTATTGTAAGGGACAGTTCAGAATATATGAAAATTGAGTTTATCTCCATCTCTCTCTCTATATCTTTCTAAGAACGATCTTCGCGAGTCTTCTCCAAAACCCTGCGTAACTGGCACGTTATTCTCTTTCTCCCTCTCTTCTCTAAATTTCTTCCACCAAAATTTATTTTCTTCGTTTACGAAATTTTCTATTTGCATCATTTGATATCAGAGCATGGCCACCAAATCGTTGCTACGATTCGACGATCCGATCGTATTTTGGAGGATGCAATTCGATCTGAGCCACCTATCTCATGGCTCACATGCGCGTTCACGTCAACAAAAGTCCAAGCAACGCCTCTTATCAAGTTTCAAGGTTCAAGCATGGCTGGACACAATAATCAATGAAAATTCGTACGACAACAACAGAAATCAGATCGCTGGACTTGCTGTTCAATCCGATTTCGGCCAAGAAAATGAAGGTATTTTCGTTTAAGACGACGGTTTATTTGATACAATAGTAATACAAGAAGAAAAGGAGGACCTAGGGCCCATTTTTGTCGAAGATCCTACAAAAAAGAATGGGAAATCTTCGATTGGTTCATGGTTGAACTTGATGTCCAGGAAGTTGAGAAACCAATTCACGACAAAAGCATCAAAGGAGAGTTTGTTGATCTCCATGTTATGATCCCCTCTGTCGCAACCCAGGAGGGGTGTACCTCGATGCCACCACCGTCAACTACACCGGACTTAACTGCCGCACCACCTCCCCCTCGCGTGACCATCAACTGGGAACGACTCCCCCTCGCGAGGTTGGTGCAACCACGACGCGGGGTGCGCACATCTTCCCCCAGCCCCGCGCGCTAGAAACTCAAGACGAGTCCCCCGTCTCCACTCCACGCGACGCTCGCAGCTCCATCGTTAACAGGTTCGAAGCCCTCGAACTCGCAGCCTTGGCCGAAACAGCCCTTGCATGCGCAAGGGCCACCACCTCCCAAGCCCATGTGTGTCTCCTCGTGCACAACTTGCGTGGCCCCCTCGACGTTGCCGCTGCCCGTGGCTATCCAACCAAAGCATTCGTCGCCGCCCATGGCCCTCCATCCCAAGCATCCGCCGCCAACTTTCAAAGATAAAAGAAACCCTAGCGTGGGGTTTCTCTGGAAGAGAAATCGGATCCCTGAAATTTGGGAGTTTGATTTAGAAATATTGCAGAAGATGCCTCTCGAGACTTCTTATTTACAGGTTAGAATGGGAAAGTTAAAAGGTATTGCTTTAATTGAAGGGGTAAAAAAAATTCACTGCAACCACTTGGAGCGAGAATATTTAAAGAAAGGTGTTGAGAAAAAAGAAATGAGGCTGCTACCTTCTCCAATTAGGATTAGGAATGTGGGGTTTGCCTATAAAAATACCCTATGAGTTATGACATTACCCACATCTCCTCTCATCCTAGGTTTGTGCCACACATTTGTTATGGGTTCTCCGAAGGCTATGATGTTCATGCCTCATCAATTTTTCGATCACCGCAATAAGGGGACAAAGCTCGTGGAGGCGCCACCCGCCACATATGTTTTTCCAGCATAGGGTTGACAACTCCAACCACCACACCAAGGACATCTGGATTCCGCTATTTGCTCCACATATGTTCTTCCAAAAGGCGATCGAGAATGTTGAAATCAGACCGTCGAGCTTCAAAGATAAAGCAATTCGTCAGGAGACGAATTTTCAAGCGGGGGAGAATTGATGCAATATTTCCTAAATTGATAGGGTGACCCGGATTGAAGAAGCATACTAATTTGGTCAATTTTCAAATTAGGGAACGCCATTCGTAATTAGTTATTTTAATTAGTTTGCTTATTTTATCTAAATAAATTGAGATTGTAATCTCAACTTTTTTGGTAGATAAAATTAGTTAAAAGCAATAAGAATCGGTTAGAGTCAAATAGGATCGAGTCGGATTTTAATTGAATTCGAATTTGATTATCTTCCTATTTTTGTAATTCCACCCCTCCTATATAAAGGGGATGGTAGCCTATTGTAAGGGACAATTCAGAATATATGAAAATTGAGTTTATCTCCGTCTCTCTCTATCTCTTTCTAAATGCGATCTTAGTGAGTCTTCTCCAAAACCCTGTGCAACTGGCGCGTTATTCTCTCTCTCCCTCTCTTCTCTAAATTTCTTCCACCAAAATTTATTTTCTCCACTTACGAAATTTTCCTATTTGCATCATCTTCTCTCCTCAAACACCACGAACAATGTAACACTCAATCTCAATGTGATTGGTCCGCTCATGAAAATCAGGATTAGTGGCAAGGTAAGTAGCGAACTTGTTGTCAAGGTACAAAGGAACATGAATACTTACAACAATCCCAAGTTCTTGTAGAAAGGAAACTAATCAAGTAATCTTACAGTTGACCTAAGCCATCACCCTTTATCCAGCCTCTATACTCGATCTGGAGTCTACGATTTACTTCTTACTCCACCAAGTGACAAGGTTTCCACCAACCATCATAGCATATCCTATAGTGGATCGACGATCCTCGGGTGAACTAGCATAGTCTACATCAACATAAACAAAGACATCAGTGTATCCATTGACCCCATAGAAAAGACCTCCCCATGCAGACTCCTTCAAGTAGCGAAGGATCAAAAGAACATAATGTCAATGATTGTAAAGTGGTCTCTGCATGTGTTGGATGGCTCTGCTCATAGCGTTAGATATATCCAACTGACAGTAGGTAATTTCCTTTTAATATAGGTGGTACTTCTACAAGTATCCGCAGATACCCATTACCTATTGATATTAACTGGATACCTACTACAATCAGGTACCCATGTGAATGGGGCAGGTCGACTCATGATCCAATAACAACGGGTCGGGGTGGGACACAACGGGTACCCGCCCCATGGAAACCCCTAATAAGATATCGTGTCAAAACAATAAATTACAATAATCTACATACCTATAAGAATTTACAAATTAGCTGATTGTCTAACCAAGGGAATAACAAAATCAACATAGATCAAACATGTTGGTTTAACGGGACTCATGAATGCATGAGTCAGGCAAGAGGGATTTATGCGCAATGACCCTCAATTGAATACATCTTCAAATATATATTACATGAATAGTAGGTGATGCAAACGAACAAAATACAATGGTGAAAAGATATTTTTCAGTGGTGTCTTCTTCCCATTGTTATTGTCGATGTCATCATGACCCTTATTTGGGCAGTAAGTTTAGCGGCTTCTTCTTCCCATTGTTGTTGCATATCCTCCCAATCCTGGAGAATGTTGGAGAGTACTTCTTTAACATCGGCGCGTTATGCATGGTTCGTTGAATGAGACTCTTTAGTTGGGTGTTTGCAAGAATCTATGTATGGATCGTCAGATCGTGAGGACGACCTGAAGGCCGTACTCTTATGCCAATTGATGCAAACGGAAAAATCTAACGGTGAAAAAAATTTTAGCCATGGAAATATTTAGTAGAGAAGAAATTGGAGGGAGGAAGAAGAGAACACTCGCAGGTTGCGAAGGGTTTGGAGAAGAAAAAACCGTGGAGATCGCATGGAGGGAGAAGAAGAGGGAGAGATAAATGAGATAGATCTCAAATTTGAATTAACTCGAAATGTCTTAAAACAAAGGACTACCATCCCCTTTATATAGAGGGGTGGAATTTAAAAAATAGAAAGAGAAATAAAATCAAATCCCAACTTACCCTAAATGGATTGTAAATATCTTTAACCGACTAACTACTTAATATAACCGACTAACCGATTGATTCGAGATCACAGATAATCTTGTTATTTAAAATAAAATTACAACAACTTAATTAACTCGACCCTAATTTAATTAAACTTAATTAACCAATGGAAAATAGAGCCCTAATTATTTGCTTCACGTTGCATCAAGCGTGTAGAAGTTTTGCCCACATCAATCGAGAGGTGTTTCGTGGGTGACCTCGTTGTCGAGCAATCATCACCTATGGTTTCCCAACGATTAATTCTCAAGGGAGACCATAACCAATGGAGGAGTAGATGAAGAGATGATGACACGAGAGTTTCATACCCAAATATACACCTTCATTGAGAGGGGAAGGACATCGATCCAAACAATCAAAATCTCATCGTCGGGAGCCCTATCCCACCCAACTCTCTCACTTTCTCGTTCTATCTTGAGTGACTGCAAGGGTACCTTCAAGAGATGGTTAAGGGAAGTTGAAGAACCCTTCTTTTTGACTGACCAAAAGTTTGATGGCACGAACCTTGAGTCATTGTCCAATAAGTTTATAAATGTTACAGAGGGGCACATCAAAGAGAAAATCATAAAGAAGTCAGAATCTGTGCAGAAGGTGGGCAAGTATTTAAAAGATAAATAATGCCATGGCCAAGCATAGATTTTGGGGAACCTTGCTCAGAAGTTCACCACTGGTATCAAGCTATGAGGGATTTCCTCAAGGAATCATTTTCAGAACAGAAGAATCCGACTAATATTTCCCAACGTCATCATAATATTGTACATATGAGACGACGATTAATCAATCACCGAATTTTTCACTGAATTAAATAAACCTTTGAATTACTTAATAACTATCCTGTGTCCCTTTTATTACTAATAGTTATTCCCGTATATCTACCTGCTCATATCAGAAGGTAAAGTATGGGAGGACATTTTCTCACAGATCTTGATCATGTATATAATCATAAAAAGCTCAAATGCCGACACTGCCAGAGATTCCCATCATGATGAGGCAATACGAGAGACTGAGTCGCACAGGGAAGACCTCATGTCTGCAATGCAAATATAATCGTAATATGGTCCATAATGAGGAAAATACTAAAAGAAGCACTGTAGACCTTCTGTTCTGTTAACATATATTATTCACTTATGTATTTCTTAATTATTTCCAGTTCCTGCCGTACTCTTTATATAATTTACCCACAGGCTACTCTCCTATATAAGAGAGCCTAGGGCTGATGGAATAAACATGTTCTTAATTTCCCAACATGGTATCAGAGCGACGGTCCTAGACCGGAGTTCTTGAAACCCTAACCCCCACCGTCGAGCCTCTCTCCGTGCGCCGCCGGCAGTGCATCTCAGCCTCTTGCGCGTCACCGGCCAGCGCCCTGTGCTCCCGCGTGCTCCCGCGCTTTGCACGACTCTCTGTGCGCGCATCGCGCATCGCCACGCCCTCCCTCTGCTGCGCTGTGCATCGCCACGCATCTGCTGTGCTGCGCTGTGCCTCTACTGCGCTGCGCATCTGCACGCCAAGCGCGCATCGTGGCATAGCACATCGCGTGCATCCTCTGCGCACTCCAGTGTGCATCTAGCGCATCTGTGCACTCCAATACGCATCTTCTGTGCACTCCAGCGCTCTCCAATGCGCATCTAGCGCGTCTCCAGTGTGCGCTCCGTTGTGCGCCTTCTCGCACGGACTTCTCGCGTGCTTCCTGCGCGCCCCTCGCGTGCGCTCAGTGTTGTGCATCCTCAAACCGTGAACCATCTCTACGCGAAGGTCTAGCGCGCACACCTCCAAAGGAATGGGTTTAGTTGCGTGAAGTCTATACCTGCAACTAAACCCATCTATGTCCGTGTAGATGATCCTATTCTCAGTTTACCACTCCAGTCTTTGGTTATAAGTATGTCTGAAAGCAAGGCAAATATCCCATCTGTAGGCGCATTCCGAGGTCCAGCGCCGATTGTGAAGATGGATGGTTCGAACTATGAACTGTGGGCGATGCAGTTCATGAGTATGATGAAGTCAACCGGTAAGAAACATATTCTTACTGAAGAAGAGCCTGCTGAGAAGACTGGAGTTAATGCCTCTTGGGAGGCAGATGATGCATATGCCAAAGTATGGCTATCTGGAACTCTGGCAATCGAGATTGCCAATGATATTCTTCATCAGCCCACAGCCAAAGATATGTGGGATATTCTAGCCGCCACATATTCACGAGCGAAGAATGAGACAAAGATTCTGCAACTCCAGCATGACATATTCACTATTAAGCAGAATGGACATCCTCTACACTCACTGTACACATCCTTGAGAGTGATGTTCGAGAAGCTGTATAGCTTTATGCCCCTGACAGCTACACCAGAGCAACAGAAGACCTACCGGAATGCCACTATAGTAGGAGTTTTTCTCGCTGCCCTTGATCCTGAGTATGAGGCAGCACAGTCTCAGATTTTGGCAGACTCTTCTATTCCTCCTATGGAGGAAGCCTTCCACAGGTTGAGCCGGATCATTGTTCCATCTACGGCAACGAATCAGACTGCTTCAGCCATGGCTGCCAACCGAGGTCGTGGAGGTCACCATCATACACGCGGCTGTGGCCCTCGTGGTAGAGGAGGCCGTACTCGGCCAACGTGTACCTACTGCCATCGCACCGGACATACTGAAGAAACATGCTACTCTAAGCATGGATTTCTTGCATCTGCACGAGTCGCTGAGCAGATAGAGCCTCCATCTACTGCCTCTTTGGATCAGCGCTTTGATGATCTTGTTGCCCGTCTAAGGGGCATTATTCCTCCATCTGGCCCAGCATCCACTACTGAGAGCCATCCTGATGTTGTTACATCCGCTTCTGCAGCTGCCAGTACATCAGGTAGCACACATGCATTTACTAGTAGTGGATCAGATACTTTAGCTTGGATTATGGACTCTGACGCTACACATCACATATGTGGCGATTAAAGTCTACTTACAGGATACAGACAGATCCCTCCAGGTCGAACAGTGGTTATTGTTAATGGCACACATTCTTCGATTACTGTTATAAAATAGAAAGCGGAAGCGGAATAACATAATAAAGAAGAATAATCATGAAGAACACAAAGATTTTTATGTGGAACCCTACTCCGTGAGGAGCGGGATGAAACCACAGGAGAAGCCCTCAACGGGGCGGATATTCTATTGAACTTTCTCAATGAGTACAGGAGGTCTGGGGCTCCTTATATAGCCTTCCCAGAGCCTCCAAGTCCCACCACTGGTCCATGTGGGACTAAACACTGGATGGGGTAAATGGATCTTCTCCAGGATCCATTTACCCTGCTACAACACAATATGGCGCACTACCAAATACTCTAATACTCCCCCTCAAGCTGGAGCATGCAATGCTCAGCTTGGACAAACAGAAAGAAACTCAACTCACGCTACAGGACACTACGGACAATATCAACCCAACGCGCACATGCTGCAGTCGAGGACGTTGCTTCTCATGCCGTGCAGGTGAGGAGGACGAACGGGCTGGAGTGTGAGACAACTGAAGACTCGGAATCTGACCGTCGAGTCTGAACTTGCGCCTGAAGTCTCCTCGTCGGAGAACTGGGTCTCTCCCATCTGGCTCAGAGAATGGTGCACTGCTCTGGTGTACCTATGATACCACATGAAAACCCTTGCCCTCAAGGGAATGGTCCTCTACTCTGGAGTCCCTATGGCTCACATGAAAACTCTGGCCTGACAACTAGAAGAATGATGGGGACCGCGAAACAAAAGATGGCAACTTATGCTCATCTGACAATGACCGCACACTTGTACGTGTCTGAAACTGGACTCGGAAGACAATCGTCGAGTCTGAAACTGGATCTGAACCGTAGAGTCTGGAATCTGATTGGTCTGGAAATCTGAATATGCATCTGGAATACAAGACCTGTGACTCTACATATACTCCCCCTTTCTCCCATACTTGTCGGAAAACATGAACGTCGACCAAGTTGGGAGAAGACAAGACAATATGGGGGTAAATGAGAACAACCAAAAACTTGCGGCTTTTCTTTTTCTTTCTTTTTCTTTTTTTTTTTAATCCGTCGTTCCTCTTTTTTTTTTTGCAAACTTTTTTTTTTCAATTGCGTATGGCTTTTTAATTATACGCGCCTTTTTTTTTTAACTGGAATACCTCTCTCCTTTTTTTCGGACTTTCTTTTTTTTTTGTAAACTCTTCTCTCTCTCTCCTTTTTTTCTCATTTATTTTTTTTCCGGCCCAAAGGGCCCAAAACCACCACTCCCACCTTTTTTTTTCCCGTGGACTCAAAGAATAGCCCCCAAAAGGGCCCCCCCGTTTTTTTTATAACGTGGCCCGCTGCCACTTAGGGTTCCCAATACGGGAACCATCCTAACGATGGAGCGCCGCACCCCCCGATGGGGGTTCTTCTTCACGGTGGAGGCGCTCTAGCGCCTGAGGTGGAGCGTCGCCGCCGCCTGGTGCGGAGAGATAGCGGCGCTGCCTGGGGTTGTGACGCCTCGGGAGGGAGGCGACTGCCGCCTGGGGTGGGGACGCGCCTGAGGAAGGAGATGCGCCTGGGAGAGACCACCCTGCTGTCGACGCCAGAGATGGAGGTTGCCTGTGGGAACCCCTTCGGAGGTTGATCGCCTGGCTCTTCGGAGGTTGATCGCCAGAAGGCTTGGTCGCGTGTAGGTCAGAGGCGGGAGATTCCGCCTGGGCCACCTCGTGTCTGGAAGGTTTGGGCTTGCCGCCAGAGGATGAGAGCTCGGAGGAGGTCGCGCGCCTACGCGAGCGGGAGAAGATGGCGCAGATCGTTGCGGCAGTGGCTGCCGCCCAATCGAGCGCCGCCGTGCCTTGCCGCCTCGCGACTGGGCTTTGGGATCCCCGTGTGATGCGCCTGGGGATTCTGGCGACGTGGAGGGAAGCGCTAGCGTCGTGGAGGAGCCTGGCAGCGTTGGCAGCTAGGGCTGATGCCGCCTGGAGCCTTGGAGAGGCTCCGCCTGGGACATATCTTGACGAAGAATGGGGCTGGCGATGGAAGAGCGCCGCCGCCTAGCGCTAGGGCTGCATGAGTTGTTGCTCAAAGGCTGATCGGCTGTGCACTCGAGAGAGGCCTGGACGTGAACAAAGATTAGGGTTCCATAACGGAACCCTAGAACTTGGATCTTACAAAAAACCTCAGAAAAAAAATTTCTTCTCGAACATTCTTCAATATGAACATCAATCTCGAATAGAATAAAGAACAAAAAACGTCTCGAGAATCGACCCGCTCTGATACCATGTTATAAAATAGAAAGCGGAAGCGGAATAACATAATAAAGAAGAATAATCATGAAGAACACAAAGATTTTTATGTGGAACCCTACTCCGTGAGGAGCGGGATGAAACCACAGGAGAAGCCCTCAACGGGGCGGATATTCTATTGAACTTTCTCAATGAGTACAGGAGGTCTGGGGCTCCTTATATAGCCTTCCCAGAGCCTCCAAGTCCCACCACTGGTCCATGTGGGACTAAACACTGGATGGGGTAAATGGATCTTCTCCAGGATCCATTTACCCTGCTACAACACAATATGGCGCACTACCAAATACTCTAACAATTACTGGTCAGGGGGAGATTAGACTGACACCATCTATGCAGCTCAAGAATGTGTTATATGCACCTGATTTTTCAATGAATTTATTATCTATCAGCCAAATTACAAAGGATTTACAGTGTCAGGCAATTTTTTATCCATCTTCTCTTGTTTTTCAGGACATCCTTACGGGCAACGTGATTGGACGTGGCTATGAGCAAGGAGGCCTATATCGCCTATGTCAGACTTCCTTTGCTGGAACCTCATCTCTACCTACTAGACCCGTCTCTCCTCTATTATGGCATATGCGCTTTGGACATCTGCCGCTTCAGATTTTGTGTCGTGTGTTACCCCAGGTTTTACCTCACACATCTATCCAATGTGAGGTGTGTTAGTTGGGAAAGCATCATCAGTCTACCTTTCCCAGTCATCAGTGTCGAGGTAGTACCTCCAAGTTTGAGTTATTTCATATTGATATCTGGGGTCCGAGTCGTGTTCCTGACCATCAGGGATACAAATTTTATATAGTTATTGTGGATGACTTCTCTCGTGTGTCATGGGCATTTTTGTTAAAGAATAAATCTGAAGCATGAAATATTATTATCAATTTTCTTAATGAGATTCGTAGCGTTTTTTCTGCATCCGTTAAAATTGTTAGAAGTGACAATGCCCTGGAGTTGTGTACTCATGCCTTAGCCAGTTATTTCTCATCCAAGAGGATTATCCACCAGACATCCTGTGCATATACCTCACAACAGAATGGGATTGCTGAAAGGAAACATCGTCACTTACTAGATGTCACCAGGTCACTTCTTATACAGAGTCGGGCTCCTCATTCTTACTGAGGTGATGCTGTTCTTACTGCATGTTACCTAATCAATCGTATGCCGTCATCTATTCTAGGTGAAGAAATTCCGTTCTCCCTTATCTTCCCTGGAAAAGAGCTATTTTCTCGCACTCCTCGTGTGTTTGGCTCGGTTGCATTTGTCCACCAGTTGTCTCCTGGTACTGACAAGCTCTCTCCTAGTGTTGTCAAGTGCGTATTCGTTGGGTACTCTAGAACTCAGAAGGGGTACAAGTGCTATGATCCATTGCGCAGGCGGTATCTTGTTAGCGCATATGTCACATTTTTTGAATCTGTTATGTATTTTTCAGTAGCAGGTGGTCAGTTGATACCTCCAACTAATATTGATGCCATTTCCATGTCACCACCACCACCATCACTACCACCACCACTACCAGAACAGTTACCATCTTCTGCACCTCCCATTACTATACCTGTTTCACCACTACCATATCATTACACCCGCAGGCCTGCCTCAGCTCATGGTCATTGCTCATCACCAAGCTCGCCTAAGGTATGTTCTGAAGATATCATTATTGATGGACCTGATGATGTTTCTGAGCAGGATTTGTTACAAAATACAGCTGATTTAGATGTTCCTATTGCTATACGGAAATCGAAAAGGAGTTGCACGTCATATCCTTTAGCAGCTTCTGTGTCGTTTGAGCGACTGACTGGATATTTTAGGACCTTTGCAGTCGCATTGTCAGCTGTAGCTATTCCTCGGAATTACCAAGACGCTCTGAAGGATAGTAGGTGGCGTCGAGCAATGGAGGAAGTAATGGCAGTACTCCAATCTAGAGGAACGTGGAGTTTGGTTCCTATACCTGCTGATGTGTCACCTGTGAGCTGCAAGTTGGTATTTACAATCAAGCAGAATGCGGATGGCAGTATTGACAGATACAAGGCTTGCCTTGTTGCTCGTGGCTTTACACAGACATACGGGGTTAACTACCTCGATGTTTTCGCCAGTGGCCCGCCATTCTACTCTACGGATTTTGTTATCAGTTACGGTTACTCGTGAGTGGCCTCTGTATCAGTTGGATGTCAAGAATGTATTCTTATACGGTGATCTCTAGGAGGAAGTGTACATGCAACAACCACCTGGGTTTGCTGTTGAGGGGGGAGTGTTCCAAGGTGTGTAGACTTCATAAGGCTATCTATGGCCTTAAACAGAGTCCCAGAGCGTGGTTTCAGAAGCTCTCAGACCTCTTTGAAAAACAGGGATACAAACATTCTAATGCTGATCATTCCTTGTTTGTACAAAAGACTTCCAGAGGCATTATTGCAATCATGGTCTATGTAGATGACATCTTAATTACAGGTGATGATATACAAGGAATAAAGGAGGCGAAAGAGATGCTGGGTCGTGAATTTGTTACTAAGGACCTTGGAGTTCTTAGATATTTTCTGGGGTTGGAGTTCGCCAGAAATCCGTATGGGCTAGTAATGTCTCAGAGAAAGTATGTTACTGACCTGTTGAGTGAAACAGACATGCTTGGTTGCCGACCTGCTACCACACCAATGGACCCTAATATGAAGTTATATGATGATGATACGAAGGAGGTGGATAAGAGAAGATACATAGAACTGGTGGGCAAACTTCTGTATGTCACTATCACTAAGCCCGATATATCCTTTGCAGTGAGTCGAGTGAGCCAGTTCATGGAGCAACCACGCCAGGTTCATATGGATGCCATACACATGATACTCAGTTACCTAAAGTCATCTCCAGGTGCGGGTTTGTTGTTCAAGAAGGGTAAGGCGATCTCTATCTCAGCATGTGCAGATGCATACTATGCAGGGTGTCCCAAGGACAGGAAATCAACGTTGGGGTTTGTTGTATACATTGGAGATTCCCTAATCTCATGGAAGAGCAAGAAGCAAACCGTGGTAGCGAGGTCTAGTGTTGAATCCGAATATAGGCCTATGGCCCAGGTTAGCACAGAAATGATGTAGGTAAAGGCTGTGTTTACAGATTTACATATAGAAGTTCCACTTCCTATGGCATTAGAATGTGACAATCATGCGACCTTGTTCATTGCAAAGAATCCAGCATTCCATGAATGAACCAAGCACATTGAAGTTGACTGTCACTTTATACGTGATATGATCCAGAAGGGATTCATTGCTACATCCCATGTCAGTTCAGAGAATCAAACTGCAGATATCTTCACCAAGGCATTACTACGAGGCTCATTCCAGAAGTGTGCATCCAAGCTGAGCATGATTGATATCTATGCTCCACCTTGAGGGGGAGTGTTAACATATATTATTTACTTATGTATTTCTTAGTTAATTCCAGTTCCTGCCGTACTCTTTATGTAATTTACCCATAGGCTACTCTCCTATATAAGAGAGCCTAGGGCTGATGGAATAAACATGTTCTTTGTTTTCCCAACATGTTCATCAGGCAAACTCTACTATTGATGGACAGGATAAGACTACCATCTATATCTCATAAATGTATGATGATCTACTGCCTCGTCTAAATAGCATTGGTATTTCCCTGGCCAAGGTTAGACCAATAATTTACAGACATTTTTAGTTCATTAGGTATTTGTTTTGCTTGCGCTACATGTATTAATATCAGTGTAGTTGATGGGATTGCTGATTATGAAGTCTCAAGCCACCTACTTCGAGTACTATCAACACTAGAATAGTCATAGCCTATCCTCTCAGGTAGTTGCAGTGTTGGACGAAAGGGCAGACAATCATCCATCATTGATCAGGGGGACGTGCATATTACCCCTAACTTATGCCTAGAGAATGATACTTGCACCACATTGTCGTTTGAGACTTTGTATGTTAATCAAATTTCAAAAGAATTCCATTATTGACTTCTAACTGACGTTCCATGTAGTATATATTGAGAGGCTGGATAATCAAATTTGTCTGTAAGAAACAAGATCTTTACATTCTGGTCCAATCTTATTATACGTTGTGTACTTTCAACTATTTATGGATTGCCTGTATTATACTTAGCAATTGGTAAAATCGCCAAAAGTTACTTGTCATGAGGATTCTCAAAAGAAGGCCCTTTAGCCATTCAACTTCAACTTATGTTGTGTCCAAAGTACACATAACAGCCACAATATAGATGAATGCAAATGATCGAATTTAAACCTCTAGTAAGAACTTTACTTTATAGCATGTAAGAACTTTAAAGGGATAGTTATTTCCCAAGAGAAACATACCATGTAAGAACTTTACTTTCAGAAGTATTCATTTAACCAATCCAACAAGCATCACCATATTTTTTCAAGATTACAGGATAGTTTCTGTAGAGAAATTCTAAGGAGATATTCACATTGAGGTTACTTTAGTAACCAGTTCAAGGCCTCCGAACAAGTTCAATAAGGGCAACTATTGTATCTGATCAACTTCAACACTGCAAATGAAATATCTCATCTAGTAGAGTTTGATAAAATAAGATGCATGATTTGTTGTTACATTAGTTGTGTTGTATACATTTTGTCATTGTTCTTGCACAGTTATTTCTGAGTATCATAATGAGTACAAACAAAATGGTAGCTCTGACAACCAAACCTCATACAAATTTTTACTTAAGAATAATATGCTAGAGAAATAACTATCCTTTAAATTGATCTAAGCAACTTAAGCTTTTAGATATCGTTGCAATAGTCAGCCAACTAGTTGATCCAACTATGTAGTGCATGCGGTGGCCAACTGAATAATGGCTAGTCGTTGGAAGATTTTTTTTTTTGAATTTTTCCAATGGTTTTGGCCTGACATCATGATATCCCGACTATTCCCAACGGTCTCTTCTTCTAACGACTTCATCTAAAATAAGTAAATAGGAGCTCTGATGTGTCGCCTCTTCTTTTTGAAATTAGACCCTCCAATTTCTAATGTTGAGATATTAATCGAGTATGAGTCACATGATTTGTGAAACATCCATCGACCTACTTAATTGGGACCAAAATTACTATTGAAGGAAATTGTTTTCTCAACCTCAAACTTTCATATTGCATTTATTTTTTTATCGTTAAGTTTCGTATTCCATAGAAGCCTTTATAGCAAACTGAATTTATATAAATATATGAGGTGAATTAAATAATTGAGAAAAAGGAGCCTACTGCCTACACCAGCGGGTGCATGTAATGAAACTACCTACACCCGGCCTAATTTTTCATTATTTTTTGATTTTTTGGAAATGAAACCTTGGGGGATTTAGATCACCATGTATCACCATGTTGTCATTCCAAATTCAACTTAATTCGAGACTTCTATCATCTCCATCAAGACTACCAAATTTTAACGGTTTGAGAATTGCTGAAATTGACTCCCCTTTTAGATGAACATGTTAGGAATGTTTATTTTGCATGAAACTTGAAATACTTATTCCCATCAACATATTAAGGAAATCCCTCCAACTTTTAATTCAAAAAAGTAACAAAATAATTGAAAAATGGGGTGGGTGCAGGGAGTTTCCTATACCCCAGGGTGCAGGCTCCATGCCCCCTAATTGAGAAAAAGGAGCCTACACCAGTGGGTGCAGGTAACTACCTAAATAATTATACATAAATTGGTACTTTCCTCTTGTTAAGAGTAACCATATAGGTATAAATATATAGGAATATATATTACAAATAATTTTTATATTTAAAATAATTAAAAATAGTAAAATACATAATCAAATAAATCCATATATCATTTATTATTGATTTAGTGACATGTCTGATTGATTATCAAATACCCATTTTTGCAACACTATTCCAAGATCACATCATCTCCCATATCTACAAATCATCCCCATCACTAAAGAAACTGTTCGTTTCATTGATTATATTTGATTGGACCAAACAACAGAATTTCACCCAGCAATGGCATAGGATTAATGACAGACTATCTCTCACCCAATTTTTGGATTCATGAATAATACTAAAGCCCGTAAGACTGAATAATCTTGTTAAATTTTCACAGCATGATTATGGAGCTTGTTTAACTCATTTTTCTTTCAGACTTATCCTTCATTTCCGGGAGCTATAAATCTCTCAGGTCATTTATATAGATCTTCAGGATCACAATGCAAGAAGGTGGTCTTCACACCCATTATGAGGATACTGAGACCATAAATGGATACCAAATCATTTAGCATTCATATTATAGTCATTCAACTAACAAGAGAGTGAGTATGAAAATAATCACTACATTCCTTCTACTTGAAACTTTGACAACTAGTCCAACTCCATTCTCATGCCCACCCTCATTCAGATTCAATAATTTCAAGAGATGACAGATTTGAAATCCCAACACCAAACACTAAGGTCCAAGGGCTTTTCCCCAAGGCCCGAAAGCCGATAACTCCCTAAGATGTATGAGATCCCAATGAAGGCTGTGGTCCCACACCCGAAGCCCTTGTGCGTGTGATTTTATCATATATTTATTTATATGCACAAACACCATCCAACCCATGCCTATACGGGTTGGGGAAAGTCCCTTGTTTTTTATAGAACCTCAAGAGTTATAAAACTCTAAATGTGAAGGGAAGTCCTCACATTCAAATTGGTTAAGAAATTGAATTACAACACTGAATTATTCAATTTTAGTTCTCTCCAAAAGCATTTTTTGGGCTCACGTCATTAAATTGGACTTTAAAAACAAAAAATATGCAACAGCAAATGCATGAACATGTCCCTAATCACACTACAATAGTAACTAGAAGGGCCAAATAAGGAGATGAGAGTAATGCCGCAACGTGTGAAGTTGCAGTCTATTTTTTGGGAAAGTGTGATCCAATTTTTCGAGAAAGTGGGATCCAATTTCTTGATTGTTAGAATGTAATTTTCCACTGCTAACGAAAATTGGCATAAAGAAACCAAGTAACTGATAGGGGCATTATGTATTGACTGGGGATAAATGAGCTAAATTTGTGGAACTCCATTCTGGAGTACCATGTTTGAACATAATGATGGCTAATTAATGTGTTTAGATACGAGGTTAAATTGCAGATGCCAATGAGGTTTGTAAGCCTAATGAGATGAATGACAATAATTATAGTGATGGTAATGCATTTTTCTCTCCGGAATTTACAGATGGCTTATGTAAGAAGAAACAAATAAATGAACTGGCACCCAGTATGCATCATAACGTTGAGAATATGACAGAATATTTAGTTGGCAAAGACTGGAGGATCAAATAGCAAAATTGATTCTCAAACGAGTTCCTGGATTTCAAGAAGACATTGGGAGATAAGAACGTGAAGAGGGTAGTGATCATGAGGAATGAGTTAGATGATAAAGTGTAAATGAATGGAGGTACAAAGAGAGCTTTGCCTAGTTACAAGAACTACATATGTTCTTGAAGATTGAGGTATATGGCTGTGGTTAATGTATACAGTAGTTTGAGATCTATGGAATGTTATTGCAAGTTTAGAACACGCGCTTGCAGGATGATAGATTGGAAGAAAGATTTGGGCCATGAGAAACAATATGCAGATAGGATGAACCAGAACTAAAACTCTTCTGCAATTAGATTCTGCTAAAACTGCGTTACCGCAGCACCATTGGACATGTTGAATTTTGTTCCTTCTATTCTGACAGGCATAAATAATTAAGATAAGAAAATTGCGACATCCTCAAAAAGAGTATTCAATTAGACCTTTTCTCTTCTCTTTACGAGTTATCGAGTGCAATTCCTCTTTAACAAGCTTGCGTAACTTAGTTGTTTGTGCAAAGAAGGCCTTAGGCCTCCCAAGTACATTTATGGAAGTGCATTCAAGGAAACTATCTGGATCCTGTCCAGGGACAAGTACAACACTTTAAGACTATGCACAACTTCTCATTTCAGAAATGCACACTACATAGCTACATCGTGGCAATCTAATGATCGTCAGGCCTTCAATTATGTACGAACTGGAGGGGTACTGCCCGTTTTATTCCAAGTTGTCGATCAACAAGCATATTAGCACAGGGGGGCATACAACAAATTAGAGCAGCAGGAGTGTGACCAGGCGCACCCATTTTACCATCGTGTAGACATCGGCGAGTGTGAACCAACCAGCTCCAACACCAACAATCTGCGCCTCGTCTCGGATCCAACCCTAAGACCAGCAAATCGAAAAAAAAAATCTTAGTTTCCACCCGAATCCGCCCTTGGGGGAAAAAAGGACTAAAGGCGACCTCTTCGCTGATATTGCCATCATCAAGCTCACATTTTGAGTATACAGATAAGATAGCATAAACTAAACAAATAGCGTGTTTGTGTGTTCGTTTCTTAAACTTTGAAGTCGACTCAAGCATCCAAAACTGAAATGGAATTCACGAATCGGATGACCCGTTCACAAACGAAAACCTGATTCTCGAATTCCATTGTTTAACAGCATGAATTAGAGAGAAATTACCAGACGGAACGCCCCACCCCCTCCTCTTCCTCCTCCAGCTGCCGGTGGCGGTGCGTGAAGCCGCGGTCTCCTATTGCTGAGGAGGAGGAAGATGAGGAGGAAGGTGGGCTGAGAGACGACGAAAAGGGAGATGGCGAGACGAGCTTCGTCTTGTGTTGGGCTCTTCTGGCCGCCGCCTCCTCCTCCTAAGGTCCCCAGCCCCGCCGCCATCGCAGCCTCTCTCTCTCTCTCTGTTTCCGAACGTGTGCCCTCTGTTTGTTTATATAGTAGTCTACCTGCTTCGTAACCTTTACGTTCTGCAGAGAGGGAGGACCCATTAAAGTTTATATATTATTTTTCTGATGGAAGTATTCTTGAAGAAATCCTGAGTAGGGACCTTCCGTCGTTCCATCTATTGAGATGCTGATGCAATTTTTTGTCCTTTTCCCAAGAAGAAAGCTGCAAGTTGTTCAGAGTGACTCCTTCAAAATTCAAAAGTGCGCACCGAAAGCTCAACCCGAATACTTCCATCAGAAAAATAATATATAATCTTAAAGTTGAAATTTTCCTCCCTGTCTGCAGAACAAAAAGGATAGGAAGCAGGTAGACTACTATATAAACAAACAGAGGGCACACGTTCCGAACCGAGCTTTTTCCCCGATTGGGCATGGCCCATATCAATATGCCCGGTCACGGCATGTCAGGTCCGAATTTCCGAGTCAGGGCATAGATCGGCGAATTGTTCGCTCGGCGAACGGTTTGCCGATCGGCGAACCTTCCCCGATCTGCGCCAAGAACCCTTCCCCACCTAATGTGTAAATGTTATAATTGATAATGTATAAATTATAAATTGCATATATTATTAATTTATAATTGATAAAATACTATTTCTTATACATTATTATTTTATAATTGATAATGTATAAGTAATATTGATTGTTCCATTGTATATAAATATTTATAATTATTTTATAATAATAATGGATAATACGTAAATTTTTTATACGTTATTATTTTATAATTGATAATGTATAAATATTATTGATTGTTCTATTGTATATAAATATTTGTAACTATTTTATAATAATAATGGATAATACGTAAATATAATAGTAATATAATTATTAATGATTGTTCCATTGTATATAAATATAATATAATTATTATTGAGATTTTTTTCCTGAATGACCATGGGCATGGGCATGTTCCATTGTTAAATATTTATTATAATAATGGATTATAGAATTATTATTGATTGTTCCATTGTTTGTAATAAATACATAAAGTATATTAAATATAATGGTATATTTTTTCGTAAAGTAAACATGTTTGTCACTGTTCAAAACTCTTCAAATTCCTCCAAAAAACTGACATAAACATCACATTGAACATAAACATCACATTCAACATAAACATCACATTCAAACACGAAATACGAAGATTACATCTAGCATTGCGTTAAACAAATATGTTCTAAACAGTACTAAGCATATCCTCTAACGATGCCGCTGTCGTCGAAGTACGCTCAGACGTGCGTACTTAAGTGCAATTGTGTAGTGTAGATCTGCCAAGTCACCGTACAGTTCCTCCTCCTCGTCGTAGACGTCAGTGACCGGGGAGGTCTCACTCTGAAAACTGACATCCATCGATGGAGGCATGGATTGTGGCGAGTAGTCAGGAAGCGGAGAGTCGATAGGATAAAGCGGCTGAGGCAGGAAGTATCCTGCAATGGATACTTTGAAGTAGTCTGGAGTGGATACTCTGTAGGAGCATCTGAAAGAGTACCAGGAGCACGAGGTCCTCCTTGTGGCTGGCCACCTGACGCAGGCGGAGTCTGATGTGATGCAGGTGGAGTCGCCCTGAGCGGTGTACGTACTGCCAGGACTCTGTTGGTCGGAGGACGTACTGACTTACGCGCTGTGAATCTTGTTTTCGCCATCGCCTACAATAAAACAATATCCAAAAAATTAATAGATAGAAATATTGTAAGGCATAAAGAATTTATCCCAATATTAATATAAAATATAACAATATGAGAATGTACTTACGGATTTGCAGTACGTCAACTTGAGATTGTACTAACGGATCTGCATATTACTCTATTTATGCCATTAATTTGTAATAACGAAGGAAGCATGATATTGTAGTGAAATTAACATAAACGAGCAATACATCATTAATCAACTAATTAAAAAGATATTGTTCATACAAATTACTGGGGATGCAAAATTCTACGTGTCCTACGTAATATTGATGATAGATTAGCCCTAGGACCCCTACTAGTAACACCAGTACCACCTTCACTCTCGTCATTCGTTTGTCGTGGTGGCTGAGGTGTTTGATCCTGAACCGATGAAGATCTATCGATCTGAAAAGGTCGTTGACGATGCTCCGTTGGTGGCTGATCTAGTTGCGGTGTACGATGCTGCGGTAGATCCTGGAAGGGAGGTAAACGGCTGGAATCTGCATAATAGGCAAATCCAGGCATCTCATGTGGAATGAAATCGCTGGTTAGGAATTGCGTGAAGGTCTGCGTCTGGTGTGGAATGGTCGGGTTTAGACCCCAGAAATCACTAGCTTGTGATGGTTGCGTAAATTGGACCTGTGATGGTCCTGCTTCGTCATCGTTTCTACCGACAGCATATGGTTCATGTACACGAAAATCATAACTTTGAGCAGCAGCCTCAGACGGTCGGGGTGGTTCAGGGACATGGAATGGTATATGTGAAGGCTCAGTCGAGTATGAGTACCTCGGGGTGTATTGACTCATTTGATCCACCAATCCAAAACTCTGTAGGACGGAGTCAAGTAATCCAATTTCATTCTGCAACTTTGAGCTTCGTTTGTAATCTTCTAGGATCTCACGAGCTTCGTACACACTCTGCACCTGAATGTTTGACCTGTTTTTAGTTGATGTTTTACGAGGAATAAAGATGGACAATATACGCACTTACCCCTGGTCTGAACCTCGGAGCATAAGGCTGGTATGTAAAGCATGGTGGTGGTATTGCAGTATGTATCCATCGCCTTGTAATTCTCCAATACCAAGTCATGTATGCTTCCAGACGCTGCTCATCCGATTCAGCCGATTGTCTTTCCATCACAACGGTTTGACGCCGTTGATTCCATCAGATGATCTGTTCTCGGAGTCGATCGGGCCAATCAATAGGATCAGTCTCTCATTGACGAGAGCGACGATTTGGGAAAACTATCAGGGGCATTTGATCTGGGATGTGAGGTCACAGATCAAATTGCCTCATTACACGATCAGGCACGTGCATGACCGCTATGTTGAAACAAATTAGGACTGTCTGGGATCTCCACACTTCCTGACCTTCTCGACAGATTGCGGGAAGGTGATTTACGTTCTCCATTTTATATGGAGACCATCGCATCTGATAAATAGTGTAAAGTTAGTTATTTTTCAATAAGGAAACGGTATATCTAGGATAGTCATGGACCGTACCTGATGCTCGTCCTGTGTGTCCAACTCACTACAATAAAACGTCAGGTTTGTTGTCTGAACGTTTTGAGTAAACGACCTACGCCATGCCGTCCATCTGTTCATTCGGATGTTAATATGTTATTAAGAAATAGAATACGTGAATGGTGACTATGGGTGTCATACCTTGAAGCATATGGCCCTCGATTTAGGGCTTCGAGATCCATTCGATACGGTCGGGGCACCCCGATGTGTATGTGCTCCCAAGACCAAGTCTGAAGCAAAGTCAGAAATCCGTAACATCTCTTGGATCTCCCCAACGAGCATTCGTCAAGTTGCTGGTATAATTGGGCAAGAACTTCTGCCCCCCAAGCCACCTGACCACATTCCTGGAAATTTTTGAGCAGACGGAGATACTGTAACGGTACCTTATCACCTGTAGAGTCCGAGAAGAAAGACTCCCCAATCTGTATAAAATAAATGCCCGCACGATTCTTTGCAACGTATTCGGATCTTGCTCCTGAAGGTTTGCATCCGAGAGAATGGTGTCATGAATCCAGGTAAGCTTCAAGCGTCCGCTCGATAGATTATCTCCGCCTCCATGGATGCGGTTGGCGCCAAGCCATTCTGCGCAGTAAGCACCCCAGTTACATCGTGCAAGGTGTTCAAACCCTGTCACGGGAGCCCCATCGACACGAAGACCTGTAAGGATTGAGACGTCTTTCAATGTGATTGTCGCTTCACCATGTCAGAGATGGAAAGTATGTGTCTCCGGTCTCCATCGTTCCAAAAGTGCCATTAGAAGTGACTGGTCGAGGTTCGCCCTCTTCATGTTGCTTATGCATAGCAAGCCAGCTGTCCCCAGCAACTGATCGAACTCCGCACTCCGGGGTTTAACCAATAGCTTGTTGAGGACGCGTCCATGCTCCACGAATCTGAAATTCTGTATAACCACACAATGCAATATTACCACAAGTTTTGGTATCAAATTGTTAATTGTGTACAATGATACCGTTGCATCTTCGTTGAGCGGTGATGCGGATATGTGGTGGTTCTGCTGAACCAGAACTGAAGCATCAAGCGGTCCGGGAGTGGAATCCATTTCCTACCTCAAAAAACATTTAGCATTAAGATAAACAATATCATAAATATTCCGACTAAAAACATATATCACTGAATGTGGAAGATAACATAGACATTGACAATTCATTTAGTGCATGTTACACAGCATCATTACATTCACCGCCCGGGACATGTTGCACGTGTGTGACCACTCTATTTACATATACCGCACCTTACGTTCACACGCCCCATTTCATCCATATTGTTCTGGATTCTTTGAGATCGTGGTCGGCCGGGGCCTAGTTGCACATTCGGTGCCATCAAGATTGCTCGAGGTACATTTGATGGTCAGTACCGCCGATTAGGTATCGGTGAGAATTCGGCTGCGTATGTTTGGCGAAATGCGGTTGGAGTGTAGTAATACGAACAGTTCTTCACATGCTCGATAACGACGTTAACGTGTCCACAAACCGCGATGACATGCGAGCACGTGAGATGAAAGCATTGCATAAATCCACATGTGTATTCAGATTCAGTCCCGTTCAGTATAACTCTATAGTTGCCTTCATGACATTTAACTTCAAATACTGTGTGAGAGAATTGCTCAACATCATGTGCGCGAGCTAACTGAACGTTATCATCAATAATCTTGTTGTACCTTGGCATTAGCTCCGAGGTAGTACCCGCACCCTGCCTGCGGCAAGCAACGAAGTAGGTATTTAAATGATAAAATATCGCAAGAATCATTGTCAGTATCGGAAGGCCGCGCATTCCCTTCAACACATTGTTGAAACATTCTGACAGATTTGTCGTTGTGTTCCCGTAGCGACGTCCTTGGTCGTATGACAGTGCCCAGAAATTACGATCCCCGTCTTCCGGGCGGATAATCCAGTCGTACGCTTCAGGAGCATTAACTTGGATTAGTCTCATAATCCGATCATGGGCGTGCGTATTGGTTACCGCCCTTGCACTGTAAAATTTTCCTTGTGCCCAGCGATCATGACCTGCCCTTTGCATGTTCGCTTGCATGTGCCTCAGGCAAAATCGATGACAATGGCCACGATCAGCGGGAAAATATTTGGGCAGCAGATTCTTCAAACCACTGAAACGATCACTCAAAAAACAAATACCCTCTCGCTGAATTAGAAAGGATAATTTATGTAGGAAAAACTCCCAGGCATCCAACGTTTCCTTTTCGACTACTGCAAAGGCAACAGGAAATATGTGGCCGTTCCCATCAACCGAAGTGGCTACGAGCAAGTGACCTTTAAATTTTCCATGCAGGTGTGTAGCATCTATGCTCATAACTGGTCGACAGAATGTGAAGCCTGTCAGCGACGGACCGAATGCCCAAAATAATCGAAAGAATGCAATTTTCTCTTAGACTACTTGATGAGACTGGGGATCAACGTAAGGCTCTGTTTGGAATTCATACAAGGTACCCGGATTGGTTTGTTTCATCGTCCACATAAACCTCCGGATATCCGCGTAAGACAACTCCATATCACCGAAAATTGTCCTCAATGCATGCTTCCTTGCTAACCAGGCTTTTTTGTAAGAAACTGTGACGTGGTACGTATCTGAAACAAGACTTCTAATCACACTGGGGGTAAGTGTAAGGTTGGATCTAAGAGTCTTTAGAATAAACCGACTAATGAATTTAGTATTGCACTGTCGGTTGTCAGTTAGTAGCACCGGGTTACGACATGTATGCTCCTCACGATATGTTTGAACCTTCCAATTACTATTTATTAGTAATGATAAACTATTTATTAGTAATGATTAACTACTTACTATTTATTAGTAACTAATAATAAATTACTAATTACAATTAATTAGTAATTAATAATAATATTTAACTAATATTAAATTCATAATAATGTCCTAATAATTAATTAATTACTACTTACTAATTAATAAATTCCTAATTACTATTTATTAGTAATAATTAACTAATTAATCTTTGTTAGTAATTAATAATAATTTCCTAATTACTATTTAATAGTAAATAATAATAATAATTAACTACTCTAAAATTAATAATAACTTGCTAATAATTAACTACTTAATATTTATTAGTAATAATAATTTCCTAATTACAATTTTTTAGTAATTAATAATAATATTTAACTAAATTAAAATTAATAATAATTTCCTAATAATTAACTAATTACTATTTACTAATTAATAAATTCCTAATTATTATTTATTACTAGTAATTAACTAATTAATCTTTGTTAGTTATTAATAATAATTTCCTAATTACTATTTAATAGTAAATAATAATAATAATTAACTACTCTAAAATTAATAATCACTTGCTAATAACTTGCTAATAATTAACTACTTAATATTTACTAATTAATAAATTCCTAATTGCTATTTATTAGTAATAATTAACTACTTACTATTTAATAGTAATTAATGAATATAATTAACTACTTTTAAATTAATTTTAATTTCCTAATAATTAACTAATTACTATTTATTAATAATTAATAATAATTAACTTATTACTATTTATTAGCAGTTAATAATAATTAAATGATTACTATTTATTAGTAATTAATAATAATTACTACTTACTATTTATTAGTAATTAATAATTATAACTAACTTATGTTAAATTAATAATAATTTCCAAATAATTAACTAACTACTATTTATTAGTAATTAATAATAATTAACTAATTACTATTTATTAGTAATTATTAATAATTTACTATTTACTATTTATTAGTAATTAATAATTATAACTAAGTTATGTTAAATTAATAATAATTTCCAAATAATTAACTAATTATTATTTAATAGTAATTAATAATAATCAACTACTTTCTATTTATTAGTAATTAATAATAATTAACTAATTACTATTTATTACTAATTAATAATAATAATTTCCTAATGATTAACTAATCTGCCGGAACAACTATTATTCTATGATTGATAAATTGCTAATTACTAATTGCTAACTAATGTTCTATGATCGATCCGAATTTATAAACATTTGATCGTCTAATTACTCTACCAAAAAAACTAATGTTCTATTATTCTATTATTCTACAATTATTCTACCAAAAAAACATTTGATCGTCTAACTAAATGTTCTATTATTCTACCAAAAAAATGACACATTTTCATTATATCTAAAATGCGGGGAAATGAAAGTATAATCACATCTAACATGTGGCCATACATTTTTTTCTCAAAATTAATTAAACTAATTTAATTGAAATTACACAAATAAAATTGTATAAAATAAATAATGCATACCTTAGATGGGAGGGAGGAAGGGAGGAAGGACCTTGAGCCTTGAGAGGAGGGACCCTTGAAGTTGGAGGAAGAAGAGAGTGAGATATGGCGTGGGGGGAATGGAGGGCGAAGCCCGCTATATATAGGGCACCCGATCGGCGAACCGTTCGCCGACTGGGTCCCACCCCCAGAAATCCCGGGCACGCGGGGAATCCCGGGCACGCGAGGGTGCCTCGGGAGGGCGCGGGTGGCAGGCGTTGAATGGGGAGCAGGCGTTGATCGGCAAACGGTTTGCCGATCGGCGAACCATTCGCCGATCAATACCCTAACAGGGAATTTCAGAACTAACATGCCCTGACCGGGCATATTGAGATGGGTCATGCCCAATCGGGGAAAAATCTCTTCGGAAACACAGAGAGAGAGATTAAAAAAATACTTCCATCAGAAAAATAATATATAATCTTAATATATACTCTCTATATACTAAAGTTGAGATTTCTCAGCTCTCTCCCTTATTCTGACATGTGGAACCCTCCAAAAGTCTCCATTCACTTTTCCTCCAATTGCCGCGTGAATCCCTCCTCCCCTCACCCTGAATCCTCTTCCGCTCTCTCTCCACCCACTATCCCTCTTCTCCACCACTCTCTCTCTCCCTCTTTCTCTCTCTCCACTCACTCACTCTCCTCTCCATTTCTCCTCTCTCTCTCTCTCTCTCAAACATACCTATCTCTCTTCCCCTCTCTCATTTTCTCTCTCTCTTCTAACTCCTCCCCTCTCTCTCTCCCTCTTTCTCCCTCTCTCTACTCTCTCACTCCCTTTCTCATCCTTTTTTCTCTCTCCTCTAATATTTTCTTAAATTTAAAATTACAAATATCATAATTTTATTTATATATATAATGGGGCTGCCCCGCCCCCTTATTTCGGTTTTTTTTATTTTTTTAAAAATCGCCATGTATATTCATCCCTATATCCCTCATATATGTCATTCGAATTTCGTCAGAAACAGAGACTCCTACGGCCTCCATCGAGATGATGTCAATTTAAAAAATGTTGTTACCATTAAAAAATGATAATGTATGAATGGAGGTCGTAGGAGTCTCTGTTTCTTGCGAAATTGGAATGACATATAGGAGGGATATAGGGATGAATGTACATGGTGATATTTTAAAAAAATAAAAAAAACACTGAAAATGACGCGGGGCAACCTCATTAACCTCTATATATAAATATAAATATAAATATAAATATATATATATATATATCAGTTATATTTATTAAAGGATATGTGGGTGTCTCATATATCACCACGTGTAACTCCTTGTAATTTCATACGGTTTCTCTTTTGTACCTCTCCCGCACCATTCTCTCACCTTCATTACTTTATCAATGCTATGGCATTCCTCTCCCGAATATCTTTCCCTCTCTCCTCCGAAACCTCTCTCTTTATTCTTTTTTGGTTTTGCGCGTACCTCTCTCTTCCTTCTTTTACTCTTTTGGTCTACGTTGAGTATTCCTTAGTATTTTGTTAATATGTCATTAAAATTTGGTAACATTTTGTAGAAAAGTATATGAGATTTTTTTATGAGGTATATATATGTGATGCATATTGTAAAGTTATTATTATAGTATATTGTGATGTAGCGATTTAAATTTCATTGCAATAAATTAACGATAAGATTTTTTTGAAATATGTCCTGTAAATTTGGAATGTAGTCAGATATCCATGTTCGTTTGGAGAATACGCACTAGAATAAGGGGTCAATTCCCCGCCCAATGTGGTTTCCAATAGTATGGGTATTCCCATATACATCCTATTATTCCACATTATTCCTACCTTTATTTTACCTTGCTTACCCGTATTCCATCTTATTCTTCTTATTCATATCTTTCCATCCAAGTAGAAAATAAACCCTTATTCTCCTTATTCCTATTTATTTCTGAATCAAAGATAATTTCCTATTTTTCTACACAAAATGTCCGCCAGTTGTACTCTTTAAATATTGTTTTTTAATTGCATGGAAGATCTCAAAATTTTAGAAATCTATATAAAAAATATATTTAAGTAAAGAATATTTTGGGTCTTACATTTTCTATGTTGTTGTGTTTTAATAACGATGGTATTGTTCTAATATGAAAAAAAGTTATTAACGATGGTGTTTTTCTAATATGAAAAAGTAACCTTATATATGATCTATATGCTCAAAGTATTTATTAAATGTACATAACTTATTATTATATTTAATAATGATTTTTGTGATATTAGTCATTGGAATAACAACACATATCCAATAACCGTTACTTTTTTAAATCATATATTAGGTAGATCATATCTATAAGACAACTATATTCTCGTTTAATGGAAATTTACACCATCAATTAAGTTACAAATTGACAAAAATTAAACCACCAAATATTACATTTTTCATCAAGATCCTTTTCATATATAGCTCAATTTTAGGATGTTCTATGTGATCTGTTCAATTTTTTAAGTTGACTTAAGAATTTGAGTGGTTTCATTGATATATTTGCGTGTATATAAAGCATGTCATTCTTTGTTAGAATGAGACATGTAGGCGGTCAAGTTGACTTAAGAATATTCTTGGCCACGGGTCAAGAATCTTCTTGCTTTTTTTAATTTTATATTGTCTTATGTCAATTTTAAATAGAAATGGCATTTTACTGATCATTAGAAATATTCTTGCTTTTCCATATTTTTTGCTGATAATTTTTACAAAATCATACTATTAAATATTAAATAATGCACATATTCTTCTTATGATGAATTTTTCTATATATGAGTTTGAAAAGTTCTATATTGCGTATTTATCTTAGGTACTGATTCATTTATAAATAAATACAAAATATTTAATATTGTACTATCCCTATTGAGATGGATATTCAACATGTTTATATAAATAAACTCCATCATACGTGCATTTAAAAAAATATTCAAATATTGATTCATTATACTATATAATACATTTATCTTTTTTATAGGTCTCTAATTTAGTATTCTATAGACTATATAATATTATATATTACATATTTTTCTTTAATATATATAAGAAATGCAATTACGGATTTAAGTATATACTATTCTATTTATAGTAGAAATTATATATAAATAACTTTTTTGACTGCGGTAATGTTTTCTTAGTGTTACTTTTGAAACATGAGCTATGAATATAAGTATCAATGATAATAGATAAGAAAGTTCATTTTATCATTTCTCTTTATTGGTAATGTAAAATTATATAAAATTTTAATAAAATCAAATTTACAAGTCTTAGTACTATCTACCAGTGCTTATGTATTTTAAATTCAATAACTTAATGTTAAAGCCTTCAAAATATTGATGAAAATTAACTCATTCATCTTGATAAAAAAGAAATAAACTTGGCCTTAAAAGTATTTAAAATCAATAATATATATATATATATATTAAATTCTTACAATAAATACACTGTGAGAAATTAATTTTCATTATCGAAGATTTATGTGTAAAAGTATACATATAGATTTCATGCACGCAGCAAAATTTATATAGATAGCATATATTTATTTTGTCATATTTTCCAAAAAAATTAGTTGGAAAGATTATGTAGGTATTCCTTTATTAGATTTTTACTTCAAATACACTTATTCATATTTCACTATGTATATAGCATGTTTATCATTTTTACAAATTTGAATTTCATGTTAAAGTTAAGGTTTATCATGTAACCCCATTGATTGCCTTTATAGGCTACATTCGTCCACTATTCTACCTTGACACTGGATTTCATATCCCATTAAGTGTTATGTTGGTTTATATTACCACCCTATATACTTTCTCTAATTCCTGTAGATGTGTATTTACCGGGCTACTGCTTCTATATATTTGTTAATTGCACCGTATTTGAAAATATTGAAGCTGATTTGTTTTTTTACGTTAATAACGATTTAATCCTTTCATTAGCATAATTCATCCTTTTCCTTTTCAAAATAAGCTATTTTATTATTCTAATGTAACATTTGGTCAATATAATTTATCTATAATTTTTCAAGTATCCATATTTTTACAGAACATATATTTGTATTATTCTCTTATGTTTTTCCTTATATTGTTTACCACCTCAATGTAGCTACATCATTGGATCGCTATACAGCGTAGGTTCAGCCATATGAGGCTTTGATACAATGTAAAAAAATATTTAAGACCCATGTTTTAGAAAGTACTGATTATTTGATTTGAAAATTGCTTAATTTCAATAATTTTAAAGATATTACAAATGGTTGTATTCGCTCCAACCGCCGCGAAGCGCGGGATCATGCATTAGTATATTCTAAAGCTGATCTTTCCCACCCCTCTCAAATAATCCCCACATGTAATCTCCTCCTCTTTCTCTCCCACGCTCTCTTCAGTGACAGTCTCTCCCTTTTCTCTCCTTCCCCATTATCTCTCTCCACACGATCTCTCTTCCAACTCTCTCACTCACGGCTCTTGCATAGGTATGCAAACGGATATGGAGATATCCTTATCCAATCTGTCATCGTATCCGTTTATACAGATTTCGACATCCGTATCTGTATCCATTTTAAAATAGATACGGATATAGATATTATTTTGATATCCGCAAACATCCGTATCTGTATCCGTATATCCGTTTTCGTATATAAATATTGTCATAGATTTATTTTTAAACCTATATAACATAATTTTCTACCTCATTTAACCATATTTATATAATTTTTACGATACAAATAGATTAAGTAAATTAATATCATTTGCTTTCCATCCAATTCATATAAATTTAAGTCGATTCTATAGAGTATTTATAACATTACTCGTGTGCGATCAGTATCCGTTTTGCATCCGTATCCATTTTTTAAGGACATGGTAAGATAATTTTAATATCCATCAAAATCCGTATCCGCATCTGTATTCGTATTTAAAAACGGATAAAGATAAAATAATACCTATATCCGTATCCGACCGTTTGCATCCCTACTCATGCATGTGTGTTCTCTCTCCCCCACAATTATCTTCCACAATTATCTTTATGTCATTCTTCCCATTTTCTTAACAGATGCCCGAGTCCAAATCACCAAAATAAAGTATTTGGGAAAGTAAAGAAAAAACCTGACCTTTAAAACATTTTTTTATATTTTTTTGACATGAAAGGACTTTTTTATATGTACCCATTGTTCATGACCTTTGATGTAATGTATCTACAATTTTTTATTGATATTTTCTTATTTATGTATTGAATATGGAGCATTAATATTCCAATCCTTACAGAATATAGGTGATTATGTACAATATTTAGTATTCACACAAAAATAAATTCAAGGAAAAATTCGTAAGTATTCAGAAAACTATGCTTCGAAAATATGTAAATTTAGGCTCAACAAATTAGAGATTCGATCACGGCATGTAATGATCTAGCAGATAGATAGGATATTTATGTCATGCTCTATTCTTCTAATTGCATTTTCATGATTGCGAAGTAAGCGGATGTAATCGTTATCATCCGACGATTTTGATATAAAAATTTCACAATTGTACATTTTTAGAATTTTCTTTTTATTTCGCATAGAAAATTTGATGTTTATCCAAACCACATCTCCAGCTTACATTTTACAGAAGAAATGTGAGGGTAGTAGGATCAACATCTTACATATATTCTTTCGCTTTTCTTATTTGTTTAAACTCCATAAGATATGATATATAAAATTTCCCATTTAAAAGGAAAATAGAAATTAATATTAATCCGATCTATGATGCTTCCAAAGTCCAGGTATTATATTGAAAGCAAATTGATATTTTTATAATTTTATGAAATATTCTTAGCCAATGTTGGATCCAACTATTGCTGGGATAAATGAATTGTTCTTTGGGATCCTCTCGAATGTTCCTTTATACTTTATGGATTTTACTCTGTCCCTTACAACATAATCAATTATACTATAACCTTTTAATATTCGTAATTGTAATATAATCTTTGTAATTTTACTAAATCTTACATCACAACCCGTGGAGAGAGGGATGTACATGATAAAAAGAGTAAGATTGTAAACACAAAGGTGAAAATACAAAATAAAATAAATTTATCATACGATATTTGCATACCATCTGTTAATAATGATGTATATACAAAAGGCAAGCAACAAATATGTATATACAAAAGGCAAGCAACAAATTTGTGCTCACAAATAGGGATGAAAACGAATGTGAATATATTCGTATCTGATCCGCTATCGTATTTGTTTTGTACACATTTTGGTATTCGTATTCATACTTGTATTCACTTTAAAATGGATGGGGATAATGATATAACTTTGACATTCGTTAATATTCGCATTCGTATTCATATATTCATTTTCGTACATAAGTATAGTAATATATTTATTTATAATTGTGTGCAACAGTATTTTATGATTGCATTCACCATTGATGATATAATTGTTATGAATTTATTATATCTAGTGTATCTATTTTATGTGTAAACCATCCTAAACATGTATATTTTAGTTAATCTATTAAAATTTTTTGTTGTTATACATATACGGTTCGTATTCATTTTACATTTGTATTCGTTTTTAAGGATATTGTAACACATTTTTTACATTCGTCGATATTCGTATCCGCATTCGTATTCATATTTTAAAATGAATAAGGATATTATTAAACCTATATCCGTATCTGTATCTGACCGTTTTCATCCCTACTCGCGATCAAGTATGGGTATCTAATTTGACTTTGTTACATAAACGCCCAATCATTATTGCTTTTGATTAGCCTACATTAGGATCAGTTTGGTAACTGATTTGAGTTGGATTAGACTGAAGAATGCTTATTTCATGGGAGCAACTTTCGTTAAATAGTAGATGTTTGTTTGGATGATTAGATTAGTTGAGATTAGAAATGCAGATGAATGTATACAAATATATGTGTTTCATATCTTTAATCTATTTTATATACAAATATAGATATGGATATAAAACTACATACAATATCTTTAAAAAATGAATATGGATGTAAAGCGGATACTGATTGCGTACGAATATTATTAGAAACATTCCATAGATATGCTTGAATATACATGTATTGAATGAGATGCATATAATAAATTTGTATATGATCTCGTTTTATATATTAAACAGATATAAGGATACGTGTATTTACGAATAGGTCTTGCTTGATATATGCTTTTTGTATGATCTCGCTTTATATATCCATTAGAGGTGTGTCTAAAATATCAAGATCAACGTGTACTCAACGTGGGTTGCTAATTGAACGGAACTCTAACTAACATTTGTTTTGAGTTCGGCTCAACAAGAAAGTTCGAGTTTGATTTAACAAGTTATGGTAGCATTGTGTTCAAGGTTGAGTTGGTTTGGATAGCATATGTTCAATTTGCTTAATAGTTCAACTTCATTTGCAAAAAAGAATGTTCAGATTCGATTTGACAGCAATGCGTTGATAATTTGACTCAAAGACAGACTTGCTAAAATAAACATGTTATAATTATGTTTGACCATTCATAAAAATTCATAAAAGTGAGGAATGGTACGGTTTTTTTTAAAAAATTGCCCTCCCTACCAATGGCTACAAATATGCAATTTCTGCCCAAAAGTAAACCTCAAAACCTCTTATTAAGGTCTTATTGTATCAAGTATATATATGGCATAAGGATAGATAAGAGATAAGCATGTTTTATCCCTAGTTTCTATTTGATTGATGTAATTTATTTTGTAAAATATGGTGGATAAGAGGTAGTTATTTTGTATTGGCCATTTAGTTGGAAGAGAAGAGATGAGAGATAAATAATTGATGGAGGGTTGTTGTGTTAGGTATCTTGCTTTATTTTAAAATATCTGCATACTCAAATACTTATTATTTTGGGATTTATCACTTGTGCCCCTCCGAGATGTCGCAATATCAGTTATGCCCCTATCTTTTTGGTAATATCAGTTGTGCCCCTCACTTCTTGCTCCGTCATCAGTTGTGCCCTTCCGTCAGATTTACCGTCAAAAAAATAAATAACCATGGTTTATTCAAATCATGGTATGGTTAAGAAGGGTATTATGGTCAAAACCAAGGAGCACCTAGCATGCACCAACAGAGCACCGCCCCTGCTCCTCCTCCTCCTCACCCCATCCTCCTCTTCCTCCCATCCAGACCCCAACAGACCATGCAGCCCCTCCGTGACATCCTCGGCCACAACATCACCGCCGACAACCTCTACTACATCCGCAACTACACAACTAGCTCCAACTCCGATGCCGGCCTTGCCCTCTACGTCTTGCCCGTCTCCGATGATCCTTGCGCCAAGTTAGTTGGTCTCGCGTCGTCCTGCGTCGGACCCCCGTATAGACGGAGGAGAGATGGTTCAGGGTGACGGCGGGTAGCTTCAACATCTTCTTCCAGAAGAAGGAATGGGTCGAGATGAGGCTGGGGTTGGCGAATTGGAGGGAGGGGTCGAGGGTGACGCAGGGTGGCGCGGGGGAGGGGAGGGGGATGCCCAGAAGACACAGGCGGCGCAAGGAGGGGAGGGGTCGAGGGTGACGCGGGGTGGCGCGGGGGAGGCGAGGGGAGGGGGAGGCCCAGGAGACGCGGGCAGTGCGGGAGGGGAGGGGAGCATGGCAGCGCGGGGGAGGGGAGGGGGAGGCCCAGGAGATGGGGGCAGCGCGGGAGGGGAGGGGGAGCGGGGGCAGCGCAAGGGAGGGGAGGGGGCGGCGCGGGGGAGGGGAGGGTGGAGGCCCAGGAGATGGGGGTGGCGCGGGGAGGGGAGGGGGAGCAGGGCGGCGCAGGGAGGGGAGGGTGGCGCGGGGGGAGGGGAGGGGAGCAGGGCGACGCGGGGGAGGGGAGGGTGGCGCGGGGGAGGGGAGGGAGAGGCCCAGGAGACGGGGACGGCGCAGGGAGGGGAGGGGAGCAGGCGGCACATGGGAGGGGAGGGGTGGTGCGGGGGGAGGGGAGGGTGGAGGCCCAGGAGACGGGGCGGCGCAGGAGACGCGGGCGGCGCGGGGAGAGGAGGGGGAGGCCCAGGAGACGGGGGCGGCACGGGGAGGGAGGGGGAGCAGGACGGCGTGGGGAGGGGAGCGGGAGCAGGGCGGCGCATGGGAGGGGAGGGGGCGGCGCGGGGGAGGGGAGGGTGGCGCGGGGAAGGGGAGGGGAGGCCCAAGAGACGCGGGCGACGCGGGGAGGGGGAGCAGGGCGGCACAGGGGAGGGGCGGTGCGGGGAGGGGAGGGTGGTGCGGGGAAGGGGAGGGGAGGCCCAGGAGACGCGGGCGGTGCGGGGAGGGGAGGGGGAGCAGGGCGGCGTAGGGGAGGGGGCGACGCGGGGGACGGGAGGCTGGCGCGGGGAGCATGGGGCAAGCCCAGGGGAGCACGGGGCGGCACGGGGGAGGGGAGGGGGCGGCCCAGGACGATCGCGAGCTCAGGGAGGAGCTGGGGAAGGCCGGGGCGGAGAGGTAGGAGTAGGAGGTTGGAGGAGGAGGAAGAGGATGTGGGAAGAGGAGGAAGAAGAGAAGAGGAGGAAGAGGTATCAAAATGACCACTGAACCATTTTTTAAAAAATAATTCCGCTTATGTCCTCAAAGTTAACGTCTGTTTGCACTGTAGATGGACGACAACTAACCTAAGGGGTACAACTGATAAAATGACAAGAAGTGAGGGGCACAACTGATATTACCAAAAAGATAGGGGCATAACTGATATTGCGACATCTCGAAGGGGCACAAGTGATAATATCCCTATTATTTTTTAGCAATAACAGCCACAACAAGTGTGGAACAATTGCAGAATGACTCCTTCAAGAATGTCCTTCCTCAACTACTGGATACTTATCCAACCATTCAACTTTATTGGATCATCTTTTGCCTTATTAAAGGCCTTGCGTTCAAATGGGTACTAGATACTAACGGCCAACTGGACATCGGATACGATTCAGATATGATTATTTTCATATTCATTTATGAATAAGGATACTAATATAGATCGGATATGGATTTCGGAAATTATAGTGTTAATTGATCAAGTACATGTTCAGATCGAATATTCACCGAGTACAAATCTAGATAGAGCTAGCGTATAAAGCATATACGAAAATAGGTCGAATTAAGATCGGGTATGAATGCGATTGAATAAAAATAAATTACGAACTTAGATGGAATTATTATCATGTGTGAAGTGAAGGGATATTTTCCTAGTATATTTTCCCCATCCTTTAATCTCTCTCTTTTGTTTCTCCATCCTTTTCCTTGTTTCCACGCTTATTACATTTTCTCCCATCCTTTCCAAGTTAACAAAAAAAGGTGAACACGCATACTAGAAAGAGATAAACGATGTTTTCCAGCGACTTGCTGTTGTAAACATGATCAACCATGCATATAATAAGCAGTAAATGTTCGGATCCAAATGAACGGAAATAAACGTATTACAGATTAATATCATTAATGACATATATTCCCAGTCCATTATCCGATTACGAAATGCAAGTAGGAACCGATTAACCATACAGAAATAAACAACCGGACGAGATCCAGAAAATGATAAACAATAAATCAATTGCGGCAAACAACAGATGAGAAAATTGGATTAGAGATCACCGAAGCGTTCATGAAATGAACTGTTCTTAGAGAGGATTTCGCCCCCACAATACCGGTGCGTAGGGTACTGGTGATCTGCTCTCAGGATATGACGGTTCACGGTCGTCGTCCGCGCACACCGACGAGACCGTCCTCAAAAGCACCTCCGAAAACTTGCAGCCGAGAAGAAACAGAGTCGCAGTCGCGAGAGAGAGAGAGACAAGAGGGACGGTGAGTGGAGTTTTCTTGCGAGTGAAGAAAAGCGGCGTTAGGTGAGGGTATAAAAAAGAGGAGCTCGTGTGCCCTAGCGCGCGGTCCCTTCGGTTTCCGAAAACGTCCCTCAACGGGCATGTCCTTTCGAATTCCAAAATCGCGGCTAAGTTGAGCCGTTTGGATCAAGTCCGATTCCCAATGTAATCGAAATCAAATTAATCCGTCTGATTAATTTAATCAAACAACCAAATGAAACCCGTAGCAAAAGTATCAAAATCCGAGATCCGAATTGACTCTCCCGAGCCCGAGCTCGAGCCAGAGATGGAGCAGAGCGCGCGCGCACGTGTGTGGTCCTCCATTCCTCCTCTCTACTATTGCTGCAAGAGCTTGGGTTGTGGACTCAATATAAGTCCACTAAAAGTTTAGATCTCTAAGGTATGATAGTAAACTTCAACCCAAAATCATCCATATTTCAAATTTGGGAATTCCCAACTTTCTCTCCAAACCATTTGCTTTCCCAATTGAAACCTAATTAATGCCAATTGTAATTAATAGGTTTTCCAATTAAAACCTAAATATAATTTTTAATACAACAATCCCCCACGAATTCACCAATTTGAAAAAGAGATTCAAAAAGATTTAAGAGAGTCTTTCGGCTGCCCACACTTTGCTTTCAGTAAAGGTACCTTCGATTTGAACCTCTACTTGAGTTTACTAGTTTAACTTTAACAGGAATGAAGTGAAGTACATCTTAAACTTCAGACCTTAGTGTTAAAGTATACGGTAGAAACAAAAGCGTTGTTCTTGGTGCAATCTTCAGGGTTGGTGCTATTAAAGGCCATGCACCCTTATCCTATTTCATGAGTGTGTTCAGTGTAAAGCTGTGAACTTGGCATCCCTGGGATCCTATATCATAAGATCCGACTCATCAAGAGAAAATCAACAGAATTTGTTCGTGTGAATCGGACTTCGTTTCGATTTGTTATGATTTTCGGAAGAAAGAGAAGAAAGGAGGTTTAAGAAGTCATTAATCCATAATGAATGTCATTAAAACTAATTAAGTTTGATTAAAGATACTAATGATGGATTAAAAACTGCTAATGATCATTAGCAAACACTAATCAATAATTAGCAAAAGATAAGCGTAAACCGTGAAAGTTAAATCGCGATTAGTGAAAGTTAATCATGATTAGTGTTAATTAAGCATCATTAGCGAATCTAGAATCATCTGAAATATTCTAACTTAAGCTCCAAGTTTGGGATAGGTTTTGGCCAAAACCATGGGCTGCTAAACCATGGTTAAGGTCTAAACCATGATTTTCTAAACATAGTTAGTGGCTTTTTGGAGCCTATAAATAGACCCTCCTATCCATTCATTCTCTATGATTTCAACTACCACTACCACCCCAAGGGCTAGGGTCGAGAGGTCGGGAGGAGGAGTGGGAAGCGAGGGAGGAGCGCTAGCGAAGCGCTGTCGGGAGAACGATGAGGAGAAAGGTATGATCATCTCTCAGTTTGTTTCATAAGCTAGGATTTCAATTCATCCTCTTTTCTTCCAAGCTTTGTTCTTGATTTATCTTTCTTTCCGATTCATTTTCTGTTGTGGTTCGAGGAGAAATCTGTGTAACACCCTACTTAGGTGCGAGCGGTTATGCACGTCAGTGAACCCTGTGATTCATCACACATTCATTCATCTAAGACTCGTGGTGTCTACCGATTCTCCATCGCTTATGTTTCTATTCTTTCAATTATGCTTTTACAGTTATTTTGATTGAGAAATCTGTGTAGTACCCTATTTAGGTGCGGGTGGCTATGCACGTCAGTGAACCATATGATTCGTCACACATTCACTCACCTAAGATGCGTGGTAACTACCGATTCTTAATCTCTTGTTGTTTGAGTATATTCTTTCAGTTTTGCTGTTGTTTTCCTCACGATTGATTTTATATAGGAAACTCTTTTCGTTTTTATTTTGAAATATATCTCGCTATAAGGGGAAACTCTACCAAAATTTTCCTAAAAATATCACCCCGTATAAGGGGAAGCTCTGTCGAAATTTCAAGAGAAAATATGTTCTTAGCGTTCTTCTTGTTCTTCGCGTTCTTCGTGTTCTTTGTTCGTCTTCGCATTTTTGAGACGTTCTTAGCATTTTTGATACAAAAATGAAATTTGATCGTTTCAGGAACCTTAAATCATCTTTTCTGAAAACGAAACACGATAAAGCACTGCATATGCAAGAGAGAGCTCGATTAGGTAATGAAATCCTTCCTTTTTCTGTTGGGTTTTCAAATGAGATTATTGAAACTCTTTATTTTATGTTCTGTGCTATAAAGAACCCTAATTTAGCTATTTTTGATAAGGTCTGAACAGTTGCTTGGTGATTCCCACTAAATAAAAGTTTAAGCATCAAATTGATGCGGTGGCTTTGAAAGTTAGGGTTTGGGAGTTAAAATAGGCATAAATACGAGTATATATGCATATTAAATAATATATATGTGAGTCTATACTAAGTATTGCTGATTATGCAAATCGAAGATTTAACGAAAGAATTACATCATGGGAATTGATGTGGTTTGAGTTGGATCCTGAAAAGGATCATGTGTCACGTTAAGGATTACTGGAGTAGAACTACAGGTCGGTCATGCAACCTGTAGGTTTGTCGGAAAGGAACCCGTATTGGCATTTCTCTACCTAGGTGGTACACGGTTGCCCTGTTATGATAAGTGTGCACAAAATGAATGTTTTGCAACACGTGGTACCGGGAGCCAATATCTTCGGGTTGAACGACGAAAGATGTGGTCGTGCCATGTGGAGGCACGAGTGGTTCAATAGCGACTGGGTCACAATAATATGTTTTTAAAGCCGCTAGGCTATATGATTAAATGTTAGCCTGAGGTTTTTAAGCAACCGAGTTCTCGAGGACGGTGTGCTCATTTGATTTTCCAAGTTAGGGTTGAGACCCTGTTTAATAAAAGAAAAGGAAATTATTATAGTAGTATTGAAGGATTAGTTGAGGCGACGTGCGGCGGTATAAGCTTACCAAGATCAACACAATCTCCAATCTCGAAGTGTCCACAGCTTCGGAGTTCAAGAATGGTGGGGTTCCCCTGAACTAATCCCTGATGTGGAATAGAAAGGAATAAGACTTAAATTAATGAGAAGGAATGAAATTTTTGTGATATCAAGTTTTGAAAAATTGCACAATTTATTTGCTTTTCTCTTCTTTGTTACTTAGCATTCGCTAATTTTTATCCTATGATTTATGGAAAACCAAACATGTATCGGTGAGCCATCGCAAGGACTTTAAAAATTCATCCAGCTTACATACTAGACATCCAGCCAGCCACAGTAGCTTTACTTTTTAAGGTAGTTAGTAATCTTTTGTATGTTTTCCTTTCAAGCTGATGTACATGTAAATGGTTATAGTGGGACAGTGTATCATCTGAACTTTATTTTGTGAATGGGAAATTGTTGAAATACTTTCTTCTGAGTATTTTTATTTGCAGTCTATCATATAATCAGATATAATTAATAATATACTATTTTAATGTAGAATAAAATTATTTATTCTTTTTTTATTATTAATTTATTCTTTATTATTATTATTAATTTTATTTTATTATTTTATTATTAGTTTTAATAATTTATAATATTATTAATTTTGATATTCACTAATTTTAATTAGATTAACATGTACGACTAGTACTACCATATATTGCTTTGTTGAAACAAAAATTAAATTTCTGAATGTTAGTTGTGATTGCTGAATAAATTATTGCTGAGTAAACATAACCGGATATGGGAGGATCCGACGACCCAGGAAATGGGGTCGCGGCATTCAGGAAAGACCCTCTTCCTTTAACTGCGGCCCACAGTAACACTCACATAGGTGGCGTTCTCCAAGGATGCACTGCTAATATCTTGCCCAAAGGCTTGAACCCATTCAGAGCCTACGCTCTTACTAAACTTGCAGCTTAAATGGCACTCAAGCTTCCAGGGATAAGACACTCATTCTTACGCATTAAGAGAGTGTCAACTAGTTCTCCAAACAGCTTTTATTACCACATTGAACCTAATTTGTGGGATCTCCACTTAGATATGTTGGGTTGCCACTGTGTAGGAACTCTCAATGGGTCTCATTCCCATCCCAAGCCTAGACTTTAGGACTAAAGATTTATTAAGTCCCTTAGTCAACAGATCTGTCGTGTTGTCTTTGGATCCAACAAAATCTACAGGCAACACTCTTCGAGACACCAAATCCCTTAACGTCTTAAGTCTGATTTGTATGTGTCTTCTTGTTTTCTGATTGAACTTTGAACTCTTGATCTTGACAATTGTGGTCATATTATCACAATGTACCGAGATCGCAGGAACAGGCTGACCTACCTTGGAAATTTCAGACAGGAGTTCCCTTAGTCATTCAGCCTCAATTCCAGTGATGTCCAAGGCACATAGCTCGGCCTCAAAAGTGGATTGAGATAGAATGGTCTGCTTCACAGACCTCCAGGAAACTGCACCGCTTCCAAGGGTAAATACATACACTGTAACATCATTACTCCCAGATTCCTCTATTTTCCCTATCCAGCTTGCATCACTTTTTCCTTCTAGTACAGAAGGATGTCTACCATAATGCAAACTAAGGGAAATAGTTCCCTTCAAGTACTTTAGTACTTGATCCAGAGCCTCCTAGTGAGTACGGTCAGGACAGGTAGTGTATCTACTCTGCTTTGCAACCGAGAATGAAATATCAGATCTCGTGAAATTTGCAAGATACATTAAACTTCCTATCACTTGTGAATAGCTTAGTTGAGCTACATGTACTCCACTTTTATTCTTAAACTACGTTTTGGATGAATCAAAAGGAGTGCTTACAGCTTTGCAATCTTGATATTCAAATTTCTCAAATACCTTCTCAACATAATGAGATTGAGAAACTACAGTTCCATCAACTGACCTTGTCAGATTGAGATCCAAGATCACATCAGCAACACACATGTCCTTCATCTCAAACTTGCTACTTAAGAATGCATTAGTCTCATTAATAATCCTTATGTGTGATCCAAACAATAATATGTCATCAATATATAGGCACAAGACAATACACTCATCACCTTTCTCCTTGTAATAGACACCCTTATCAGATTCATGAACCTTAAAGCCACATGATAAAATAATCTTGTCAAATTTTTCATGCCACTACTTTGGTGCTTGTTTCAATCCGTAAAGGGATTTGACAAGCTTGCAAACCTTTCCCTCATTTCCAGGAGTCACAAGCCCAACAGGTTGATCCATATAGATCTCTTCCTCAAGATCGCCATACAAGAAGGCGGACTTCACATCCATCTGGTGGATGGAGAGTTCATATACAGATGCTAACGTTATGAGCATCCGTATTGTGGTCATCCTAGTCACAGGGGAATAGGTATCAAAATAATCGATACCTTCCTTTTGCCTAAAGCCCTTGACAACTAATCTGGCTTTATACTTTCCAATTGATCCGTCAGGTCTAAGCTTTCTCTTAAACACCCACTTGCACCCAATGGTAAAGCATCATTTGGGTAAATCAACCAACTCCCAAGTTTCATTAGCCATAATAGAATCCATCTCAGATTTGATGGCTTCCTTCTATTGTTTTGCTTCAGATGAAGCTATCGCTTCCTTGTAACTTGGTGGATCACCCTCGATCTGGTAGACAACAAAGTCGCTACCCAGATCCGTGGCTATCCGAGGTCTTTTACTCCTCCTTGGCTCAATCTCTTTAGAAAGATCATTAGGTTCAGGTTGAGTCTCAACCCCCACATTTGTTATCTTTTCCATTTGATCTGGAATAGATCTTGATGTAGAGGCACCCTCAATGGTCAGATTCTGAGGAATCCCAGTCTTCAATGGGAAGACATCCTCAAAGAAGGTAGCATCACAGAGTTCAACAATGGTGTTGACTTCTATACCTGGTATCTCGGATCGAATTACCAAGAACCTATATGCATAGCTATTTTCTAGGTAACTTAAGAAGACCACATCAACAGTTTTAGGACCAAGTTTCTTTCTCTTGTGTTCTGTGACTAAAACCTTAGCGAGACAACCCCACACTTTGAGATATCTTAAACTCGGTTTCCTATTTCTCTAAAGTTCAAAGGGACACTTTTCTATATATCTTGGAGGAACCCTATTCAGAATATGGCAAGACGTATTCAATGCTTCTCCCCACATATAGGTTGGAAGTCCAGAACTTTGTAAGAGAGCATTGATCATGTTAGTTAAGGTTCTATTTTTCCGTTCTGCTATCCTATTTGATTGCGGTGAATATGAGGTCGTAACTTCATGAACTATGCCAAACGATTTGCATTATTCATCAAATAAGTTAGAGGTATATTCACCTCCTCTATCTGACCTAAGGAGTTTAAGCACTTTTCCTGTTTGTATCTCAGCCTCATTCTTAAATATAAGAAATTTCTCTAAGACTTCATCCTTGGTTTTCATTAGATATACATAGCAGTATCTATTGCCATCATCTATAAAGGTGATAAAGTATTTCTTATTGTCTCGGGTTAACACACCATTAAACTCACAGATATCCGTGTGCACTAGATCCAAGATCTCACTATCTCTAGAGACAGACTGAAAAGACTTCCTAGGTGTCTTAGCTCGTACACAAATTTCACATTTTTTAGTTTTATCAATAGTGTGTTTAGAGATCAACTCTAAATTCACCGTTCTTTTAATTGAATTTAAGTTTACATGTCCCAATCTACCATGCCATAGATCACAAGATTCTAGATTATTCACAACATGAGACACAGAACCAGAATATTCAAAACTCAAAACATTCATCTAATTAATGTTTACTGAATCACATCTAATTCTAAACAACAAATCAAAATCAGCCAAATACTCTTTTTCATAAAAAATGCCATGTCTCAGAATAACAACTTTATTATATTTAAAGTTATCTCAAAACCATTTCTAACTAAGATAGAGCCAGATAAAACATTCTTCTTGATGTCAGAAATATGCAGCACCCTGTGCAACATCCATACACATCTAGAGTAGAACCTTAAGTTGACGTGTTCAGACCCTAGCACCCTGGCTGCAAAATTGTTCCCCATCTTCACAGTCCCACAGCTGCAGGTCTGATAAGAAGAAAATAAAGTTCTGTCAGAACAGATATTCACATTGGCTCCTGTATCCACGAGCCACTCATTTGGATCATGGATATGGTATAGTTAAGGACTTAAGGTTTTACAGAGACATACTGATGAACGTCAAATTCGCCTCTATAATAATGTGGAATTATGTCGTAGTACAGGAGGTGAATTTGGTTCAGCAAAAACCACAGACATTGAATGCTGTGGAATATTTATACTTGGCAAGTGTACCAAGGTCGAACACAGGGACACAGCTGCCTAATCAGAGTATTGAATTTAGACTCATGAAGCTCAAAGTGATTCAATCTCAATTTCAGGTCCATATGCAATTTGTAAGGCAATGCAAAGCGACGCTATGCATTATGTATTTTTTAGATAATTTTTATGCAAGTTAAGGAGATGATGCATGGACAAATATGCAAAAGAACAAGTATGCCAAATAAAAATCTACAATTATACCCTAAAATGAGAGCAACACAATATAGAATGAAATTAGAGCCAATTTGAACACATCATTAAAAATCGGTCATCAAATCAATCAAGACAAGTAGAGCATGGTCCCATTTTTCACATAAAAAATCACTTAAATTAAAATAGTGTCAAATGGAACAAGTAAGCATGCTAAAATGTAGAGGACAAAACAAGGATCAAAACGACACTAAAATCATACAATTTGGACACGATGCTCAAGTTATGCTAAAAACAGTGCAAGGGCATAATTGTAATAAAAATGCAATAAAATTGGGATAAATATTGCATTTAGGTCCCTAGAGGGACCTAAATACAAATATGAAAAACCGCCTGGCGTCCTTTGCAATTTTCCCATTTGCGCGCAGGGACCTATTTGTAATTTCCATAAAATCTGAGGGGCTCCCTGTAAAATACCCAAGCACGTACGTGAGGCACGTGCCTGGGGACCTTAATATAAATAGCATTTCTTACCGGATCTATCCTGCAATTTACCCAAGCCTCACGTGCGTTGCACGTGAGGACCCAGGCTCGGGAGGCGGCTCAGCTTCGGGACAACGTGGCATCAACAGGAGGTTCGGGACGAGGCTCGGTAGTACCCGAGCCTTCAGGCATGGAGTAGAGGCTCGGATGCCACGCATCGTCGTCGTGACCGTCCGATCCTGGTGATCGGACGGTGCCTGTAACTTCATCCTCCTCCACGGCTCACCGGAGGAGGCGGGGCTCCGGTGAGGTCTATGGAGCTCCTTCGCCTGTCACTGTCACGCCTGATGGTCGGAGAAGCTAGCTGGGGGCGTCGCGAAGACGGTGGGGCTCCGGCGATGCTCCAAGGCTGATCGGAGCTGCGGGTCGAAGAAGCGTCGCCGGAGGAGAAGAGCTTGAAGATGCTCCGATGTCGCCTCCGGCCATTGAAGGTCCTGCAAAGATTAGGATATCCGAGGCATAGAGCAGGAGGTGCATGAGTGGGATGGGGTGAACTGGGAGCCGATCGGAGGTGAAGCAAGCGGCGGCTCAAGTGGGTCCTACGCCATAAAGACGGAGGCACTGGATCGGCAGTGGAGAGGTTCTGAGGAGGAGTAAGGTGAACGGTAAGGTTGTTTGATGGATAGCGAAAGTGCAGAGGTGGTCGGACGGAGTTAAAGATGATCGTAGAAGGTGGGAAAATTCGGGAAAATGAGAAGAAAAAATCTCCTCGTCGGAGCAAGGAGTTGGCAGACGTAGCGGCCTGGGATTGAGCTCCGGTGGAGCTCAGGGTCTTCGCCCAGCGTGCGCGGCCGGGGCACGGAGCTTAGTGGTGGCTGGAGCCACCTGGACACGGCGGAGCGCCGCCGTGGGTCAACACCAGGCCAACACCATTGTCGCCTCACAATTCCGCCCCTCCGCTGTCACCGGAGGGGCGGAGGAAGCTAGGTGGAGGCCCAAAATGGTGGACGAAGGCGAACTAAGGCGGAGGGGGTGTTTATAGGTGGAGAGGCTCAGGCAGTTACGTGGTGGAGGGGAAGTTTCGATGAGGCGTTTAATGGCGAGGGAATAGCGGGGGTGAGTAAAAGAGGTACCGCGAGGATGGCGGGGTCTGGGCTGCGAGAAGGAGGCGTTACGAGCGGAGGTGGGTGTCTGGGGCAATGGCTAAAAATGGAAGGGGCCGGGGGCGTTGCAATGGTACCATCTGGGGCTGGAGGTAGACGAAGCTTAGGGCACCGTTGGATCTCTTGATCCAATGGCTGGGATAGGCGCGTGTATGGAGGGACGCGATCAGATCACTAGATCTGATCGTGTGGTTGATACAGGAGCGCGAGGGAACGGCTGTGATTGAGGTGGTGAGGAAAATCCTATGGTCTAGGTTTAGTGGATGACGTGGATTGTGGGGGAGGGTTGGATGGAAAGATGATCGAGCGGTGGTGGTTGACGGGAGACGTGGCATGAGGGTAGGCGTAGGATGAGTGCGTGAGTGTGTGGCTGTGGATGAGGCGGAATGTAGCGGTGGAGATCTGATCTGAGATTAGATCGGGCGGCTGAGGGATGATGCGTGATGAACGGTGAGGATGGAGGCAGGGATGGTGTAATCTAACGGCCCAGGAAAGGGCCGGGTGGCGAGAGATGAAGCGGCCACGTGGGCGGCCCAGAGGGCGCCACGTGGCCCAATCAGAGTAATTTAAAAATAAAAACAAAGAAAATTAGAAAAGAAATAGTTAGAGGCCGAATTTGAAAAAGTCAAAACATAAAAGTTGCTCGTCTCGACGAGATCTATAACTTTTATGTTGGTCAAAAAACCAAAAGAGGTCATCTGTACAACAGCTATTTTTGGGGGTATTTTTAAGGGATAAAAACACCAAGTTTGCGGTTTTATTTTTTATCTTTTTAAGGGTCAGTGATTTATAGACAAGTTATCTACCTAATTTTTAGGGGTTTTTGAGTGATAAAATAGATACAGAAAAATAAGGGAAATTAAATACAATAAATTAATGGTAATTTATACACAATATGGTACATGATAAAAATAGATTATTAAAGGTGATTTTATTGGTTTATTTAAGACAAGGGTTTTAATACGTGGCTTTTAGCATGATGAATACGAGATTCATCACATACCCCTCGCTACCCCCGAGTCCCATAGTGATCATATTCACTTGTGGACTCCCGTCTGCAGCCTTAGGTTGAGCCTTCAAGGACGGACAGTCCTTCTTCCAATGGTCAACCTGATTACAGTGCCAGCAGGGTTTATTCTTTACCTTTTTCTGGATCTTGCCCTTTGATTTCATTTTATTGTTATTAGGACCTTTTCCCTTCTTATCCTTGCCCTTCGAGGTCATGAAATTGACCTTAGACTGAATGTTAACAGGAAGCACATGTTTTTGTTTCCTTTGTTCCTCCTCTATGCCAATTGTCATTATCAAGTTATCCATAGAAATTTTCCCCTTTCCGTGTTTGAGGGTCATACCGAAGTCTTCCCACGACTTGGGGAATTTTTCTATGATGCACATGACCTGAAACTTCTCTGGAAGTTTCATTTCGGCATCATCTAAACCATGGAGCAGGAGAAAAAACTCATGTGCCTGTTCGGAAACTGACTTTCCTTCAGCCATGGAAAACTTCAAAAACTTGGCCACGGAGTATTTCTCAATACCGAAGTCTTCGGTATTATACTTCCGATCCAGGTCTTCCCATAGCCCCTTCGCAGTCTGCATGAACGAACAATATACGTCAAACAACGTGTTGGACAGAGCCAACAAGATGCAACCATGACATATCCGGTCGCGTTCCTTCCACGCAGATTGCGCCTTCTATCTATCGAGTGAGGGATTTTCTTGTTCCACCGTAGGACAGTCGGTTTCAAGAATCGAGATTAATCCAATGGTGGTTAACCAGATCTTCATGCGTTGTTGCCAATGCTTAAAGTTCTGTCCACCGAACTTTTCAGGCATACCCGTCATATCAACCCTCAATTTAAACATGATTTCCAGTATTATTTTATAATCAGTTCCCGAAATCCTCTCTAAGATTGTTGTAAACAGGATCAACCATGCATATAATAAATAGTAAATATTCGGATCCAAATGAATGAAAATAAACGTATTACAGATTAATATCACTAACGACATATATTCCCAATCCATTATCCGATTACGAAATGCAAGTAGGAACCGATTAACCATACGAAAACAAACAACCGGACGAGATCTAGAAAAGGGTAAACAATAAATCAATTGCGGCAAACAACAGATGAGAAAAATTAGATTAGAGATCACCGAAGCGTCCATAAAATGGACTGTCCTTAGAGAGGATTTCGCCCCCACAATACATGTACGTAAGGTACTGGCGATCTGCTCTCATGATACGATAGTTCACGGTCGTCGTCCGCGCACACCGACGATACCGTCCTCGAAAGTACCTCCGAGAACTTGCAGCCGAGAAGAAATAGAGTCGTAGTCGCGAGAGAGAGAGAGAGACAAGAGGGACGACGAGTGGAGTTTTCTTGCGAGTGAAGAAAAGCGGCGTCTGGTGAGGGGTATAAAAAAGAGGAGCTCGTGTGCCCTAACGCGCGGTCCCTTCGATTTTCGAAAACGCCCCTCCACGGGCATGTCCTTTCGAATTCCAAAACCGCGGCTAAGTCGAGCCGTTCGGATCAAGTCTGATTCCCAATGTGATCGAAATCAAATTAATCCGTCTGATTAATTTAATCGAACAACCAAATGAAACCCGCAGCAAAAGTATCGAGATCCGAATTGACTCTCCGGTACCGGTGCCGGAGCGGAGCGCGCGCGTGCGCGTGTGTGGTCCTCCATTTCTCCTCTCTACTATTGCTACATGAGCTTGGGTTGTGGACTCATATATAAGTCCACCAAAAGTTTAGATCTTAAAGGTATGGTACTAGACTTCAACCCAAACTCATCCATGTTTCAAATTTGGAAATTCCCAACTTTCTCTCCAAACCATTTGGTTTCCCAATTGAATCCTAATTAATGCCAATTGTAATTAATATGTTTTCCAATTAAACTTAAATACAATTTTTAATACAACACTTGCACCCAAGCTCAGGGTTTTTTTAGTTGCAGCTGAATGGTTATTTGGAATAAAAAATTAATACGTTGAATATGGTTTTTTGGTGCCACACCTATTAAATGATTAAATCAGATGTATACTGAACCTAGATCAATGATTTGATGGATGGTCATGTTCCATTTATTCTAAAGGTCATAATCATATTCTTAATTTCTTACTGTCATTATATGCCGTGGGATATTGACCAGATTCTCGTGGGAATTGGATTTGTGCTTATGTATGGGTCAAACAGTAGGATTTCAAACACTCATGTCGTCATCAGTAGATGTTTGCTTTGGCAATTTAATTGAGATAAGCTTTGACTTCTTGAAAGGAAACGTTTGACATTTTTCCATTTATATAACCAAACATTCCGTATAAAGGATGTTTACATTTCGGCACTTTTTTAAAAAGCTTCGTTAATCGTATTATTTAATTTCTGAGCGTTGGCATTACATTTTATATAAATCTAACTAATGGTTTGATAAATCCAGGTTCGGTTTCAGTACATCTTGGCAAAGTCAAATAGCATTTTTTTTATTTTTTCCTAATAAATAATAGACCAACTTAAACGGTTTGAACAGTTTGACTTCCACCCAAACGATCAAGATTCTGATCTCTGTGTCAGTAATTATTTTTTCATCAAAAAACGTCTGTACCAAAAGATCGAAGTTACATCTAAATGCAAATGCTTCAAGTATGTATTGGGTTTAACAACTGGGATCAAATTCTTACATAATCCACAAGGTTATCCATACAGACCTTTTTTCAACCTCTCCAAAGAACACCATACGAAAAAGAAAAGGCTAATTTAAATAATCTAGTCAATTGGCTAGAGCCAAATCATTTCCAAATAAATGATTACAACGCGATTTAATCTAACTCTGTCTTAGCTGGAACAGTTTCAACACATACTTGCGAACAACTTGACCTGGTAAATTCCATCACATTCATGTCCATGCAAATGTATCAGAAGCCCCATCCAAACAAGAAACCATGTGGAGCGCATTTGGGTCCAAGACAGGAACCATTTCATAGTGGAAACCCAATCATTCTTTTATGTGGAAGTCACCCCATCCCCATGGCACAGACATTAATTTAGCAGCAATGTCTAACCATCTGCATCCTCAGCCTTCAGTCCCTTCTCCACGTGTATCAATTGTTTCGACGGGGAGTTCCTTAGATATATCACAGATATCAAATCCTCTCTTCTCCAAATAACAAAGAAAATCTTGTAATCCGAATTGAGTAGAGATTAAACCTGAAAGCAACACAATCCCACTCCAGATGATTAAGTGAGCATAACAGCATCAATTTGTCACCAAAAGAGCAAAAGCACAGTACCTGGTAGTCTTAGGAGTGTTTCTCCCTCAACAGTAACTGTACCAACCTTCTCAAAGTTCCAGAATGGCCTTGAACCTCAACAGGAACTATGGGCTTTAGATCTCCAATCTAGTTGCTTCCAGTATGGTACCTTTTTTCAGTGCATATAGGAAACTGTCTGCGTCTTTCTTCCAAAACCGAGTTCAGAGTCAATCTCGATGTTTCTCAGCAAAATATGCAGTATCTTCCAAGATTATATTAAATTCCAATTTTTTTGCTAATTCAAGCAATTCGAACAGAGTGAGTTCAAGCTAGCTGGATATAACTGATGAGAAGAAAAACATCAGAACAAGGAAGATGGGTATTATTTCATATATTACCGGTGTAGTAGTTGGAAAGATCTTCCTCCTCGATAAGTGGGTTCCATAGGAAAATGCAACTCCTTGCTGTTGATTTGATGCGTAGCCCAATGTACAACAGCTGATTTCAAGGCATAATTCATACAAGTGCTGGGGGAAACACAACAAAATAAATTCAATAAAGAAAAGATACAATACAAATAACGTCAATGCTTGCGTTGCAAATAATTAAAGGATCATTAACGTGAATCTACGTAAAATACGAAAACATAGATCATCAATAATGAAAACTGTAAGTGGGGAGATAACTGCATTCCACCATACAGAAGGACATTACATCTCTCTCTAGCAGAGTTCTAGGTGGTAATGAGAAAATTCTCAATATAGCTGAAAATGATAATACTTTTTTTTAAATGATAATACTTATGATGATGTGTTCACCTTTTAATTAACGAAATCCCTGTGAGTACTGATATAGGACGTGAATCAAATTAGTATTGGTAGAGATATTCTTATCTTACCGTACCGTCTCTGTATTTTCTATTTTTAGTTCTATATTATATAATTTACCATTTGGGTCTCTCCCACATATAAGAGAGCCCTAAGGTTCCTGTGAAGAGATAGATTAATCATTTCTTCCAGCATGGTATCAGAGCGACGGTCCTAAACCAACGCTCTTGTACCAAAAAAACTCCCTACCACCACCTGCCCGCTCCTTCTACGCTCCCCCTAGTAGATCAGTTATCATTTCTTATGAGACTCACTCTCCAATTGCAGACAGTTATCCCCTAGTAGATCAGGTATCATAGCTGATTGAACTCACTCTCCAGTTGCAGGTCAGAGAGAGATCAGCCTGACGCCATAATCGCATTTACATAATGTGATTCATACCTCTGGTTTTTTAATGAACTTATTGTCTATTAGCTAGATTACTAAGGATCTGCATTGCCGTGCTATTTTTGACCCATCTTCACTTGTGTTTTAGGACATTCTTACAAGCAAGGTGATTGGATGTAGCCGTGAGCAGAGTGGCCTCTATCGATTGGTCCGTACTCCGTATGTTGGTGTCTCGTCTAGTCTCACAGGATCAGTCTCCTCATTTAAGTGGCATATACGCTTTGGTCACCTTCCTCTCTAGAAGATGCGTTACGTGCTTCTCAAATCTGTCCTCGCTCCTATTTCCAGTGCAAAGCTTGTCAGCTAGGGAAGCATCACCTGTCCGCTTTCCCGAGTCGTCAGGGTCGGAGCAGTAGCTCCCTTTTTGAGTTGATTCATATAGATCTTTGGAGTCCAAGTTGTGTTCCTGATCACCAAGGACACATGTTTTATCTTATCATTGTAGACAGTTTTCTAGATTGACATGGGTGTTCTTGTTAAAGAATAAGTCTGACACTGGGACTGTGTTAAAATATTTTATAAATGAAGTAAAGAATATTTTTCCTCCACAGTTAAATTTGTGTGAACCGACAACACCTTGAAATTTTATACTCTTGAGTTTCGCAAGTCTTCTCATCATTTGGCATCATCCATCAAACTTCATGTGCTTATATGTTTCAACAAAATGGTGTTGTTAAATGTAAGCACCTTCACTTGCTTGATGTGACTCGAACTTTTCTCATTCAGAGTTGTTCTCCACATTCATTCTATGGCGATGTGGTTCTCATTACTTACTATTTAGTGAATCGCATGCCCTTTTCTGTGTTGGGTGAGAAAAATCCATTCTCCTTTGCTTTTCCTGAGAAGGATTTGTTCTCACTCACTCCTCGTGTGTTTGGCTCGGTCGCCTTTGTGCATCAGTTGTCACCTGGTCTTGGCAATATCTCTCATGGAGCTGTCAAATGTGTTTTGTGGGGTATTCCAGGAAACATACGGAATAAAGATGTTATGATCCTTTTCGTAGGAAGTGCTACGTCAACGTTGATGTCACCTTTTTTGAGTTTGTGATGTATTTTTCTCTTACAAGTGACAGATTAACTCCATCTGATTTTGGAGAGGTCTGCATGCCACCATCTCCTATCACCACAATCACATCATTACCATAACTAGCTCCACTAGTTGTCTCACCACCTCCACATCCTCTTGTCACACCACCCAGTGTCATAGCTCAGTTCTTGCCCCAATTCTACATTCGTTGGCTATTCTATGCTCATGGGCCTCCCCAATCATCCAGCAAGCCTTGAGTATGTTATGAGCACATTGTTTCTATTGACGACCCTCGAGATTTGTCTTCGCAACAAACTACTGCGCCGCTTGAGCATATGCCTTTGCAGGATGCTGATATATAGATTGTCGAGATCTCCAATGATCTGGATGTCTCTATGGCCATTGGGAAACAAAGGCGTACATGTGCTTCATATCTTTTTGTTTCCCATGTTTCTTTTAACCGCTTGACTGTGGATTTCAGGAAGTTTGTAGTTGGACTTTCAGCATTGGAGATTCCACGAACTTATCTTGAGGCATTGCGAGACAGTCGGTGTCGTCTTGTCGTGGAAGAGAAGATGAACGCGTTGCAGTAGCGTGGCACCTGGAGTTTAGTCTCAGCTCCTTTGAGAGCCTCTATTGTCAGTTGCAAGTGTGTGTTCGTTGTGAAACATCGTGCATATGGTAGTGTTGATTGATACAAGGCCAGACCGGTTGCACATGGGTTCACAAAAATGTATGGGTGGACTATCTGGACACATTCTCTCCAATAGCTCGCCACTCCATTCTTCATTTTCTTACTGTTGTTGCGGTACGTGATTGGTCTCAGTTTTCAGCTTAATATCAAGAATGCATTCCTGTATGGCGATCTCCAGGAGGAAGTCAACATGTAGCAGCCACCTGGGTTTGCTGATGAGGGAGAGTGTCAACAGGTATGTACAAGAATTGAAAAAACGAAAGGCGGAACGAGGTGTTTTCCCTCGAGGCGATCAAGGCGTAAGCCTCAGTTGTATAGGAAAATAGTTAGAAAAAGTATAATAAATATATTTACTGATGATATATAATATATATGGCATACAAAAAATAATAAATATATTTATTGATGACATATAATATATAACAATGTAATAAATGATATTATGAAGATAAGAACATGAAAAAAGGATATTCCAATGCCATATACCTTTCTACTAAATTTCTACCAATCAAAAGGAAATCATTTGCTATAAGTATCACTAAAATATTTTTTTATCAAAAAGGGATTGGCTATAGTTGTCATTAAAGATATCCAAGTTGTTGATATGAATCATACGATTTGAATCCTAATCATATGTTCTATTGAACCACATGAAGAACAGTATAATGTTCCTCCTTTGCCACCATACTCTACCACTACGGGGATCTCGTTGCCCGGTCAACGAACCTGGGGGTCCCAGTCCCCCCACCCCTTGCGGGGGTTGCAGGGTGCAGCGTCCCCATCTCAAAAAAATTCGTATATAGGTATTCGAATTCGCACGCAGTTTCCTAAATGTTTAAGGGTGTAATCGTAAGAGTTCATTGAAATAATTGGACATGTTAATGATAAATATAAATATGAAATAGATCAAATTTAAGCATTCATTTTGCACAAATATATACTCAACAACTAGACCTTTATAAACATTTGAAAATATGAAGAGAATTAATTATTTCCTTTAAAAAATGCTTGAAAAAAAAATCCAAAAACGCCTCACCTAGTGCCTCGTCTCGACCGCCTCAGGCATTCAAGGCGCACGCCTCAGCCAGGGGGTATGAGGCGGTTGCCTCAAGGCGATTTCCCATCGCCTCGTTTCGCCTCGAGTTCCTTTGCGCCTCAAGGTGCGTTTTTTCATGCCATGGGTTTGTAAACTTCATAAGGCCATCTATGGTCTGAAGCAGAGCCCAAGAGCATGGTTCAAGAAGCTCTTGGACTTGATTGAGCAACATGGATTCACAAGGTCGAATGCAGATCATTCTTTGTTTATTCAGATGACCTGCAGAGGTACAGTTGCTATTACGATTTATGTTGATGATATCATTATTACATGAGATGATGTACAAGAGATTATAGAGGCAAAGGGGTTTCTTGGTCAACAGTTTGTCACCAAGGACCTTGATACCCTAAGTACTTTCTGGGATTAGAGTTTATCAGGAACCAGCAGGGTCTTGTGATGACCCAAAGAAAATATATTACAAACCTTCTACGAGACATGCATGATTGTGTGCAGACCTGCTACTACTCCTATGAATTCTAGCATAAAGCAATACGATGATGATAAAGAAAAAGTAGACAAGAGAAGATACAAAGAACTTGTAGGGAAGCTACTTTATGTTACCTTCATCAGATCAGACATTTCATTTGTTGTTAGTTGGGTCAGTCAGTTCATGGAGCAACCTAGACAGATGGACGTGAATGCAGTCAATATGATTCCGAGGTACTTGAAGCCATCTCTAGGTGCAGGATTATTTTCAGGAAAGGGACATCCCATACTATCACAACTTACGCAGATGTGGACTATGCATGATGTCCTAAGGACATGAAGTCTACTTCAGGCTTTGTTGTAGTTGTTGGTGGCTCTTTAATGTCCTGGAAGTGTAAGAAGCAGACGGTTGTTGCCAGATCTAGTGTTGAATCAGAATATAGAGCTATGGCACATGGGAGCAAATAGATGATGTGGGCAGATCTGTTCTAGTTGACCTAGGCATTGATGTACCACTTCATATGCAATTACAGTGTGACAATCAGGCAGCTATATTCGTTGCTAATAATCATGCTTTTCATGACAGAACGAATCACATTGAGGTGGATTGTCACTATACACGTGGTATGATTCAGAAAGACTTCATTTCCACTTCCATGTAAGTTCGAGGGAGCAGGCTGCAAACATCCTCACCAAGGCTTTAATCAGATGGCCCTTTTAGAAGTGTTCATCTAAGCTGAGCATGATCGTCATCTATGCTCAATCTTAAGGGGGTGTGAAGATATTCTTATGTTACCGTACCGTTTCTGTATTTTTTATTTCTTTCTTCTATATTATGCAATTTACCCTTTGATTCTCTCCCCTATATAAGAGAGCCCCAGGGGTCCCTTGAATAAGATAAACGTTTCTTCCAGCACTATTAAATATGAAAATGGCATAGTTTAAAGGAGATATTTCAAATAGAACTCATTATAATTCGCCTGCATGAAATTGAGATAAGGATGAATAGATGGCAAAACAGAGGGATGAGAAGAAGAGCAAGCATGCATTTTGGCTAAATTGAATCTGACCCAACACTCCCTCGTAAAAAATTCTACCTCTGTGCATTATCCACAAGAATACTCTTATGTGGTGTGGTATCTTCAAATTACCAAGAAGTCTGCAGTCTCTAATCAGATGTTCAAAGCTCAATGCGGGAGATCTATTTATGCTCATGTAAGCCTTTTCACAGAAAAATCTCCATCACTCTAGGACTGCACTGTTATCCGTAAGATTTACAAGGTCGGCACCTACTTCCCCACACCCGAGAAGAAGGGTGTGGCTCCATCGTGATTCTAGTGCAGTCTCTGGGACATGGCTCGTGAGATCTACCCCTTCCTGAGGCTGGTGTTGGGTGATGGCAAATGTTTCAAATTCCGGGCAGACGACTGGTCTCAAAAAGGAGTGTTGGGGACGATGACGATGATGGCCAATCCGGAGGCCGCGGTGGCTGAGGTCTGGGACGGCGACTATTTTTTATGTTGTTTAGATATGGTCTATTTGATCAGAGGCGTACGATTTAGTGATGATGGTGGAGGAGCTTGAGAGTGCACAGGGCCCACCGAGGGTAGAGACTCCTAGTACTTACGTGATGGCATTTACATTGTGGGAAAGGCTTACAAAACTCTAAAGGGACTTGAGATCCATGATCTGGGAGGGTACAACAGGGATTGTATAAGAATCTAGAATTGGAAGGTTCCGAGTAGGGTGAAGATCTTCATGTGGTTTTGCACGAGGGGGATGCTCTTGACAGGAGTTCGGTTGGTCATGCTCATAACATGGTTCGATCAAAGTTGTTCGCAGTGTCATGAGGAAACAGAGAACTTCAGCCATCTTTTTTCAGGTGCGGGAACTCGATGGATACTTGGGTTTTATTCGATGGCCGGGGGCACAAAGCAACGGGGTGGACGGCTTCTGGAAATCCATAGGGGAAGGCTGGCGAGGGACGGAAAAGGACCGGGTCAGTTGTATCGCTCTTATTTGGGTCATCGGGCTAGCAAGAAATGATGTGGTCTTTCGGCAAGGGAGTGTACAGGGAAAATATGGTTGCGGCGTTGGCAGATAACGGGATAACATAATTGTAATGTTACTGTGAAGAAGAGAGACAGAATGGGATATCTATTCCATAGGGCTAGGGTCTCTTATATAGAGAGAAAACCCTAGAGAGTACAAGAGTAAAAATACATAAATACCCCCGAGGGGTTACGGAACCCGAAAGGTTAAAGGTTACGGAACCCGAAGGGTTAAGGGTTACGGAACCCGAAAGGTCACAAATATAACTGTAATATAATAATTCTAACACTCCCCCTCAAGTTGGAGCATATCTGTCGATCATGCCCAACTTGGATACTAAGTACATTAGGCGCTTCCTTGGAAGAGCGATTGTGAGGATGTCTGCAAGTTGAAGTTTAGTAGAGATGTGTGGAGTGCTGATTCGTCCTTCTCGTACTGCATCACGAATAAAATGGCAATCAACTTCAATGTGTTTTGTCCTCTCATGGAAAACTGGATTGGTGGCGATGTACGTGGCAGACTTGTTGTCGCAGTATAAGGGTACGGGAGTGGAGAATGACATGCCAAGTTCTGTTAGAAAAGAAACAAGCCATGTGATCTCACATGTGGCCTGAGTCATTGCCCTGTATTCTGCTTCCGCACTAGATCTGGATACCATTGTCTGCTTCTTGCTTCGCCAAGTGACAAGGTTATCCCCAACAAACATGGCGTATCCTGTAGTGGATCGGCGGTCCTCAGGAGAGCTAGCATAGTCAGAATCTGTATAGGAGGAGATATTAGTGTGTCCATTCACCCCATAGAAAAGTCCACGTCCGGGAGATTCCTTCAAATATCGAAGGATCAAAAGAACATCCTGCCAGTAACTGTAAAGAGGCTTCTCCATATATTGACTGGCTCTGTTCATAGCATATGATATATCTGGCCTAGTAACATTGAGATAGAGTAATTTTCACACTAAGCTTATGTATCGTGTTGCATCCTCAAATGCTGCATCAGTAGATGCTGAATATTTTCTCACTTCTGCAGGGATGCCAGATGGCTTGCATCCAAGAAGTCATGCCTTAGTCAAAATATCGAGGCAATACTTTCTCTGTGAAAGACGGAGCCCCTCTGTAGTACGTATTACTTCGATGCCAAGAAAATAACGAAGTTGGCCGAGATCTTTCATGACAAAGACCTTCTGGAGGAAGGCCTTGGTCTCCTGAATACCATCTACATCATCTCCTATGTTAACCATATCATCAACATAGACAGCAAGGATGATCGTGCCAGTAGACCGTCGTCTAACAAAGACAGAGTAGTCAGATGTTGCCCTCTGAAAACCAAGTGTGTTGATCTCCGTAGTGAGCTTGTCAAACCATGCCCTTGGGCTCTGCTTCAGGCCATAAATGGCCTTGCGTAGTCGACATACATGCTCCCCTCGACTACATACCCCGGCGGTTGCATCATGTAGACCTCCTCCTCAAGATCACCATAAAGAAAGGCATTCTTCACATCAAGTTGATAAATGGACCAAGCCTCGTTGGCAGCAACAGAAAGAATGGTACGTATCGACCCCATTCTGGCAACAAGCAAGAAGGTCTCAAAATAATCAACTCCAAAGGTTTGTGTAAAACCTTTGGCAACAAGTTTGGCTTTCAACCTGTCAATAATACCATCAGGCGACTGTTTGGTCATGAAGACCCATCGACATGCCACAGGGCGAACTCCCGGGGGGCATAGCACAAGATCCCACGTACCCCGAGAGGTAAGTGCATCCATCTCCTCATCCATGGCCTGTCGCCAACCTTGATCTTGCATTGCACTGAAATGATCTCTTGGAACGGTAATAGCATTAAGAGCATCTGCAAATCTCTTGTCACAACTAGATAAACCATTTGTAGAAGTAAAATGTGACATGGGGTGATACGTACATTTCCTTTTTTGCTTGCGTAGAGCTATAGGAAGTTCCCCAGGCATCTGGGACAGCTGTGGTGGGAGCACTCGAAGTGGTCATATCATCCTGCATAAAAGGGACAGGCAAAGGTACAGACACTGGTGTAGGAGGTATAGAGGTATGCTGGCGAGTATAGACGATTGGTGGAGGGAGGTCCAGAGGAATGTCACATACAGTTTGTGTGAAATAACTTGTTTGCTCAAAGAAGGTGACATCAGCAGATACATAGTATCGACGTCCAACAGGATCATAGCAGCGATAGCCTTTCTGGGTACGAGAGTACCCAAGAAATACGCATTTGATGGCACGAGAGGATAATTTGTCAGCTGCATGAAAGTTATGAACAAAGGCAATACAACCAAAAATTCGCAGAGGTATGGGAAAAGGAGACTCGGTAGGATAAAGTAAGGAAAATGGAGTTGCCCCTTTGAGAACTGATGAAGGAACACGGTTGATGAGATACACTGCAGTAAGGATAGCCTCTCCCCAATATTGTTTAGGAACACTCATTTGACTAAGAAGAGATCTGGCAACATTTAACAAGTGTCGGAGTTTCCTCTTAGCTATACCATTCTGTTGTGAGGTATATGGACATGATGTTTGGTGAACAGTTCCCTGGGATGCAAAGAAAGAGGTCAAGTCATGTTGGTTAACTCAAGAGCATTGTCGGTACGAATGATCTTAACAATGCTAGAAAAGTAAGTTTTAACATATTGAAAGAAATTTCTGACAATCTGATTAATCTCCGAACGCTCCTTTATTAGATAGACCCAAGAAGAGCGACTATAATCATCAACGAAAACTATAAAGTAGCGATGACCACTTAGTGTGCGGATCGGACAAGGTCCCCAAACATCACAGTGAAAAAGATGAAAAGCAACAGTACTACGAGACTCAGTACGAACAGGAAATGAAGTTCTATGGTGTTTCCCGAACTCACATGCCTCGCACTGAAAGGGCTTCAGAGCAGAGAGTTCAGGAAACATCATGGAGATGGCCTTGGTAGAGGGATGTCCAAGGCGTCGATGCCATAGGAGCGGATCTTCGGAGATAGATGCAGCACCAACAAAATTGGAGTCTGAGAGTATGACAAGGTAATATAGGCCGTTCTTCTCATGACCCCCATCAAAAATCTGCCTCGTCCGAATGTCCTGAAAATAACAAGACTCATCAAATATCACACGACAATGAAGCTCAACACAAAGCTTGTGAACTGACAACAAGCTAAGAGGAAAATCAGGAGCACAGTGAACCCCCGAAAGTCGGAGTTTGGAAGAGAATTCCATAGTTCCGACACTAGTAATCTGTGATTGAGTCCCATTAGCGACTCGAACTGACTTCACAGAGGTAAATGGTATGGAAGAGGTGAGCAAACTACCTTCTCCAGTGAGATGAGTAGAGACGCCGGAATCAATAATCCAAGCTGGAGTAGAAGTGATAGCAGAGTTGGCTATTGTACCTGAAAGAGTGGCCAGAGCAGCAGTTGTAGTGTTACTAGTGGTGGTAGGCCCTGGAGTCTGAAGGATCTGCATTAGGCGGGAGTAATCTGCATCATTAAGATGAACAGTCTTGCCACTGGAGGTAGGCGATGCTTCTTCTACATCATAGGCATCCTCATAAGCATTATTGGCGTGATAAGAAGGTACGCCAAACTTCTGACAACATCGTTCAGTCGGGTGGTTCCACCTACCACAGTGAGTGCATGGGGCAGTAGAGTCTCGCCCACGACCACGACCAAAGTCACGGCCTTGTCCAGATTCCCGTCCATTGCCACGACTTGGATCACGACCGCGTCCTCCTCGTGAGCCGTATCTGTCTCCTCGCCCAGATGAGGCGATGTGTGCAAAGTTCTCTGTTGAAGGTAAGACAGGAGGCCGGGCAGCGGATGTCTCGAGCTCCTCAAGTCGGCCAAAGATGACCTTCATTGTTGGTAGTGTATCTGATATAAGAAATTGCTCCTTCACTGCATGGTACCTAGAATGCAGGCCATCAAGGAAGTGGTATACCTGCCAGTCAGAACGCTCTTGTATCTGTTTGATGCAACATGAGGGTTGTGGCCTCAAATTTCAGCGAAATTCGATCGAATTTCTGTCGAATATCGATATCCAGTCGAAATCGAAATTCGTACGAAATGACCGAAATATGGGGGTCCTAGTACAAAAAATGATCGAAATGACCGAAATTTCGGTTGAAATTCCACCGAAATTCCATCGAAATTCTGTTTTGGTCGGTACCGAAATGGTGACTGAAACCGACATTTAAGGCCTTGGGGCTGGAATATTGCAAGCTCCTCATACAGGCTGGATAGATGCATGTAGTACTCGATGAGGGTGGAATCACCCTGAGATGCTGACCAGATTCGCCTGTAAATATCTGCAAGGCGTGACTTCGTCTTCTTCTGGGAGTATGTTTGCTCGAGATCCTCCCATATTTCCTTGGTTGTATTTTTGTAAAGAAGATTTGAGGCAATATGAGCCTCAACACTGTTGGTCATCCAGTTGATAACCAAATAGTTATCAGTTTGCCAGTTGTCGTACTTTTTGTCCTTTTCATCTAAAGGATCTTTAGTCAAAATGTAAAGTTTCCTCTGACCACCAATGAATACCATAAAAGATCGAGACCAGAGCGCGTAATTTTCTGTGCCCTTGAGTTTGATAGTAGTGCCTTGTGCCATAATATTTGTGGCCAAGGGCTTTGTCTCGGTAGAAGAAGGCGCCATGGTGGTCTTAAAATAGAAAGACGATCCTGTGATCGACTAAGGATGCATATAAGAGCTAAAAAATACCCTAAAACTCACGTTTGCCCTTGACGAAGGGCTGAAACCCCCCAATGGACAGCATATCTGGATTCTTGGAAGCGATTCGTGATGAGTTTTGGATCTCCAAAGAGTCCTACGGTACCTGTGGAGGGTAGCTGTGGGGCTGATGACCTTCGTAGGAGGTCCTGAATGCGTCGGGTAGCGCTAGCGGGAGGGCTGCTACACTGGAGGCGATTGGAGGGCCTTGCGCAGGGCCCTAATTCATGGAAGAGGGCACGCACAGGCTTTTACGAGGCTTGAAGGTGACGGTGGGGATTTTATATCAGAACCCCGGTCTAGGACCGTTGCTCTGATACCATGTGAAGAAGAGAGACAGAATGGGAAATCTATTCCATAGGTCTAGGGTCTCTTATATAGAGAGAAAACCCTAGAGAGTACAAGAGTAAAAATACATAAATACCCCCGAGGGGTTACGGAACCCGAAGGGTTAAAGGTTACGGAACCCGAAGGGCTAAGGGTTACGGAACCCGAAAGGTCACAAATATAATTGTAATATAATAATTCTAACAGTTACCTTTTTAAGCGTGTAATTGGTTTCAAGAGGTGATAAATTTCGAAGTTTTTGGGCAAACACCTATATGATGAAAGCCCTTTTTCTTTCAAAAAACTCTAGGTCCAATGATCTCTACCAACTCTAGGCCAAAGTAAGAATAAAGCATCGCCTAAAGGTCCACATATTCCAACACATGTTCGCCAGAAAAAGATATGTTGAAGATCGGTAACCAAGCATTATCTATCCAGGCTTCTACAACTCGTGCATCCTGTGGGGCAAAGAGAGCGAATAAGCGAGTGAATCTAGATGCCAAAGTCTCCACTCCAGTCATCTAGTCAATAGGCAAACGTTCTACCATCACCCAAAACTAGCTTAAAAAGCTCTCATACTTGTGGTAAAAGGGAGCAAAGACCCTTCCAAAAGACCGAGCTATAAAAAGGATGATAGGTAGTACAAAATTGTGCATATACTCCATAAATGTGGTGAAGGAGATTGTAGCACAGATCATTTTTGTCCCCCCATATTCGAGCTGCCCATTTTAGTAACACGGTTGTGTTCCAGATGTATCTTGGCCCGATTCGCCCCACGAGAACCTCTTCATGACCTTGTCTATTCTTTGTTGAATCCCTACTGGGAGATATCTGGATAAAAAATGGCAAAGCCTTCTCCCACTATAAGTAGGGTCGGCTACAAGGATTCTTGCTCAAATACATATTGAAAGATTCGACTATTTTTTAAGCCGGATCACGATTACCTAACGCAATCCCTGCAAGAGTGGGATTTAAACCATGGTCTTTTGTGTAGTAGACACGATGCACTACCACTACTGGAGATATCTGGATGACATAAATAAAACTAAGATTGTTGTGAGTGTGGTCTTGACAAGAATAAGCCCCCCAGATGGAATGGTCGCTTTCCATCCTGACAGCTTCCTCTCCATTTTTTGATAATGGAGAGCTAGTCTGACATCCGCAATCTACCACTGGTCAGCAAAAGTCCCAAATAGGGAACATGGAGAATCCCACCTTTTGTCCCTAATTCCAAGAAACACTTCCCAGCCTCCATGTCTGGAAGATTAAAGAGTTATAACCATTGATTTCTGCTTGTTGAGCTTTATTCCATAGAGCTCCCTAAAGATATCCAATATTGTGGGCATACATGTCACCTCATGTTTGTCTCTTTCGATAAACAGAATGGTATCGTCCGCATACTAAAGTAGTGGGATGGATATGTCCCCACAAGGGTACCCTGCAGTGGCAAGCTGTTGAACCATATTTGAAACCATACGGGCAACAACATCGACTACAATGACGAAGAGTTGGAGTGCAAGTAGGTAGCCTTGTCGTACCCCTATTTGTGGCTAAAATAAGCCATCTTCTGGTTTCCTGTTAACTAGTTGTGATGCATCTCTTCATCCAGGATATCCATGTATCATGGAAACCTCTTTTTACAAGTGCAGACCAAAGGAATAACCGGTCAATAGTATCATAAGCTTTCGAGAAGTCTACTTTTCACAATAACACATGAGAGTGTCGCCTCTTCCAATCAGCGATAATCTCGGTTACATTGGTCAGGCTATCTCCAATGTGCCTTCCCAGCATGAAAGCCAATTGGACAAGAGAAATGATATGTCCAAGGAATATACCTAGTCTGTTTGCCATGACTTTCGCCACAATGAGATAAATTGAGTTAGACAACGTAACTGGTCTCAAGTCCTTCACTCTTTCGGAACCCTCTTTCTTTAGGAGGTACAAAAGTAGAGCCCAATTAAGCATGTTAAAGCCAGCATTACTCACTGAGAATTCATCAAGAACCGCCTCACATCTAGTCTGACTACGTTACAGAATTCTCGTATAGGGAATCCATCAGGGTCAGGTTGATGCAGCATGATAACAACTTTTGTGAACATTTATTTAGTTTAGTTTATTTATCATTTGCTTTGTTTATTTTAATTATTTAATTCCCATGTAAAAGGCTCATTATAAAAGGCCCCTTTTTTTCCTTTCCTTTTGATTTCCTCTTTCCCTAATTTTAGGGATTTGTTGCTTATTTTGAGGGGAAGTAGCCTCTATAAAGGGCCCCCCTTTTGTATTAGGGTGGATAAGTTTGAATTGAAGTATTTTTCCTATCCCTAACTCTCTCTCTCTCTCTCGGTCCCGTATTCTCTCTCCCCGACCCCTTCTTTCCCCCGTAACCCTAGCTTCCCCCAACGCCTCCTCTTCTCTTCCTCGCGCGCCGCCACGCCAGCGCTCCCCTCCCCTTCCGCGCTCGCCTCCTCCATCGCCGCCCCCTTCTCCCTGTCTCCGGATTCCCCCGACCTCTCCAAGCCTCAACACCATCCCCTCCTTCCCGCTCGCCCCGTTCTTCAACCTATTCCATCGCCCAATCGAACCCACGCCTTCCGCCACCCCGCTACTCACGCCTGCACCGCCAAACCACCAGCCTTCATGCCATCGCCGCCGCCTGCTTTTCCTTTTCCCACGCACCTCCCGTCTTTTCCCCTCCCACGCCATCGCCCTCAGGCCATCCACCCGCCAGCCCCTTCCCTCCGCCTCCAGTCCATCTCATCACCCACGCCGACTGTGATTGCAGTCACCGTGAAGTCGACGGCCTTCCTTGCCACTGAAGTCGCTCGGAATACCCGGACCGAACCGCCACCGTTGTTGACCAGATCTGAAGCACGCCTTGTTTCCCCTTGCCGGTTGTGGTATGAGCGCCCGTTTAACATATTCTACCGCATAAATATTAGTTGTGGATTGTGGTATTGTTGATTTGGTTTGGTGAATCGTTGAGACCCCTAGTCGTTGCAATATTGTAATAATTTTTCTAAGACTTTTAACTCATCTATTTGCCCTAAGTTTGTGGATCGAAATCGGTGCTAAAACGCAAGTAACTTGACACTTATTGTTGCTGAAATTTGCTTATCGTTCATCAATTTACTTGTTCGTCAATTTCAATTCCGTAGCTCTCTTGTCAAGTCGCCTTTTATGTCATTATCCCATTAGGTTGCATCAATTATCGTTGTTGAAATTTGCTTATCGTTCATCAATTTTACTTGTTCTTCAATTTCAATTCCGTAGTTCTCTTGTCAAGTCGCCATTTATGTCATTAGCCCATTAGGTTGCATCAATTTGGTATCAGAGCCTAACGATTCTGCACTTCGTTTGCATCCCATTCATTCATTACATAAAAAAAGCGCAAAACAAAACCACAACTAAAAAAACCCAAAACAAAGAGAGCAGAAAACTTAGGGTTTCCATGGCCGAAAAATCATCCACTTCTAAAACCGGCTACACCTCACACCCTGAGCTAACACTACAATCCTTGGATGCTAAAGTAGAACGAATGTTCGAAAGCCTGAGCGGGCAAATCGCCACCCTAACTTGTCAGATGCTAGGAAAAAAGAATAGTGATGAAACACCCAACAAAAGTCGACGTACTAGACGGAGACCACACTCCCGGACTAGCACTTTCCGTGACTCTAGCTCTTTTACTTCCGACGGACATGTTAGCGAATACCATTCACAAGAAAGTGAAGAGGAAGAACCAGGAAACTACACCCCTTTCGTCCCCAAGCTTCAAGACCCACACACCTCCGGCTATGCTCCACAAACTAATGGTGAACATCAATTTCCACCACGAAATGGACCCAAGTCCGACGATGGATGGGATCGAGGTATCCGTCTCGATGTCCCAGAATTTGACGGAGGACGAGATCCTGACGTCTTTTTGGACTGGCTCCAAGCCGTCGAACACTTCTTTGTGTGGAAGTCCATGCCCAGCGAACGAAAAGTCCAATTCGTCACTATAAAACTAAAAGGGCATGCGCTGCTATGGTGGGACCGTTTGCAATCTGAACGCAAACGAAAAGGAAAGAGTAAGATCCGCAGCTGGAGCAAGATGAAAGCCAAACTGAAAACCAAATTCGTGCCGGAAGATTACAAACGAGATCTATACGCACGACTGCAATCATGGAGACAAGGCACCATGAGTGTGAGGGAATACACCGAAGGGTTCCAATCCCTAGTCCATCGCAATCGCTTGCAGGAGACTCCTATTCAGGAAGTCACCCGCTACATGCAAGGCCTCCGCCAAGTCATCCAGGATGAGCTCTACCTCCACAACTGCCGGGATGTTGACGAAGCCTACAAGCAGGCTGAACGGGCTGAGATCAAGCTTGCTAAAGCCCAGACGAGGAGGGTACCTTTTTCTGTGAACTCCGCTCCTCGCACCAGTACCCCGATGACACCCTCCAAACCGATAGGTTCTTCATCAATGGTGGCAGGAAAAACCCAAACCAAACCATCAATTCCTGCCGTCGTCCGACCACCTACTGGAAACCCCGGCCAAGGCATCTTGGGAAGCCGACCTGTTGTAGGACCTAATACTTGTTTCCGATGCTATCAAAAGGGGCACCGCGCCGCAGAATGCCCAAACCCTAAGGCTAGACCCGTCCATTTATGCACCACTGACGACCCTGAAGACCCTGACCCTGAACTACAGGAACCACCTGAAGAAGAGTTAACTGCTTTGACTGCTGACACCCTGGGAGCCGACGACTATGAGCCTCTAGGAGTAGAAGGAGATGAATACGGACCATTCCTGGTAATTGAACACGAGAACTTTACCGCCCTTGACAGCGCTCCCACAAGCATCTTGCTTACACCCGTCGCCCATGACGCTAATAGTTGGCTGCGACGCAGCATCTTCCGAACCACCTGCACTTCAGGAGGGCGACGCTGTTCGCTGATCATTGATGGAGGAAGCGTTGAGAACTTCGTTTCCCAAGAAATGGTAGATAAGTTGGGTCTGCCAACGCAACCACTCGAGAAACCGTACAGTGGCATGGTTTCGAGGTGGTACCCAAAACCCGATCCATCGTCAAAGCCTCGTTAGCTTCTCCATTGGTCCCACATATAAGGACGAGGGGTGGTGCCATGTAGCCCCTATGGATGTCTGTCACATACTTGTAGGGAGACCATGGCAATTCGATCGAGACACTGAACACCGAGGAAAACTGAACACTTACACCTTTCTCATAGATAGTGTGTGTAACCCTCAGGCCACAACGTGAAGCCCTTAGTCCTCGCCAAGTGGCTACCCTTCGGGCTGCAGCCGCCCAAACTGGTAACAAAACCCCACCGGCAAAGACTGCGACCACGGGCTCCGTATTGCTGATGGAAGCCCAAACATTCCAACGTGAAATGCAGGAGAGCTCCACCATCTATGCATTAATGGGACGTGAAGTGGACAAGCAAGAGACAACTCCACCTGAAGTCCCGCCGGAGATAAAGCCCATCATCCAAGAGTTCGCTGACATCATGCCTAAAGAGTTGCCTGAAGAACTACCCCCGTTGCGAGACATTCAACATCACATTGATCTAGTCCCTGGAGCCAGCCTACCCCACTTACCCCATTACCGAATGAGCCCAAGTGAGCATGAAGAGATGAACCGACAGGTTACTGATCTGCTGCGACGTGAGTATGTTCGAGAGAGTATGAGCCCCGTGGCGGTTCCTGCTCTACTTACCTCGAAGAAAGATGGCACATGGAGAATGTGCGTGGACAGTCGTGCTATCAACAAGATAACGATTAAATATCGTTTTCCCATTCCACGCCTTGATGATATGCTTGATATGTTATCAGGTGCCAAACTGTTCTCCAAAATGGATCTCCGCAGCGGATACATCAGATTCGCCTCCGACCTGGAGACGAGTGGAAGACTGCTTTTAAAACCAAAGAGGGCCTGTATGAATGGACGGGCATGCCCTTCGGCTTGTCTAATGCCCCAAGCACCTTCATGCGAACCATGAATCATGTTTTGCGACCCTTCATTGGCAAGTTTGTGGTTGTGTATTTCGATGATATCCTGATCTACAGCTTGACTAAAGAAGATCATTTGTCTCATCTTCGACAAGTCCTGGAAACCCTGAGAGCCCAAAAACTGTATGTCCACCTTAAGAAATGTTCCTTCATGACTGACACAGTCCTCTTCCTGGGGTGCATTGTCACCGCCGATGGACTTAAGGTTGATCCTTCCAAAATCCAGGCCATTCAGAGCTGGCCCGTACCCAAAACCCTCACTGAAATTCGCAGCTTTTTAGGATTGGCTACTTTCTACTGATGCTTCATATGGAACTTCAGCACTTGTGCAGCTCCGTTGGTAGAGTGTACGCGGAAAGGTGCGCCCGCTTGGACTCTTGAAGCAGAAACCAACTTTCAAAACTTAAAACACCAATTGACACATGCCCCTGTTTTGGCGCTCCCTGACTTCACCAAGGTTTTTGTTGTCGATTGCGACGCCTCACATGTCGGAATTGGTGATGTCCTAAGTCAAGAAGGACGACCTGTCGCCTTCTACAGTGAGAAACTGAACGAAGCCAAATCACGGTACTCCACGTATGATGTCGAATTTTATGCCGTGGTCCAAGCTCTCAAGCATTGGAGACATTACCTGATCCAACGAGAATTTGTCCTTAACTCCGATCATGAAGCCCTCCGGTATCTGAACTCTCAGAAGACCCTTAACAAACGTCATGCCAAATGGGTTAGTTTCCTCCAGGAATACACCTTCCACCTCAAGCACAAAGCCGGAACCCTGAACCGCGTAGCTGACGCTTTGAGCCGGCGAGCACATGCCCTGACCACAATGACCGTCAGCACAACAGGATTCGAAACTCTCAAGGACCTCTACCCCACTGATCCTGACTTCGGTCAAATTCATGCCGAATGTGTTGGTACTGGGCAGGACCCAACAGCCACTTTTGTTCTTCATGAGGGTTTCTTATTCAAAGGTCACCAACTATGCATCCCTGCCACGTCCCTTCGTGAGAACTTAATTTCAGAACTACACAACGGAGGTTTAGCTGGACACTTTGGAAGGGACAAAACCTTGACCCTTCTCCAAGAGCGCTTTTATTGGCCGCAGTTGCAAAAGGATGTGACAAAATTCGTACAGGAATGCCAAACATGTCAAAGATTCAAAGGCCACCGGCAGAACACTGGACTATACACACCCCTACCCATTCCTCTGCGACCTTGGGAAGACATCACCATGGACTTTGTGCTAGGATTACCCCTCACTGTGCGAAAAGTTGACTCTATTTTTGTGGTTGTGGATAGATTTTCTAAAATGGCACATTTCATTGCATGTAAGAAAACCTCAGATGCATCTCATGTCGTTGATTTGTTTTTTCGTGATGTCGTCCGATTGCATGGTGTCCCTCGTTCTTTTACTTCTGATCGTGATACCCGGTTTTTGAGTCACTTTTGGCGCACGCTTTGGTCCCGTCTTGGTACTCGTCTGCAATATAGCACCGCTTATCATCCACAAACAGATGGGCAAACTGAAGTAGTTAACAGATCATTAGGAAATTTGTTGCGATGTCTTGCAGGGGACTCTCCGTCCAAATGGGATCTAATTCTTCCCCAAGCTGAATTCGCATATAACAGTTCCACTAATAGGTCCACCGGAAAATCCCCTTTGAGAGTGTGTACGGCTTTCCACTTCCCCAATTTCTTGACCTAAAACCCACAACCATGCAAGGGAGAAGTAGTGCAGCTGCTGAGGATCTGGTCGAACACCTAACCCACCTCCTATAGAGCTTGTGTCACTATACATAAAATCAAAGAAACGTCTTCGGTCTTCACTGTGGCTTTCCACAACCAGCCCTGAAAAGCATGCATGCAAGTTCAACATATGCAATTTCATGCCCAAATTAAGGGGAGATTGTTGAGTTATTATACGAGCCAATGGGTCATAGGTGATGATCCATTAACTCTACATGAATATATATATATATATGTAACCTATTCAGTATTTTTTATTAATATTACGAAAGTAAAGACAATCCTAGTTTCCAATGAGTGCTAGGGACCACATTTACCGTGGTTCTTCCTACCACCATGGACTTTCCATATAATTATTATGTTTTGTGGTTTGTTTGTTTATTTTGTTTTCTACAAAAACTAACTATCCTAAATCATATAGTTGATATCATGTGGATCCTTCAATTATAGTGTCATCAATATGATGTTTAATTACATTGACTTGACTTCTTTCAAGTGCTGAACTTATCCGATATTTTGGGGTGGAGGAACTACGATCTGCCATGACCAAGTTAAACAATGATGGATCACCTGGTGCGGACGACTTTTTGATCTTTTATCAAGGAATTCTAGGTGGATGTTATGAATAATATGATGGCATACATGAATTCAGAAATGGAAACTATATGTTTAAAAGACTCAACATGACACTTATTAAACTATTGCAGAAAAAGGATGCAATTAGACGAGTGGAGGCTTCAAACCCATTGCTTTGTCAAATGCTACTTAACTAAAAGCGGATGGGTGCGAATATAAAGGCAAAACCTTCTCCCACTTTAAGTAGGGCTGGGTACATGGATTCTTATCAAATCCATATCGAAAGATCCAACTATTTTTTACGCCAGTTGTAGGTTACCTAACGCAATTCTGTCATGTATAACACGACATAATTATCCTCGAGCAAATAATGGTTATCTCAGATCGATTTATAATATATATATTTAAGTCAAGGCCACAAAGATACTAACAAATTGTATGAGGTGATAGGTCGAAACATGGTATGGAAAGTGGATATCTTCGAGGTATATTACAGTGTGGATAAGTGGTTTATTTTAACCTCGATGTGTAGAAGAGGTTTCCATGGGATGTGGACTTTGGGGGATGAAATAGTGTATTATTATGGTCTAATATTCTGTCATGGCGAAAGATACGCCAGATGGTGGTTTTTCTAGCCATAGAGGATGGTTCGACATGCCCCTCCTCTTTGTTATCACGACATATGTTGTCATAATGATGATCAAGCAAGTTTTCCGTGGTGGATTTGATACCAATTTCAAATGAGAGGAGTTATCTATCTCAATACTATAGCATGCAAATGATACTGTCTTCTTCATTGAGGGTGGAGTGAATGATGCTAAGGGCATGCCAAATGTCTTGAAATTGAGGGCATGCTGAATGTCTAGAAATTGTAATTTATTTACTTTGGCCTTTCTTTTAAGGAGATAGATGCATGTGGTAGGCATAGATGCATGTGGTGGGCATTGATGACTCCATGTGTGGTCTACCCCTGACAAATCTAGGACTTCCACTGGCTAGCGGGAGGTCAAGACATTCTAACTAGCCCCCTCTACTTGAGAAGTTATAGAAAAAGTTAGTTGGTAAAAAGGCGCCCCTCCTCTCAAGGGAGGTTGATTCATGTTGCTCAAATTTATTCCAGTTGCCATCCCTTTGTTCATTTCTACCCAAAGGGTGCTGATTGTAATGTAAAAGAGGTGGAATCTATAATTAGATGCTTTCTTGATCCACATCAAAGTAGGAGAATCAAAACATCCCCCTGGTTGATGGGGAGACGGTGACAACCATTGAAGGCTGGGGATTCAGAAATTCTGAAGCTTAATAAGATGAACTAGGCCATGCTTTCGACGTGTGTGTTGAGAATCTAGGGAACATGTAACGATTTGCTTTGTAGCCTAGTATGCTATATATATGGGGTTAATTAAAGCATGCCCACAACAATGGGCGCTATCCGATCACCATCCATTTTTGACGCAAAATTTGCTCAGTTATGTCGGAGATCATATTTTTTCCTGCAACCAGTGGTAGGGAATGGCACATCCTTGGAATGATAAGTGGATATGCGACCGTCTTCTGGCGATTTATGTATTGGCAATTGATCAAACCGTTACATTGACAGACTCTTTATACGAGGGGATGTAGATACCTACATTTCTTGTTAGCTACCTACGTGGATATAAAAGTGTGTTATCATATCATTAAAAATGATACAGGTGTTAAATCGATCCATATAGTAGACTAAATACTTTGTACATAAACAACAACAATAACAAAGCATTTTCTCGTATTGAGGTCGGCTAGCTTGTTCCTTTGCTTCCAAATAGATATGATTTGAATCATACACTGACTTGGATAAAAAAAACACTTTTTAATAGTCTCCTTAGAACATCTGTTTGGTTTTCAACCAACCCTTCCTACACGGCCCTTCTAACTTTTCACACTTTATAGATAAGCTTACATATATATTTATTGTATCGCTTATCCATAAAAAAAATAAATGTATTCAGTACATAACAATGATTATATCAAATATGGTTAGAAAGCTAAAAATTATTGTTACATGCAAATATATATACATAAACTCAAATTTATTTAAAGATTAAATCGGATAAGCATGTGGTTCATATATTGCAGATATCAAGCCAGCCCCAATATGTATATAATGACATGCATGGCAATAAGATAAGTGTATATCTATAAATAGTTGCATTTATATGCCTTAAGCACCTACATAAAGTGCATATGGAAAGGGTTAAGCAAATTATATAAAGGCAACCCATTGCAACAGTATGCCTTTGTTTATCCAACGTACGAAAAAAGAGGTAAATAATTATATAGCACAGTCAAAAACAGCTATAAGGTGATATCCTAACCCTATTGGGGCTATGAGATATGACACAACTCAGAAAATCCCCGTGAACAAACAAACTCAGAATCCCTTGGTTTTTACAGTAAGATATTTAAGATCTTCGATCCAAAGAAAGTTGTTAATGGTCTAACTGCAGATATGACGAGTACCAAGGCAAAATTGGCAGATGAAGGGGGAACATAAAACCAAATTCTCGGATCAAAATGATCATATTTGATGTCTCATCCAAGAATCAAGTATTGATACGAAAGAGATGGATTAAATTATAGTTTCCATCACAAATCAAGCCTACATTGGGAAAAGCTAACATACATAGACATCGGTGAGTTCATTTTGAACATTTAACTACTGACACAACTGCAAGTTCCCAACAGTTCATCTTTGTATGCAAGTTCCCAACAGTTCATCTTCGTTCCAATTACATATCCGTGATTTCCTGACCAATGTTATTTTTGTGTGAAGAGGTCTATCTCAGGCGCTGATCCTTTTCCAATCAAAAAGAAAAGATTGAATTCCATTTGAATGTAATGAAGTAAGGTGTATGGGCTAGGGAGTCATGAAACTCCATTGAATTTCCACATGAATGCAATAAGAATGGCTTGGAAAAAAGTACTCACAGAGGAAAAATGTACAGGCAGATGTTTCTGCACGTACAAGGTGGCGATAAAAGGAGTGGCAGTTCAGAAATTAATTGTTCAGTCATCAACAGAAGAAAACAGCATTTGCTCCTATGTGAAGCACAGATGATTGATTTCTCGGATCATGAATACAAAGGACTGCTCGACAGTCAAAATTCCACCTTTTCTCATATTCTAGTAACCATAGTGAATTCTTCCAAATTGCAGTTTCCCCTACTTCTAGGAAAGAGTTACACAGGTATTTGAGCACGATGTTTTTTCAAGTTCAAGCCACACAATCCAATCCACAGCCAATCTTCGAAACAAATGCAATATCTAATTTTGCCTCAGTTTTCACATTATAATTTATACCACACACAGAGATCCTCATTGCATGTACAGGCGGATGTTTCTGCAAGTACAAGGTGGTGATAAAAGGGGGAGTGACATTTCAGAAATTAATTGATCAATCATCAACAGAAGAAAACAGAATTTGCCCATATGTGGAGCACAGATGATTGATTTCTCAGATCATGAATACAATGGACTACTCAACAATCAACATTCCACCTTTTCTCATATTCTAGTGACCATAGTGAATTCTTCCAAATTGCAGTTTCCCCTACTTCTTGGAAAGAGTTACACAGGTATTTGAACATAATGTTTTTTCAAGTTCAAACCACACAATCCAATCCACAGCCACTTTTCAAAACAAATGCAATATCCAATTTTACCTCAGTTTTCACATTATAATTTATACCACACAAGGAGATCCTCGCTGCATGTGTATATCAAGCTGTCATGATGCTCACTGGGTTGAAAGTCCAATGTTTCTTGGCATCCGGCTAGGAAGGGAATTAAAGAAGCATGTATTATTCTTCATTATTGCACACAGATAAGAAAAGTACACCATGACCCAAATACACCACAGCCCATGAAAACTTCGTAGTTACCTCATGACCCCAGTAATCTTACTCCATTTAACACATATACCCATGCTATGAACTCACCTCACCGACTTGACCATAGACACTCCCTAAAAGCAAATGGTTCGTGTAAAACGTTTGAGTTTTCTATTTTCCTTTAAACTAGGGAGGGTGCCATGGAGCCCGAGGCGGTGGCACTCAGCTGCATGCCAATGGTCATCACCTATGAGATCCAGCCACCATTCTCGAGGGTGTGCGCCTTGTATTTAGGAATAAGTGGTCACAGTGTGATTATTGTCATGTAATTTGATGCAAAACGGATTCCGGCGTCGACATTGATAATAAAATAATTTTTGGTGAATTTTTGGTAGAAGAAATAGAAAGGTTGAGAAGAAGAAATTGGAAGGGTTGAGAACAAGAACTCGTCGGTAACGAGGGGTTGAAGGAGGAGAACCGCGAAGATCGCGTGGAGAGAGAGGGAGAGGAGGAAGGAGAGAGAGATAAAAATCTCAATTTTAATTATCACTTGACTGCCTAAAAACATTGGACTACTATCTCTTTATATAGGAGAGATAGGGTTACAAAAATAGTAAACTAATTAAAATTGACAACCAACTTATCCTAATTGGACTCTGACAAATTTTAAAATTCAAATTGACCTCTAATTACCCTAATTAGACTCTTGACCAAAATTAACTCTACGAATAAACGTTGAGATCACATGCGATCTCAATTATTTAATTAGACAATTCTGACAACTTAAAAACATAAATAAAATTGACAATTAAAAATAAATAAATATTTGGCCCTATGTTTGGGGCCCACGCTGCATCAACTCTCCTCCGCTTTTAAAAATTCGTCTCTTGACGAATTGCTTGATGTAGGCTTGGAGGTCGAATCTGCATGGTCCGCCGTCTTCTGGAAGAACTGGTGTGGGGCGAATGAAGGGCTCCACATTCGGGCGTGGCTTTTGTCGTGGAAGAACATGTGTGGCGCAAACGGCGGTGTTTTCTTGATTGTCGTCTCCTTCTTGTGATGCCCGAAAAATTGATGAGGTATGGAAAATACAGCCCTTTGAGAATCCATAGTGAAGCAATGGCACAAGGAGAGGAGGGGAGGAGATGTGTCCAAGGAATGGAGCCATGGGGTCCTTATATAGGGAAAACCCAAGGTCCGAGTCCTATTTGGATAAGGAAGATCCCCGGATTTCCTAATTACAGCCCACTTTTTTTAAATATTTCCACCGCCAGGGGTGTGGGCGCAATTTCCGTACCCCTTCATTGTTCCTTACCTTCTTATCATTTTGGACCTTTCTGAAATAGGGGCTTTATGGGATTTTTTCCTCACAATTTTCCCAATCAAACTCCCACCCCACAATTTGTGGGATTGCCATCCCGTAACACTCGGACCCCCAGTTAGGGTTCCTTTCTTCATCATCAAAAGGCGACGGGACTGAGGTGGACGGAGGCGTCGCCGGCGGGGGTCCATACGCCCGCATCTCTTTCGCGCAGGAGGCGCGGCCGTGGAAGGGGGGCGAGATCGTGGAGGCGCTGGGAAGGGGGAGGCGTGGGTCACGCGAGGGGCGACGCTCCGCTACAGCAGAGGCGAGCGGAGGGGGTTGCGGCGGCGCGCGCAAGTCGCGGTGGAGTCGAGGGGCGCGACGCACGACCGGCGCGCGCGCGAGGGACGGAGGTCGCGTGGAGACTGACGACGCACGGGCGACGAGCGACTGTGTGGGTCGCGGCGTCGCACAAGGCGCGGTGGAGGGTCTGGGAAGGGGGAGGCGTGGGCAGGTGGCGGGTCTGGAGCCGCTTGGGGCGGAACGGAAACTGCAAGGGAAGCGTGAAGGGCCGCCGGCGGTGCGGCGCGAAGGTGGACAGCTTGGAGAACCGCTGCGGGGGTTGGGGTTGTCTTCGTGGACGTCGGTGGTGTTGGGGCTTGATCTGAAACCTCCGCGGTAGTCACTGTTTCTTCATTTTTTCCTTCTAAAACGGTCTGGACAGCGGCCTGATCGGCTTCCACGGCGAGTTTTTCGTCGTTAAAATTTGCGGCAGCGGCTTCGACGGTTGACGGCTTTGATTGGGCGTCGCAAAAGGCCTTAAAGTTGGCCACAAGGGCTCGAAACTCGGAGTGGATTGTGGTTTGCAAGTGATGCAAATCACGTAACATGTGCTCCGTCTCCTTGTCGTAGACGTCGTTTGCTCGTCGTTTTCTGTTGGACAAGCGATGGTCCCTTGATGCATGTCGGCGCGAATATCTGGACGGATCGTCAGATCGTGGGGACGATCTGTAAGCCATGCTCTGATACCAAATGATGCAAAACGGATTTCGGCGTCGACGTTGATAATAAAATAATTTTTGGTGGATTTTTGGTAGAAGAAATAGAAGGGTTGAGAAGAAGAAATTGAAAGGGTTGAAAAAAAGAACTCGTCGGTAACGAGGGGTTGAAAGAGGAGAACCGCGAAGATCGTGTGGAGAGAGAGGGAGAGGAGGAAGGAGAGAGAGAGAAAAATCTCAATTTTAATTATCACTTGACTGCCTAAAAACATTGGACTACTATCTCTTTATATAGGAGAGATAGGGTTACAAAAATAGTAAACTAATTAAAATTGACAACCAACTTATCCTGATTGGACTCTGACAAATTTTAAAATTCAAATTGACCTCTAATTACCCTAATTAGACTCTTGACCAAAATTAACTCTACGAATAAACGTTGAGATCACAGGCGATCTCAATTATTTAATTAGACAATTACGACAACTTAAAAACGTAAATAAAATTGACAATTAAAAATAAATAAATATTTGGTCCTATAATTTGACTCTACGCTGCATCAACTCTCCTCCGCTTTTAAAAATTCGTCTCCCGACAAATTGCCTGATGTAGATGCGTGTTGGAGAATTCATCCTCGAACTGTAGCTTCAAACTCCTTCAATTAGTTCTTTTTCAATGTTACGTTTGTAGTTCTTTCCAATTGGGGGGTGCCTCCGCAATTTTCCAACCCCTTTATCTAATGCCTTTTCGTTGGAAAAGTTCTTCCCTGTGACCTTAATATAAAAAATTTTGCAAGGAGGTGCTTTGCTGCAAATAGTCCCACTCAAGTCCCAATCCCTGTTTCCACGGGATTGGTTGTATGAGGGAAGGAAATTAGGGGATTCGCCTAGGACTCTTTCCCCTCGTCTTTGGCGGCGTCGGGCCCTAGGGCTTCGCTTCCTATTCTGGCGGCGCAGTCGAAGGCGCCGCCACCGATGGCAGCGCAAGTGATGGGGCAGTGGGTGAGGTCGAACTCCGTGCCGGCGACGAGGAATCGCACACAAGTGGCGGTGGCGCGATGATCGAGGGTGACGCTGACGCGTATGGCGCTGCCGAGGCGGGGACTGTTGTAGGCGTTGCGTGGATCGGCGATGGCGTGTTCGCCTCGCGAGGCTGGCGCATGGGGCTGGGCAAGTCCTTCGTCGGCGATGCTGATGCAGGAGGGAACCCCGACGTTGGCGGCAGTGGTGTCTACCGCAAAGCTGGTCACGCGGATGGTGGAGGCGACGCGCGGGTGTTGCCCAGGTTCCGCGTGCATGGCGGTTAGCCGGAGAGCAGGTTGGTGCTCGGCGGAGGTTGCGCACGCGCGTGAGATGTCCGATCGGGGGTGGTGTCGCGGTCGAACCTGGCACAGGTGGTGACAGTGGTGGTGACGCTGGGGGCTTGGCTGGGCGATCAGGGGCAGCGGAAGGAAGTTTTGGTGGTGGAGTGGCGAGGGTTGGGGAAGCCGGGGTGGGTGTTGGCGAGGCTGGGGTCTGGATCGGTGCCGCCGTGGTTGCGGGGTGGGCGGGGGGGTCCTGCGAGGGAGTGGGTGGAGGGATGGGGCTCGCCGGGGGTGATTTTGGCGGTGACGGCAGGTCTGAAATCTCCTGGACAACAACCGTTTCGGCTTCTTTTTCTTCCGAACTGGTCTGAACAACGGCCAGCTCGTCGTAAGTGGTCGGATCTTCATCTTCAACTTCGGGTTCGGTGCTTGGAGACTTCGATTTGGCGGCGTTTTCCTCAAGTTGGCGTGATATCTCAACGTTCAATGTATCTAGCATCTGGGATGCCACTACTTGCATATCGGCACAAATTTGGCTCATATTTGAAAATGTCTGCCTAACCTTGGCACACCATGTACGGTCATTGGAGCGGGATCCGTTGGATTTTCCGTGAGAACGTCTGGACGGATCGTCAGATCGTGAGGACGATCTGTAGGCCATGCTCTGATACCAATTGATGCAAACACGATTCGGAGCGTCGTCGATAAATTTTGAAATATTTGGATGGTGGATTTTTGTGGAGAAAATAGAGGGGTTGAGAAGAAGAACACGCCGGAATGCGCGGGGTTGAGGGAGAAAAAGAACTCGTCGGTAACGAGGGGTTGAAGGAGGAGAACTGCGAAGATCGCGTGGAGAGAGAGGGAGAGGAGGAAGCAGAGAGAGATAAAAATCTCAATTTTAATTATGACTTGACTGCCTAAAAACATTGGACTACTATCTCTTTATATAGGAGAGATAGGGTTACAAAAATAGTAAACTAATTAAAATTGACAACGAACTTATCCTAATTGGACTCTGACAAATTTTAAAATTCAAATTGACCTCTAATTACCCTAATTAGACTCTTGACCAAAATTAACTCTACGGATAAACGTTGAGATCACAGGCGATCTTAATTATTTAATTAGACAATTACGACAACTTAAAAACGTAAATAAAATTGACAATTAAAAATAAATAAATATTTGGCATTATGTTTGGGACACACGCTGCATCATAATTGGACAACTTTGAACATATTAGGTTGCTATGGATACTCCGTAATAACCCGTCAGATTGGTATTGCATTCAGGTGATAATTCATGAGTCATCAGGCAACCAAAAAGTTGCATAGAACAACTCAGAGTAGCTGAATGGGAAACAAGAAGAGCTGTTGCACGAGAGCCCATACATCGTCGAGGGCAGGTCCGTCAAAGCCAAAATTGAACATCAAAGCATGTATTTGCGCTTGGATCCATACCTAGAAATTCAACAGGAACAAATCAAAGTATATGTCTTTATCCGTGTTTTGCGCTTTTCAAAAGCAAGTTTCTGAGCAAAAAAACAAGCCCTAAAACTCAAGATTTCCCCAAACCCGCAAATTACCAGATCAAAGACTCGTCCACGTCCCTCTGCTACTCCGTCGGCACCTCTCTGTCGCACATCATAGATCCTTACCCTTCCGAAAAGGAAGGAGAGGAGGAGGACCATGATCTGGATGATGAAGAAGAGCGAGAGGACGAGTAGAGGTTCGTGCTCTCGCCGTCCTTCCCCGCGATCCGTGGTTAGGGAGATGAAACCCGCGGAAACCGCGAAGAAAAGAAGGATAGACAGCTTCATCGCCTGTTGCTTTGCTGCCTCTGGGTGGGATTGATTGGTGGAATGAAGCAGAGCCAACAAAAATAAAAGAGATGTTTATCGTTCCTGGCATCCCGAAGTGAGTGAATTAATCTGAACGGCTCCATCTTACCGCTTCATTTTGATCTAGTGGTTCGGACGCTGCAGCAATCCGCACTCTCCTGACAACCTTGTGAGAAGCACACGTATAATTGCATATTTACCCTACAAACTTTATGAACTTTGTAAATTAGCTCTATGACTTTTTGCACAACATAATTATCCTATCGACCTCGTAAATTACTCCAAAACCTCCACGAACTTCAAACATATTAAACACAAGATTCACAGAGTAAGAGCTAGCAAGTTTACTAGATTGAGGGGGGGGGGATTATGTTGTTTCAAAGATCAAGAAGATAATTTACAAAGTTTATAAGATTCGTAGGGTAAAAATCTCCTAATAAAATTTGTCAAAATTTGACAGCAATTCAATCCATTATTTTGTAAATTATGCCATTCATTTTTTCTCGTTCATCTCCCGCATCCCTCTCTAACTCTCCTCTACTCCATCTCTCCTTCATTGTTGTCACCACTGCCACCCTGTAACATCCGATTTCCTATCAAACCCGAACCTGATCCGCTTTGAGTCTGATTAACCCAATAAAGTTATTGGTCAATGCTAAACAAGCTAAATCAATCAATTGATCGTGAATAAAAAGTCGTTCGGGCGAAATCAACCAAAAATCGACCGCATCGTAATGCATGTCCGAAAAATCGTGACGTAAATTTGAAAATCGCGAAACAAATCGAGATCGTTATAAAATCCGATTCAAGGAAATAAGACCAACGGAATCGACCGATCGTCAATCGGAGGTCGTTTGATATTTTTAATTAACAAAATTTAACATCTACTGTTGTCTGCGATCTCAAGAACAGTCTGAATGGTCTCCTCAGTGGCTCTGGATACCCTGGAGTGGAGGGCGGTGGCCTATGACCCGGAGGCCAAGGTGGCTCGAATTCCGGTGGAGGTCGAGGTAAAGTATCTGGTTTGGGCAGAGGTATATCCGGCCAGAGTGGCGAGGGGATGGGCGGTCTGGGAGCGTCAAGCCACGGCTCCTCAACTCCGGGTGCCGGGTCGAACTCCGGGGGGGGGGCTTCCATCCCGGGGACGTCCGCAGGCGATGTCGGATTGGTTTCGGGAGGGAGAAACCAAGGTCAGGGGTAATTTCGTCATGGAAAACTAAGGGTTGAGCCGCCCATTCACGGCGTTGGGGACTTAAACGTTAAGTAATACTTTAGTCCCCTATTTGTTACAAACTAAAATTCGGTCCCTAATTTGGAAATCCATGTAAAGATGGGTACCTTTTTTGTAATTTACCCCTTTATTTATAGCAACGGCTTTCTCCCTTCTCCTCTTTCCATTTCCCTCCAACGAAAGGGGAGTTCCAGCTCATCAAGCCCCCTTCTCAGATGAGAATCAAGGTACATTTATTGTTGGAGCCTCATTTGCAACCACCAACACTATTAATTACATCAATCTCCATCTATCTCCCTCACAACAAGCCAATTAAGAAAGTGGGTTCTGCATAAATCCATTGTTGTTCAAGCCTGGACTGTTGCATGCATGCCCAGGAATTCTCCAAAACTTGGAGACTTTGAGAGGTACAACTCATGGCATTTCTTTTGCTGCCATTCATGATATTACCTCTTAAAATTCTCCTTCTGGTTATCTATCTGTAACCTCAATGATACTTTCATTCTCCTCCTAAGATTAGTTGCTTTTTCAAGTACTTGAATTGTTTTTCATCTAAAATTATTGTCCTGTGTACTTCTCTCACACAAATTCTGATTTAGAGGCTTGAGTCCTGTTGTATTTAAAACATCAATTTGAATTAATATGCCTTGATTATTTTGGATTTTAAAATAACATGACAGATAACTATTGTGATATTTAGGTTTGATTCTTAAATATATATATATATAGGGGGCCTTTCAAATAGGATGTAGTCCTTCCTGAGTTAAGGAAGGCCGCCCCTTTTTGTATAAAACAGGTACGTATATACTTTGTATTATAGATGCACGTTATAAATACAAAGCCGCATACAAAACTACGCATTATAATACAAATATTAAAACTGCACATTATAATACAAAACTGTATATGTATTCTACTAAAGTCATCTTGTTTTATACAAAAAAAGAGCTGGCCTTCCTTAGCTTAGGAAGGACTGCGTCCTATTTGAAAGAAATCCTATATATATATATATATGATTTAAAGCTTCGGATTAAGCATGCATCTATCGACATATGCCTTGTGTAAGATTTTGCTTTGTGGTGCTTGGAGAGAACTTCTGAAATTATGCCATTGGGAATATTTATCCATGCAATTACTAAGGAAAAATCGTATTTATATAATTTTTCAGTAAAGGATTTACTGTTGCATATATTGCCAGCGTATTGACATGCAAATTAGGCATTTGAATTGATATCACCCAGATTTTATTAAGTGTTAGTTTGGGATTACTTGTGGAGTACATTAGTAATCAATTGGGCATACTAAGATACTTGCATAGTTTTGTTACTTGTGCATTTCGTGTTTGTTGAAAATAGTCCTCATTTCCCTTTAGCATTTGTCTTTCATTGAAGTACAACCTCCAACTGCCTGATTACCTTGGACATGTCCATGGGACAGGGATCCTTATTACATCCAAATGCATCTTTACTTGCTTTCAGATTATGAAACTTAAATCATTTGTACAGAGAAACAGTTCTGTCACTTTTTGTTTGTGCACTTATTAATTCAGTAACTAGAATGCATCGGCTTTTAAATAAACATAAAAATATAACTATATGTATATATATCCAGACTCACAATACAATAGAAGAATCCTGGAAAAAGGTTGAAAGTTTAATATGGTTCATCCTTACAATAAAACTAAAGCTAAATTATTATCTCATGATGTAATTGTCTTGCTTCTCTTTCATCTAACGATTAGTTTGAAATCATCCACTGGCATGTGACGTAGCCTTTTTTGTCAATTTGGTAACTATTATTAAAAAAAACTCATTCAGTAATTCTAGCTACAATTAAATGACACTTTTGGAGGCCGTTGGACGTTGTGGCTTCATAGGATTATAGCTCTCTTTTAATTAAATTTTAAAAATTTATTGGAGGATGTTTAGGAGATTCATCTTAAGAGCTTCGGCCTTAAGATTTCTTGTATATGCATTGGTAAATACTAAATATTACAAGTTTATATTATTTGATGACCACTCTTAACCAAATCTTCGATCAAAAGACCTAAAATTGTAAGATCATTATATAAGAATTTTGAAATACAACTCTTAGACTATTAATACTCTTCTCTTATGAAGTCAACAATGATTTCTTAAGATCCTTAAAAATATCAATCTTCAATTAATTAATCCCTAGGAATAGTCTACAATATCACAAATGAGAAATTGTGACAAGACACCAAGCTCTAAAGACCAACCATAGAAGAGGTTAAGAAAAGATAAGAAAGGAATTTGGCAAATATATTGGTGAATCATTGACATTAATTAATTCAAGTCGATCATAGTGACCTTTACACCTGACCGTACGAGGACGTGGTGACCCTCAACTGGATGGAAGATAGGAAGCCCAGTTTGGGCAGCGACTACCAAGTGCGCGGGTCTAGGATCTCGGTCATTTTCACGATTTTTTTACGCGAGCTCGCAGTGTTTTTACGCCTCATTGGGATCCCGACTTTTGACCAGCTCCGCTGACCCTTTGTTTTAGGATACCCATACGGGGGATTCCTCGGTTTTCGGTTTTTCGTACGAGCTCGTTTGCCCGTTACTGATCAGACCAGTTTTTAGAGTGACTTTTCCGGAGAGTCTCTCTCACCCGTCTCCGAAGCATAGTTTTGGAATATACCTTTCCCTCTATTGGACCACACTTCCAATTAGAGGGCGAGACGGAAGAGCCGTTTTGGAGACTACCTCACCACTTGAGTTTTAGTTACTTCTTGGCCAATAGATTTGGCAATGCTACATCTGAAATCATCTGGGGTTACATTTGGGGGAGTTTCAGTTGAACTCAGAGAGAAGTATTATAGATCTCGTCTAAGAGAGGAAGTTAAGTGTAAGTTGTGTTGACCAGAGTATACTATAATTAAGTTAAGTTGACATGTTGGGAATTTAGTTAGGATGCATTATACAACACCGCATATCTGCGGAGGTACTCCAACCCTAAGGCACTTTTTCACGTCTTAGAGTCATAGTGTGAGGTCATACATCGACCAAGACCACAAACTATCTACTTAACTTAAGAATTTAAGTAAAATCAAGAGTCATTCAAAACTTAAAAATCCACAATTAAGAATTCTAAATAAGAAGATATTAATAGTTATATGTATATATATACATATGAGTCATCAACTATTACATGAGTATATATAATGTTATAAGGCAATTGGGAAAATTTTACAAATTTCATTAACTATTATAATAATGTGACATATGGGAGGTAATGGGAAACTTGAAGAATCCATCATTGTAGAATGAAAATTTCTTTTTCAAACAAGTAGTTGTAACATTTGGTTTTGTTATACCTTTCTAGTTGTTTCTTTTATATCCATATAAAATGTCTGCTTATTTTATAATATGAGATAAGGGTGTACCAGCGTTCGCTGATGCCCCTTCTTCCCTACATGTTTTGGCAGGTAAGGAACCTCCAGCACTGTAATATCTATTGAAGATTTCTGGTGATCATGTTTATACCAGACAGTATGTTTCTTTTGTTGCAGTTTTTGGTCAGTTATGATGTAAGTATTTTTTTCCTCTTTTGTATATATATATATATTTTGGGACACATGTATGAATTGTCGGTTTCTCTTGTACATTTATATATTATGAAAATGAATGGAATAAAAATTTTGGTGACACATGTATTTTGTGAATATGGATTGAATGTCATGTGCATCAGCAACGAAAAAAATCCCATACTTTCATATACCAAATGCGATGTTTAAAGATTTTAGTATTACGAATGCATCGTAAACGGGCACCCAACTCCGAGGGGGTTCACACACCACCTCTTTTCCCTCAATGTTCTCTCCGTCTATTCCTCCCACTCTCGTCCTCTTCCTGCCCCCCTTCCTCTCTCGTTGTGATTGCTTGCACGAACCGCAACACCTTCATCAAGGCCTGATTGACTCTAACATGTTGTGCATCCTTTCACCCCCACATCTCTTCGATAGAGCTTGCAGTCGCTGATGGTGCAATTGGCGACAACTGACATCCTTGTACACGGGTCGGCTTTATTTGGGTAGAGAATGGGAGAAACTGATGAGGATGTGAGAAATAAACCAATAGTAAAATCATTAAATTTATGTTTAGTGAGGAGTCATCATGTGTCACACCTCACCACTTGACTATTGGGAGATCGGAAATTACGGTGTTTCGCAACGTGTAAATATAAACTTATATAGGGGTGGAAGCGTAAATATTCCTTTTATTATCTGTCATTTTCCTCTTAGCGGGCCAAATTTTTTATCGCACCTAACCGCGAAAATTTAGTTGACTGGAGCAAATTTTCTTGCTTCGATGATTTCGATTTCTTTAGAAATTCCAACGGATGCATCGCAATCGGCTAATGATCGATATAAGGGTTTTTTTTCCTTTGATTACGAAGGAAATGATAGAAATTATTAGTCACAGGAAGATTATTTTCAGCTTTTGGTATTCACAACGAATAACTTATCATTGCTAAGATTTCAAATAACAGTGGTTATCCTCTGAGTGCGTTTGGTTGGGGGTTACTCCCACTTTGGGTGGGTTACCCCTCAAAACCCATATTCCAAACCCACTAGTGGGGCCCACTCTCTTTCCAACCAAGAAAATGTATATTATACCATCATATCATCTAAAAATCATAAAATATTCAACTTCTACTCACTATTCCAAACTTCAATACAATCACATCACAACAACCACCTACTTTTTAAAATTTCAATACAATCATACCATAATAACTACCAACTTTTTCAAATTCCAATACAATCACATCACACAAACCCTCTCAACCCTTAACTCACTGACCAAACACACAAACACAAAATCGGGTTATCCACCTCTGGATAACCCACGAACCAAACGCACCCTCTAAGTTTTGTATTTTTTACATTAGAAGATATACTAATGATTCGTGTAGCGGTTCGTTGCACAACGCAGTTTTATTGTCGTTAAACTTCAAAGATTGGGAATATATAGAGGCCAGGGAGGTTGTTCTGTATAACAACTGTTACACGGAGCAGTTTCATCTATTTTTTTATTTTTTTTTCAAAAATTCCACCATGTATATTCATGTATATATCCCTCTTACATGTCATCTGAATTTCGTCAGAAACAGATACTCTTATGCCCTCCATCTAGAGCATGTCGATTACAATAAATTTCAGACCGTTAAAATTACATATTCTTGATGGAAGGGATAGAAATCTCAAATCAAGTTGAATTTGGAATGATACCACGACGTTATATGATAATCTAAATCCCCCAAGATTTCATGACGTTAATGATGGTGAATTGAATGGTTGAGATTACCCATCTCACCATCTCACAAAAGCCCAATCTCATAGGATCGTCCATATATATAGTGATATTAAGGGGCTAATCATCTGAGGAATAGGGAGGATATCCCTATGTATTTTTCTCCCTCCATAGATGGTCAACATTTAGGGCGCGTTTGGTTGGGGGTGTGCCCCGGGTCGATGGGGGTCACCCCCTCCTAACCCCGTGCGCGATACCGGTTATTGGCGTGTTTTGGAGGGTTGCGGCATGTCAGTTCTGACGTGAATTAATGGTTGGCAGAGGCTCCATCACTTCCATTTCAGACCGTGGGCTTCATCTTGAAGCCAACGCCATCACGCCTTCTCCCCCAAATCCGCATATGGGACTCTCCCTTTCCTCCATCGACGACCATCTCGCATCAGCTTTTTCAGCACTTTTTTCGCCTTCGAGAAGACAACTCGAGGTCCTCAGAAGAGAAATCCGTGATGCATCCATCTACTATTGCATCCTCCATTGACGCTTCCATCCCATCGGCACTCAATGGAGGAAGGCCCGTCCTCATGTGAGTCAACCGCGCCCTCGGTATCCCCTCTACCATTGAGGGGCGGGAGGAGAAGACCACTGCAACTCGTCGACGATCTATGGCCCTATAAATTAGGGGCAATCCTGCTTTCGGCCTTGGCAGCGGCTGGAGTGTCACCGGCGGTGGAGCTCGTGGAACCAGTGGTTCGAGTGATTACGAGAATACTAGGCAGGTCAGTCGACCAAACTCTTCTTCGTTTCCATGTTCTTGTTTTGGAAGGGTCTCTCTAGTTAGCCCTTGTGTGTAAACTGCATTGTATTATACCTTGAAAGGACCTGCAACCACGCTTCCTGTATAATCTCGGGTTCGAGGTTTAGCCCTTGTGTTTTGGATGGGTCTCTCCAGTTCGAGAAAGCTTTTGGTTCGAGTGATTTTGTTTCTGTGTATAATCTATGTTTTCGACTACGGTGTGTTAGATTGGGTACTGTTTTAAAAAATGTGGCATCTTGTTCTAAAAAATGGAGTGAGGACTTGATTGCAATCCACTATCATTGGCTTCGGATCTTGTTTCTAAACATAGCATGTATATATTACAGCATAGAGAGTTAAATACACATATTAAGCTCTTCTCCCAGATTAACTACCCATATTAAGTTCTTATCCAAGATTAAATAAAGCATAGAGAGGAAACAAAGCATGTCATTTTCTTCGATGTCTGTATATTCCAATATTAAGCTCTTCTCCTGTGATTATCTCGTCACACGTATAATTAAATTTTGCCTGCGGCCATTAAATTCCTTAGCTCATATTAGGATTGACGAAGGGAAACTACAGAGCATTCCTATTCTCCCAGATTGAATACATTTGTTCTTAATAATATCTTAGACCTGTCCTCCCTAATCGTCATGATATAGTTGTCTTCTTTTGGACTCACTTCCTTCACAGCGAGTGAATGGTAGAACATATTCTTTCTAATGATATATTCTTCCTGCTATATTCTTCATGGTATATAACTCCTATTTTGGATTGACATTCTTCACAGAGAGTGAATGATATATTAGTTAGAGCGAGTGAATGACACATGCTTCACAGCGACTAAATGATATATTACTCACAGCGAGTGAAAGATATTATTCACAGTGAGTGAAAGATATAGTTGTCGTACTTTGGATTCACATTCCTCGCAGGGATTGAATGGTTGAACATATTTCTTCTTGTGATATATTCTTCCTGATATATTGTTCATGATATCTAAGTCATATTTTGGATTGACATTCTTCACTGCGAGTGTATGATATATTATTGACAGCGAGCGAAACATAAAAGCTTCATAGCGCATGACTTTTATATTGTCCATGAGAAATTCTCTCACAGCAATTAAAACATAAGTACTCACTCGTGATATGCACTGAAGTGCACACCATTGCTAGTATTCACGACATAAAACAGTGGTTGAGTTGGTTACTGCTAAACCCTCAATGAAATCGATCTTTGTATTTTGTAAAGGCTTCAATATTCTTCCTGTTTACGACTCCGCGCTAATTCATGTTACATAATTCCTCTTGTTTTTCGATTGAACGCAAGTTCTTTAGATCGTAATATAGTATATGACTCAACTGGTTGCGTATATAATTAAGCGCGATGGCGGGGAGATTCCCACAAGGGGAAAGGCTTCCATCGGAAGGAACACAATGCCCGGGGAACGTCAGTACTGAAAATGCCCATTGGAACCCAGGTTTAGATCGGATTTTCATTGATGCTATGCTAGATTATGAAACCTCCTGGGCGGGAAGCACATTCACAGTGCCTGGCTGGCAGATGATCATGACAAGATTCAATCATGTGGCCTGTCTCCACTACACGAAGGCTCAATTGTTGTATAGGTGGAAAAATCTAAAGAAAGACTACGCAGCGTACATATATCTGCGCAACAAGTCCGGATGGGGCTGGGATGGGATTTACAACAGACCGATTCCTCCGTGTGAATCGGCTTGGTTTGAGGTATCCTATACAAGTCCATTTTCCCGTAGTTTGGTTCTTGTTTTTTTAATGGCGAGCAATCTAATTTGTATATTTCGCAGCTGCCTGATAGGTATCGCAAGTACCGCAACAAGCCATTCCTTTACTTTGGAGACATTCAGCGCTTCTTAAGCAAATACGTTGCAATAGGGGTTCACGCAATATCGTCTAGACCGCCGAGGGATACTCATGGGTTCGGCGCATCGACCTCATTTTCCCCTCCAAGCCAGCGAGAGTTAAACTTCGATGAGAACCTCGACGAATGTATGCAAGAACCGGGGGATGAGTTCGAACCCAGCGAGGATGTCACACCAACTCCGTCCCGTAAGAGGAGCACGACAGGTGGACGCGCCATGAGCAAGAAAACGAAGAGCGGACCATCACGGACTCTAGCTGGCCAGGAGGTGCTTAACGACTTCCTGACAAGTTTATCTGAGCAGCTGAAAGCAGGCAAGAACGGGCCAGAGGATGTAGCTCTTGCCGCATGCACGGAAATAGGTCTCACGCGACAAGATCTTGATGCAGATGAAATAGATAAAATTGCTGAGAGGTTGGATACAGCTGTTGGAAGGAATGCGTTCATGATCGCCCGCTCTGATCCGGAAAAGCTGAAGAAGTGGATCGACAGGATTCTCTCCCGTTGAAGACCGAAGAAAACTGCATTTCCATTTAAATTATCTTAGAACTCTCAAACCATTAGCAGTACTCTAAAACTCCTAAAACATTATCGCTTTGTCCGTACTAGTTTACAACTTCGACTATTTAACTTCCTATTACAATTGGTCAATTGAGCTAACCATCTCTGCTGCAGGACATACAGAATTTTATTCACATATTATGGTTGCAGATAACTACCTATGATTGCAGGTGGGTTGCAGGTGCTGCAGGTGATTGGAGGTGGTTTGGGTTTCCCATAACAGGGCTGCCTATTGGTTCCCAAGAACTACCTATTCGTTGCCATTGCAGGAAAATATTTTGAACATATACGTGGACATTGCAGGAGAAATTTGTAAACAGGGCTGCCACTAGATAACTTGCCATTGCATATAAATGGCTTTGAACAGGAGATACGTTGGCTTTGAACAGGGCATTATAAATGATGTGAATTGCCAATAGATAACTTGACATTGCAGGAGAATATTTTTAAACAGGGCTGCCACTTAACTAGGGCATTAGCTACAATGCAGGAGAAAATTTTTTAGAAGGACTGCCTTTATACGTTGACAGTGCATGATATGATTTGAATTGAACATAATGACAAATGGTATATACAGGGATTACTATAGAGGCTTGACAATTAAGCCATCGTAAAGTACAGGCGCTATGTAATATATATTGGATTACATTTGCTTCCCTTGTTGCTAATTTCAATTTGCAAGTCTAATACAGTGTTTGCAGTTTTAATGTAAAAATGCCTTTCTTATGTACTCATTTTTGGACGTGTGATGCCCTCCTTTAATCGCCTATGCTGGGCCATTGATTCGTATTAGTACTTCTGTAGGCATGTCAACTCGGTCGTACAATCCCTTTACGGATGTTGGCGACACAATTCTTGCTGCGTACGTGGGGATAGTGGGAGCTATCGCCATAGAGGAGTGGGAAGCAACCAGTAGACAAATCCCCCAGCCTCTGCATACTAGGCCGCTCACAGGGGGACAGTGGATAAGGGAGATGCTAGATGGTCATGACGACCGTGCCTATCAAAATTTCCGCATGAAGCCCAGTATGCTCAGAAGATTTGCTCGAGTCCTTACGGAGCATGGATTAGCACCGACTAGACACATGGATGTCGAGGAGCAGGTCTGCATCTTCTTGTATGCGTTCGCTAACGCGCACTCTAACAGAGTAATTCAAGAGGCCTTCCAACATAGCGCTGAGACGATATCGCGACATATAAGGAATGTTCTTTCCAAGGTACTAACCTTGGAAGGAGAATATATCAGACTTGCACCCCCTGTGACGCCTGATATAATCACATCGAACCCACGATACTTCCCATACTTTAAAGTAAATACCTACATCCTTTGCTTGTATACTCGCGCTCGATGGAGGTAACTTATGTGAGCATCTTTCAACAGGGCGTTATAGGTGTCATTGATGGGACGTACATTCCGGCTCAGGTTGCTCCCCAGGAACAAGGAGCTTATCGATGCAGGAAATTATTCACGGCGCAGAACGTTATGGCCGCTGTTGACTTCAAACTTTGTTTCACTTATGTCGTCACGGGTTGGGAGGGCTCTTGTGCAGATATGACGGTGCTGCGGGATGCTGTGGAGACGGGTTCCTTTGTCGTCCCAGAAGGATGCAAGTATTTGGTTGATTGTGGTTACGCAAACACTGACACATTCCTAGCTCCCTACAGAGGATCCCTTTATCACCTTCCTGCATGGAGGGCTCGGGGATGTTTATATGAAAACCACAAAGACCTCTACAACCACCGCCATGCGTGTCTCCGAAATGTTGTGGAGCGAACGTTTGGTGTTTGGAAGAAAAGATTCCGTTGCCTTCGTGATATGCCTGCATATCCTTTCAACATACAAAGAGATGTCGTTAGAGCTACATGCATTATACATAACTTCATACAACTCAACGGGGGAGATTCGACATCCGATGACGACGAGGAGGAGGTATTGCCTCAGGAGCCCATTGAGGATCATCATCGTGTTGTGGGCATACTGCGTGACGACATTAGGCGAGGGCAGGTGTTGCGCGATAGAATTGCTATCGCAATGTGGAACAATAGAAGAGCGACGCAATCATAGTGCACTTGGTCTTGTATTTGTTTGTACTGATGATGTGTACTACGTAATCGTTGTCTACTTGATATTCTTCGATAACTATCTTCGCATTCCAAACATGATATGTGTTCGATATTTCCTTAATTTAATATATGCCTCTTAATTACATCTTCGTCTCCAATTATAGGTGCAAACATATGGATCCAGCAGCGGATAAATGCAGATGTGGTTATCCGATGATTCTCACATACGAGGAGGGCCCGCACCACCCATGCCGACGCCTATTTTATATTTGTTACCGGTCGATGTGACACAAGGATTAAGTACACGCGTACTAATCGTAGTTTGCAGAAAGTAGCGGATGAATTCTTCTACATGGCGGACCGTCTTTGGGAACAAGAGAAATTAAACAGGGAGCTTTCTTTGACAGTGGATGCTTGCAGGAAGGAACTGGAGGATAAAGACCTAGAGCTGAGCTTCATGTACTCTGAGTTGGATGACGAAAGTGAACGCACAACGACGATGAAGGAAACGATTGACACTCTTCGACTCCAGTTGCACGACGCAGGAATTTCCACCGTCGACGACGACGTAGTCGACAAACACGTCGTTGAATGATTGAATTTGTAATGCGCGGCAAAGGAAAACTGACGAAGATAATGTAATCGTATCGTATGCAGGGAAACCCCCTGCTAAATAATTGAGCTCGTCAATTTTAAGCTTAGCCCACATTCGTAATACAAAATTTTGTACGTTGAATTTTGCAAAAACACCACTACATGTGACTATAATCAAACTCTCAAAGGTTGAATTTTGCAAAAACGCCACTACATGTGACTAAAGTCACACTCTCAAAAAATCAACAATTCTTTTTTTATTTGCAATCATATACAATCATAACTCAATCATAAATCACCCCACTCCAATCCATCAATACATCACATCCTGTCACATCCAACTCTAACCCAACCCTCTTCTTATCCAAACACCTACTATTACAACTGGGCTATCCACCCTACCAACCTACCCTTACAGGGTTGCCCCAACCCAACCCATACCCCCAACCAAACGCGCCCTTAGGGTTCGTTTGGTTGCAGGGTAGGGCAGGGTTGGGTTGGGTTGGGATATCCCTGTGAATAATAAATTATAAGGAGGATTGGGAGGGTTGGAAGGAGTGGTACCCCGGATTGGGCCAACCCAACCCTGCCCAACCCTACAACCAAACGGAGCCTTAGGTCGTGAAGTCAAAATGAAGAATAAGATTTACCTCCTATTCTCCCATCATAAACTTCTCCCATCTTAAAATCCAAGTTAGTACCATTATACACGATAACAACAATACGATATCAATACGATAACACATTTTCCTTAGGTAATGAAAACATACGTGATTAAGAATTAATGTCTCATATGTATAGGAATGAAGCAGTCAAGCAGACACCGTATTAGGAATCAAGCAGACAATGTATCAACACGGAATCAATTATCCCGTATTATCTTTGAGCTAGCATTTGAAGTAAGGTATGCTTGCAGCTAGAGTGGAGTAGGTAGGGCGGGCATGAGTCGGGTTGGCTTTGAGTTGGCCCGATCCAAGTCCATTTAAGTATATGGGCTAATGGATCGAGTCTAGGCCTATTTTATTTTCAAATTCCAAGCTCAAGCCCAAACCTGACCTAAACAAAATGGGTCAGGTTCGAGTCGGGCCGACCCAATTTAACATCTATGTACATCAATATCATGTGTTCTGTTTTACATTTACCTGGTTGTTTCTTATTCATGTGTGCATGCTTAATACTTTAAGTATGCCAACTTATTCATGATTCTGACAATAATTGTGTGTTGGAAATAAAAATGTGGTAAAAAATATGATGACTTAACCTACCATTCAATTCACTATAACATATTCTATTATAGTTGCGGGCACTATGATCCAATACATATTTGGTTCCTTTGTAGTTATACATGCTCTAACACTTAAGGACAGATTCCATTCTTGCATATTAATGTAATAATGTCCTCAATCTATGCTAATAGATATGATTATTAATGGATCTAAGTATTTATTTTAAACCTGAAATAAGGATATGAAAGTTAGAACATGGTATTTGGAGCAGACATAAATATATTGGATATAATAATATCGTATAGGTCGGATTATCGAGCTTGCGGGTTGGGACCATCTAAGGCCCGAATCCGACCTCATAATCAATACGGGCTCATTTTGAGGCACATGGCCCGCCACTAAATTTTGGGTTCAGGTTTGGGTCGGGTTATGCGAGTCGGGTCAGGCCGGGTCCAGCCCAATGCCCAACCCTAGGGTGGAGCATTGGCCTGGGTCGATCTTGATCCAACCTACAAAAGTCCGTACCTGGCCCAAACCCAATGTAAAAATAGGTCGGATTCGGACCCTCATATTTCAAAAATATCATGCTCGGGTCGAATCAAGCCTGAACCCAATGTACAAATGGTCCAGACCCAGGCTCATATTTCAAAAATATCATACTCGGACCATATTCTACCATCTTTTAATAGTTTATAGTCTAGCAAACATTTACCATATGATATTACTAATAGGGTGGGGCATTGGGCCGGGCCGGACCAGACCCAACCCTGACCTGACCCGCAAAAGTTTGGATCCGACTAGGACTCAATGTACAAATGGACCAGGTCCGAGCCTTCATATTTTAAAAATATCATACTCAGGTCGAGCTGCTCACGTGTCCGAGTGCTCTCAAACCTGTATCAGCACACTTGAGCATAAACAGAAACATAACATAGCATAATAGAATGATGTTTTGGCCTTGCTCTATTATTCACGAAAACACATGCTCTATTTTGATATCATAACATATCATAATATAACATATCATAACAAGGTCCATTCGTCAACCTTCGCAAGGTACAAATAGAATGCCGCAGAAAGAAGTAATCTGATTTATAGTTTGGCCTTGCTTCTCTGCCTGGAGATAATCAGTGACTACCAACCAATAAAAACAAATACTTACAATTTCCACTATTATTTTATACCATTTTCCAATCCACGAAATACATCATTAGCTCACAAATAACCTCAAACACAAATACAGCTTAATGTTGAAGATGCTTCAAGTGGTATTCAACAAACAAGAACTGAAAGGCACAAGTAGACAGTCACGAGGGAAAATGAGCTCGCAGTAGCAGCCAGCTAAATTACATAAGAGAAGAAACTCACAAGTCATATCTTTACACCCATAACTCCATGCATCTCCAAGAGGACTAAACAAGTAGCAACATTAAAGTAAAAGGAACTGATTCTACACCATACGCAGTGAGAAGGATAGCATGAGAAGCTTACAAAAATAAATAAATCACAAGCCACCTTTGCAGTTCTTAAATTTAGCAGAAGCATGATGCAGCCTTTTTCCACCAACCAGAGCATTCAACAGACACTACTGCCTTTTTATTGTCCTCACCCTCCTTTGAAATAATAGAGAAGATAAAGGACAGAGCAACCTGTACAATCCCGATGCCTACAGGATTTACCTGCCATTTCTTCATGGAAAACCTTGGACAGGTTGTGGAAGAAGAAATCTCAAAATACTTCCACAAGATGTCGATGAAAGATTGCTTCTGCTAATTCAGAAAACCTTTGGTAGGTCTTGTGGTTTTCTGGCTTCTAGTCTCAAAATGCAATGCATACCAGCATATGTAATCTCATCCAAAGGATGACAAGTTGATACTCGGCATAATGGCATGTACAAACAGAATCTCTCTGAGCCTTCTGCAAAAGTGGGCCTCCACAATCATAAGTGAGCCTTAAACAGGCATGGACCTTTGTGCAAAATCAAGCAACAGCTTGCGCTGCTGTTCATCAGTGTGAGGAAGGCTTGCTCGTAAAAGTTCAATGGGCATCTCTTTCCCAATGGCTCTTGCGACCTCGGATGCAACAGCAGTATTCAATAAATGTCCGTGCATTGACTGTACTATGCTGTCGTATTTGGAAAAACAATAATCAGTCAGCAACTTGAAAAAGGCATTGAATGATTCCTGCCACAAGGCCCGATTAGACATGCTGAGATTCTGTGCAGCAAGAGGATCAGCAAGAAGTGTAGTCGCTCTATCTAGTACAGATTTCACAGCAACAGATGCTCCATCGCCGGAGGAACCTCCAATAGGTCGCAAAGGAGGCTTCTCAGAGGAGCAAACAATGGCAGCAAGGCATGCACTGATAGCAGTCAGGTCCATTCCATGCACACAAGAGGAAAGGGCACTAGCAAGACTGCTTGTTGTTTCCAATAAAGTTGCATCTGATAGTGGGCCACCAAATAGAAACCGCAGGTGACGGAAAATGGCCATGCAGATTATCCGTGTCAGATTGCTCCCAGGGGAAAGCAATCGGAGCAGACGGTGGAGGAGTTTTCGTCCCTTCGGAAGAGAAACAATACGTAGAAACACAAGATCGTCTCTTGGTGCCAGACCAATAGACTGGCCGGTTTTTTGTGGTCCAAAAGGATCAACTAAATGAAGGGATTCCACCAGCCCTTCAATAAGCACCATTCGCCGTTGCTTTAGTTGGGACCCTCCATCCAGAGGCTGGTTAAACTGAAGAATACGATCAATATCATCAACATCCAGGATAATGCAAAGGCCATCCTCAATAGTAATTCTTGCTGCAAGCATAGGTTCTTCCTCAAGAGGCTTCAGACACTTCTTCTTTGTCTCTTCATTGTCAGATGTTGAGGTTGAATCAACTTCAAGGAGCGGGCGTGGTCTGCGTACAGATGAAAAAGCGATTCTGCCAAGTGCATCTACATGAAGATAGGGATGTGGTTCACTGTTGGCACGGGTACGAGAAGGCACGTCCGAAATAGATGCAGGGCAGAAGGGGTGTCTCAGCCTTGTTCCAGATCGTTTGGCAAGACAAGCTTGATGATAGTAATCATCTACATAAGGATCATTGCCATGGGTAGCAGCATGCTGTACTCTCATAATGTTTTCTATCTCACCAGGAGACATGTATTTGGCTATAAATTTTGGCCAACCAAAATCATTTCTTTGACGACTATTATCAAAGTACTGCTGAGAAAACTGAATATTTTCTCTCCCCCTCTGTGCTAATATAGACCTTTCATCCCTCATGTCAATGATCCTACGCATTGGATCAATCTTGTTCATCATGGGTGGAGGTGGATACTGTGCATTCAACAATTGAGGATGCAAGACTGATGCATGAGGTGGAGACGGACGGAGTGGAAGAAATCTCTGTTGCTCCTGCTGGGAGAGTGCCTGAGGATTCATAAGACGGCTAAAATGGGGAAAACCATTAGGACGATTCAATTTATGTTGCAAAGCATTCGGAAATAAGCTAGGTTGGTCCATTGGAAATAAATTATTAGGGTTCAAAGGAAGATTTTGTTGATGGGAAGTGATGGGGAGTCCTGGAGGAATAAATTGATTCATATTGTTGTTAAAGTGCAGTCTGTTCTGCGCTGCCATATGAAACTGGGAAGAAGGCATGTTTGATGTGGAAAAAGGCATTTGTAGATTAGCAGAGTCAGGAGAAATCGTTGGTTGGAGTCTTTCACGAGGTGATGCATATGGCCCGCCACCAGGTGGAGGGTATGAAGTAAGCATAGATTTCGGAACAAGGATCGGTTCACTCAAGTTAGTCCCCTGCTGTTGTTGGGGAAATGTAGATGTTCTTTGAAGTGCCTTGGTGTCTTCTACAAAGGCTGAAGATTGTTGTTGAGACTCCCATATTTTCTGGGCTCTATCAGCCTCTAATATTTGTTGCTCCAGCCAGTCGGAAGTATCAGCTTCTTCTAACCAGTCTGTACTAGAAGAACATGGACGAAGATTATTCAGTGATGCATCCATATAAAAAAAATTAATGAATGACATTTTTCTAAATAAAAAGAATGCAATAGGCACATGCAAAACTAGTGCTTACTAAATAAAGGGTTTCCCTCCTCTTTTTTGAGTCAAAAATGGGGAAAACATGCGTAGGTGTCCACCCCAAGGATTTTATTCAAGAGATAATGAAACCAAATATCACAAAATCCAACAGGACTCGAGAGTCTTTGCATGGTGAACCACATTCTCTACATAGAACAATTCGGTCCTGAAAGTAACACCATTTGGAACCATCCAAAGCGTCTAAATCACCGGAACAGGCAAAAACCTCACTATTTAAATGGAAACAAGAGTTAAAAAGTGATTCCCAAAAGTTGGTTTGGCAGACCACATCTAATCAATCCTAACCCAACACCATCCACACCTCCTTGGCCTTGCTGCAGTTGAAAAAAAAAATATCGTCGATTGTTTCTTATCGTCACTGGAAAACACACAAGAGCTATCCACGCCAAGGAACATAAAACAAATGTTGAAAGGAAAATAAATCGAATTTCTTTATGAGTAGGATGTGCTTCATGCATTGACTAAGTAACTAGATGGAGGTCCTAACACCAAGAGTACATGTTTGGACTGGTCTCATCCACCAGACTACGCCTAGACAACACAGTAATTTTTTTAGAAACTAGACAACACAGTCTCGTTTTTGCTTAATGAGCATTGTGCCATAAACACAATGCTTAAAATAAAATATAGGCACCATTTTGATTTACCATATCCTAGATAACAATGGTCTAGCAGTAGTGCAGTGTGCCTACCATCCAAAAGAACAAGGTTCAAATCCCTCTTTGTGAGGGTTGCATTATGTAGCCGACAGTTAATGTAAAATAGGTGGATCTTTCAACATTGATTTGAGCAAAAATCCATGTAGCTGACTAAAGTGGCACTACTTAAAGTGAAAGAAGGCTTCGCCATTTTATATCCTAGATAACAATAACTCATGTGATCTCTTCTTACGACAACCAAAATATCACAATATTTGGTTTCTTTTTTGGCAAAATACTAAAAAATTAAGGAATCTCTTTATTGCTATCTAAAATATTGATGGTAATGATTTTTTTTTAATAAAAGGTTGTGGGTGCAAGGTAGGGCGAACCTAAAGCGATTATACAATTAACTACAAAGCAAGTTCTAGAGACCAAGCCTTAAAATCAAACTTGATAAGTTAAATTACATTCTCTGATATCTTTCCATACCAAAAACAAGCCCATTTCTCATCGACATATCGCCCATAAGACAACAAGGGGTCGTAACATCCACCTGAGAAGAGAAGCACACAAACTCGAGTCGAGAGAGTCCTGGAATCTTGTAGAACTTATGCGATCATCCAACCCAACCCCTTTTTTTTACAAGAAAATAGGGTGCGCCCCCAAGTCAGGAGTCACTGCATATTCCAACCCAACCCTTGCGACATTATTCTATGCTTCCTTGGAGCAAGCGCAAATAAAGAAGAGATGATTTACATTACATCCTCAAATGCGTAGATGCACCTTGGACAAATAACATATTTGTTGAGAAGTATTTTGGCTCTATAACTTCCTATTACTAGACAACCCCTACCGAAGTAGCCAAAGAAAGACTTGCGACGACAAACTGGAATTTCTCAATATTTTATGTCCTAAGGCTATCTGAGATCGAACACCAAGAGTAATAATGAGTGTCATACAAGTTTTTTCACATCGAAAATGAACCATTACCCCATGTCTAGTAGTCATGACACATGGACATCGATCGGGTCTTCTATCTTAGTAACTTGTGGAAACGGCGGGCCAAGGTTCAGGAAAGCGGTATGCGTATGCGTTCGGACAGGTCACTAAATAACGCTTAAGTGGTATGCGGGGGAATATGCAGGGTATTGGCGGTTCTATGCGGTTTCCTATATTTTTATTTAAAAATAAATAAATATATACAAAAGTGACTATAATAGAACTAAATTTATGTATAATCGTGGTCCAACAGAACATATAAGAAAAATAACTTTCATATAAAAGTCAATACTTCAAGTCTTCAATAGAAAAGTTAGAACACATGATAATTAACAACAATCACCAAAATATGGAAGTATCTGAAAGAAAACTGAAATTCAAAACAAATAACATTAGCAAAAGTACTAATTAAGATAACATAAGAAAAATGAAATGTTCAAGCGACAATATTCTACTAAGTACAAAGCAATTCTAATCTAGTCATCATCAAATTCCACTGCGATATTATCTTCATCTTCACTCTCTTCATCGGACATGAGTTCTTCCTCATTCAAACTCGGCAATGAGGTTGAACTAGTAGCATGCCTTTGGCTTCTTCTTTGTGAACCAAAACTTCAGCGCCAGTTGCATCAGCCACTAAGTTCACGTCAACCCCGATCCTTGGAAAACTTCATCATCTCCTTCATCAACTTCACCAATCCAATCTCGCAAAGGTTCTATCATTTGTGGTAAATGGATCAGTTCGTTTTTCATATGGCGATCCCTCAACTTGGCGTTGAATCTGACATACACCAAATCATTTAATCGCTTGAATTCAAGCGTGTTCCTTTTCTTCGTATGGATCTACAAAATCACCATAAATATATCATTAACCACCCCATTAATGATGTGTAGCATGTGAGATGTTGGCGCCAATTTTTTAACTTTATTGCCTCAAAAGCGCTCCAACCGAGGAAGAAGCTGTCAACCTTAAAACTTTAATTACTATTTCCTTCAAGAAAAAATAGTTAATAATCGTTAAACATATAAGTCTATTAATTCTAGTGAGAAATTATACCTAGATTGAAATCATCATCAATGATTGACCTTTGTCTGATAGAGACAAATTCCTAAGTAATACCTTGGATTTACTTGAATCCCTAGGTATTACGACATGCTTTTTTATCTGATAGCTACAGACGTGTCGCATATTAAACATGCGACACTCGTATTATTTTTTTACCTAGGAACTACAACCGTAGCGCATATTCGATATGCGCTATTTGTAGCGCATGTCGAATATGCATTATCCCGCCCCAATAAACCTCGAGATTTCCAAAAAACCCTCCCACGCCTCATTCATTTTATGGCCGCCACCCGACTCCCTCCTTATAGCCCCACGACTGTTGCCTCCTCGTCACCGCCAAACCCTCGTTTTGGACCCCCTAAGTCCCGCCAAGAGGTCCTTTTTCGTATCTTCCTTCTACATTGCCGCCCTAGCCGTCGCCACCTCTCACTAGGGCGCACCTTTTGTTGCATCCATTGAGATTTGGTAACTTTTTTTTGGAGATTAGATATAAGTTATATAATATGCGTATTTATCTTCATTTCATGATTGTATAGTTTTGACGTGTACGTTGCGTCACGTATTAGGTCAGGATGGAGTCGGTATATTGTATGTTTCATTTGAAGGGTACGCTTATTAGCTCTTCGACGACCAATGTACGTGGGTTTGGATTAATGCCTAATATGACATTCAATGAGATGTTGAACTTAGCTTACCCTTACCGTAAGTTCAACCTAGATGTCAATAGTCAAAAAAATCCAATTACTATATCGCATCCCTCGGGCCTAGGCGAAGAGCCATCATTTTCGTCTATCGTCGATGATGATGGCGTGCAAGGAGTTTTTGTGTATGCTCGGACCATTGGGAAATCGATGCCTGACAATATTGTTGAATCTGTATCGGTGAGCGGAGTCCACAATGTTATCACCGGCACGGGACCCTTTGTTGTCCCTAGCACACAACTCTCCTTTGTCCCTAGCACACAACCATTCTCTGATACTAGCAATGATGTGCCTATAACACAGCCATGTACAGATCAGGAATGGCGCATGAATGAATCTCTGCTGAGAGAGGTTAATCATGATTTGGATAACTTCATCCCTTGGAGAACCAATGATGATCTTGAAGAAGATAGTGATGAAGATATTGAAGATAATGTGGTAAATGAGAAGAACCGAGTTGATGAACAAAGCACTCAATAGATTGTACCCTGTCTACCTTTTTTTGGGGTGAGAGGATCAAATACTCGTTCAATCTATGAGGATGACATTCGAAAGAAGTCTGTACTTGATGGCCTCGTTGACGAAATACGCAAGGGCGAAACCTTCAAATGTAGAGAAGATTTGATTTATGTTGTAAAGCACCTCATCCTGGCACACTACGACTTTATTGTCAAAGAATCCACCAGCTTGATATGGTCGGTTTTTTGCACACACAGATCAAATGAATGTATTTGGTATTTACGAGGTCATATTAGAAAATTTGATGGTCTGTGGGTAGGGATGAGCATTGGGCTCGGCTGGGCCCAGCCCGGCCCAAGCCCAAACGAACATTGGGTCGGGCTTAGGCCTAATTTTTAGGCCAGAAATTTTCTTGGTTCGGGCTCGGGCTTGGCCCAGCCCGACCCGAAGAGGGCCCGAACCCATCCCATATCCTACATGTATGGAAACTCCCACCTGTCATGCACACTATGTTCGTGTATCCTATCTTCATACAATGTTTATAAATAAGGAAAGTCATGTGTGGGACATATGAGTTGATGATCATTGTATTTTTTCAAAATTATTTTTTCTTAATTAGTTTATGTCTTAGATTCTGGTGGTTATTCTTGAATTTTTAGTGTTTATTTTTTCTATTATAATGTTTTCTATTATTGAACCTTTACCCAATACGAGCATTATACCCATTTTTTTAACATGTAGTGCATGGTGCACATGTTATTGTTAACTGTGTAAACTTGGTTCGCTCTTTCAATTTCTGTAATGAGAGACGATTGTGGTATATAACATTGAGTGGACTTTTATAAAATGAGAAATCATCTCCAGTAGAATTGAGTTTTAGTTGTTTCACAAGTATTATGGCATATGTTTTAAACAATTTTAGCTCGTCTCACTTGAATTGAGATTGACTTTAAACACAAACTCAAAGTTAATAATATATAATGGGTTAAGATGGGCCGGGCCTAGGCTTGGGCCGAACCAAAAAAAAATTTGCGGGCCTAGGCCCGACCCAAGGCCTGAAGTTTTTAAGTGGGCTTGGGCCCTTCAGGACCCGACCCAGCCCGGCCCATGCTCATCCCTATATGTGGGTGATCTCTAAGATTGTTGGGTCGCACACTTGTATAAACCCTACAGTTAATCAGGATCATCCTCAATTAGACTACAAATTCATGTCCAAATCACTGCAATCTCTGGTAAGGGATGACCCTAATGTTCGGGTATCGAGTTGCAGGGCTCACATCCACGAGAAGTACAACTACTGGGTTACCAAGAAAAGGGCATGGGATGCTCGAAAGAAAGCAATCGGAATAATATTCGGTGATTGGAAGAAGTCTTACGCCAAAATGCATTATCTATTGCACGCAATGAAGGCGGCCATACCGAGAACCGAAATTGACATCGAATACAACGGTCATCCAGATCCTCGGAAACCTCATTGCCGTAGATTTCAACGATGTTTTTCGGCATTTGACCCTCCCATTGAGACATTCAAATATTAACGCCCTTTGATTAGTATTAATGGGACCCATTTGTATGATAAGTACAAAAAAAATTGCTCATTGCATGCGGGATTAATGGGTTTTCCGTATTGAGCTAACACATCCGCATGATCTAGAATACTCTGGGATGTTGAGATGGGGATCCGACGTTCTTGCATATCTATATAGGCATCTCTGCTTAGCGATAGACATGACGACCGAAGAGATTGGAGGCTCGGTCATATTGCTTCCACTGTGGGCATGGGAACATTTCCCCCACATTGCGCCTGTAATTAGGGAAACAAGACATTGGCACGGACGCCCGTTAGGGGTGCGTTGGGCAGCGGCATTCGCGCATCGTCGACAGCCAACACACGTCGTGAGACCATACCGCGATGCTTTTGACATGCAATCACCGGAACAGGTAAATATGCATCTACACATTGATTCAATTTCTGAACATAAGCTACTAACGTAAATATAATTTTTCCTTGTAGGTGTTGTGGACGCCTTATAACGATGACATCCTTACAAATCTACCTGACAACTGTCTTGAAGGCGAAAGCATTTGGAGGGCTAGGGTTCATTGATATACTTCCACATTGTGGAGTATTATTTTTCGGACCAATTTCTGAGACAATTTGGCGACAGCCAAAACATTCCACGCTCTTTCTTTACCTTTCAGGACCTCCACGCTATCGACTTGAGGGGAAAGGTGCATGTTGATTAGAGGTTGATGCATTGGTTGTACATAAGTCAGTGGGATGATCGGGAAAATAGAGTCGTTAATCTCGACCAATCCAATGGGATCTTAGCGACTCCAGCCTACGTCGATTGGTATAGGAGCATTACGAGAAGATTTGTTGGTCGGTAGGAGCAACTTTGGCCAGCAACGTAAGTGCACTGATCAACTTTGTTGTAATTTGTTTCAAGAAATATCCTTAAAAATAATCAATATCTATTTTTCTTTTGGATGCAGCTCACCAGGTGGGGACGCATATACGATACCGAATACGAGGAATGCCGGGAGATTGCGGTACAAGCAAAAACAGAAATGGAGCAATGGTTGGCATTTCAATTTGCAGATGCAATAACGATATACAAGGAACATGCTGATGTGGCACAGGCGAAGGCTAGACCTGGAAGGGCTAGAGGAAGAAGAAGAGGTCGGGGAAGAGCACGTGAACCGCCAGCTGTACCTGTGGACGATGATGAAGTCGCGGGGGCAGATGAGGATCTTGCATCCCCGGTAGCGGAGAGCGAGTTCGTCAAACCAGCTGTCAAGCGACCACGTGATGGCATGCCAACTCCGCGGGCACCGATGAGGCAAGGCATGGATGCTAGAGATACGCAGATCACCAATGCCAACTTTTGACGAAGACAGTGCAGGACCCTTGCAAATAAGTGCGATAGATGACACAAATCGTTTGTTACCCTTTGATCTGCGTGATACAATGAGGACGTATCAACGGAGAAAAAGGCGTTGAGTTGTAAATTTCTAAGTTGTACTAATGTGTAGTTGTTCTTGTGAGCCAATTATGTTAATGTATAACATTGTGGACAATTTAATTTAAGTAATTTGTGTCGATGTGTTTGTGCATCACTATATTAATTTTGTGAATGTGAATGTATGTGAATAAGTTTGTCAATTATGTGCATGTGCAGATCATAATTCCATAGAAGTATTGTTTTTGCATGTTAAAATGCAAGTTAGGTGGAAGTTCCTGAAAATGATGCATACCCAGCGGTAATGTTGGAATTCCTGGACAATTAGAGGGTTATGCTCATATAGCGCATGTTGAACATGTGTTACATGTGAAACTTCATGGAATTGTTCCGGGAATGTTACAGGAAGATGAGCATATAACGCATGTTCAATATGCATTATATGTGAAACTTCCAGAAATTATTCCGGAATGTTAGGAAGATCACCATATAGCGCACGTCTAACATGCGTTATATGTAAAACTTCATGTAATTGTTCCGGGAATGTTACAGGAACGTTCTCATATGACGTATGTTCAATATGCGTTATATGTGAAAGTTCCTGGAAATCGTGAGGTTTATCGGGGCGGGATAACGCATATTCGACATACGCTACAAATAGTGCATATCGAATATGCGATACGCTTGTAGTACCCAGGTAAAAAAATAATAATACGGGTGTCGCATGTTTAACATGCGACACGTCTGTAGCAATTAGATAAAAAAAATTATGTCGTAATATCTGGGGATTTAAGTAAATCCAAGGTACTACTTAGGAATTTGTCTCTTGTTTGATAGCCAAAGGTTTGCCAAATGATCCTTCTGTCCCTTCATATAAAGACAACTCCTTCCTAGTGATGATATCTTGGATCTCTAAATCATGATAGAAAATATCCATACAATCCAAGAATCCCTTCAGAGCAAGGCCTTCCCTCTAGATTTGAGCATTGTCCCTATAAAAAAAAGTAGGGATTCAAATAATATGCAGCAAGGTGGAGGGGACTATCCAGTCTTCCTTTTGCCTATGAGTCAATGGCATCAACAAAATATTTGTAAGATGCTTCGACATCTTTGAAAATGCTCATAATCTATTTTTTAGCATCTTGAAACTCACTGTATACAAACCCCATAGCCCTCCTATCTCCATCAACAATCCGCAGAACATGTACCAACGAAGAAAAGACTTTCAATGTCAATGACAGTTGACAAATGAAGGTCTCAAAACTATGGTTGAAGCCATTTCGCCCTTCCTGATCTTGTACCATTCACAAGCTCTCCATTCATAAGAAGAAAACATAAGTCTCAACTTATCCTTCTTCTCCATCACAGATTGCAAAGTGAGATATGTGGTAGCAAATCTTGTTGTTCCCGGCCTCACTATCTCACCCTTTGCATAAATTGTCTCATCAAGCTCAATGTTTTTGCATGAATGTATATGAAGGCAGTCAATGTCCTTGCCTTTGTGATGGCAGTTTTCACTTTCGATTCTTTACCGATCTCTTCTAGCATGAATCGATGCGATGTGCTGCACAAGAACTCCAGAATATCCGTGGGAACTTTGTTCTCAAAATTCTGTCAGCAGTCATATCAGCAGATGCATTGTCTGTCACTACTTGGACTACATTGCCAGGCCCAACTTCCTCAATGGACTTATCCACTAAGGAAGCAATGTACTCCGCGGTATGAGAATCTGCAGATGAGTCAATAGAATTCAGAAAACTAGTTCTAAGCATGCAATTGATACAAATATTCATTATGCTCCTTTCTCTCCCATCAGTCCATGCATCAGTTATAATGGAACATCCAGAAGTCTTCCAACTACCACGATGCGTTTGCAAGAACTCTGTTGTTTCCTTAACTTGTTCCTTCAAAATAGTTTCTGTTTTTTAGAAACCTTCAAAAGAGTTTCTATTAGCTCATAGTACGTTGGAGGCTTGTACGACCTCCAATACTGTCCAATTGCTTCGTACATTCGAAGAAATGAGTCACTTTTGACAACATTAAAAGCAATGTCATTGTCATAAAAGTACTTTGCCATAAATGAATTCACGTGTGCATGTTCCTCCTTGGCAAAGGTATCTTTGATTGAGGATTGGCGGAGAGTCTTCGCTGGTACATCTTCTACTGAAGTTCGCAGCCTTTTCCCATCCCTCTCTTCATCAGTCAAGGGTTGATTAATCTTGATGGAGACTTTCCCTTGAATTTTTTTCATCCTCGAGGTCTTCTCATTCCTTTTCACTTTAATTCCTTCCATGTTGTCCATAATTTCTTTCTTCACCTCAGGAGACACCTTGGGACAAGATGATGTATTGCCTTTAATGTGAGCCAAATGTTGCTTCATGCGATTGATCCCTCCTTTCACAACCTTCCGACACAATCGACAAGTGACCATGCTCGGGCTACTCAGATTCTCTAGAAAAGCATACTTCTATCCCGGATCATTAGAACTAGGAGGAACAAAAAAACTTCGATGTATCGTTTCTCTGAATAGAAGGCTCACTTGCAGTTCCAGGCATAGGAGAACCGCTGTTATATGGTAGTCTAGAGACCATAATTGTCTGGCATTCAATCGTAATTATAAGATAAAAATATCAACAAAAAAAGTTTAATATGCATATTCAAATAAGAGTTTTAGCCTTTTAAACAAACAATTGTTTAAAGAATTATGCATGAACAAAAAAGTGTAATATGCATTGCATACTATCCTTATTGTCCAATAAAGTTTGTCGGCCCAAAAAAATGATGGATGTGGTGTCATTGACATTACAAGTCTCAGTAACTCATTCCTATCGAAAAATGATGGATGGGCATGATTGTACATGCCTTCAAATACTGATATATATTCAATCAGAATGCGAAGTAACTGGTCATGCAAACATTAATCCCAAAATGTTGGAAGATGACCAACACGCCTCAATAACTCATTCTTATCGAAAAATGATGGATGGGCATGATTGTGCATGCCTTCAAATACCGATATATATTCAATCAGAATGCGAGGTAATTGGTCGTGCAAACATTAATCCCAAAATGTTGGAAGATGACCAACACGCATTGGAAGATGCAAAGATGTTCGATTATGTTATCACAAAATGGTCAGTGAATTATATGCATGAAGTATTTTGTGAAGCGATGACCTAAAGCAGTGAATAATCCCACTATCTAAAATTTATCTTCTACTATTTTAGAAGTCCTCTTTTTCTGTTTTATACACATAAGCATTACTGGTCTTGTGATGACCAAAAGCAGTGAATAATGTTTGAAGACCAGTCAATGATAGATACATTTAATTATAGACCAGTTAATATTGTTTAATACACTTTCTGTATTAAAAATAAAATAAAAAATTAAAATTATTGAAAAAAATGAAAATGCAATCCTTGAACCATCGCACAGTGACGACGGAGTGGGATGCCGTAGAGGCACTGCAGGTAGCCTGGTACTTTAGGATGCGGTGGAGGAGCAGGGTGGCGGCGGAAGAGCTGGGAGGAGGCAAAGGAGCCGGAGGAGGCAAAGTAGCTGTCAGGAGGCGGAGGAGCTGTGAGGAGGCGACGAAGTAGGAGAGGGCAGAGGAGTTGTGAAAGAGGAGGAGGACTTGTAAGGAGGCGGAGGAGATGGGAGGAGCCAGAGGAGGCAAAGGAGGCAAAGGAGTCAGGAGGAGGCAGAGGCGTTGGTTGGGGGCGGAGGCTCTCGAAGTTGCAGGGAGGGTACGCCTTGGAAAACCTAGGCCGATCGAGTACCTGGGGAATAAATCGGTAATTGGACCTATGGGGATCCGATAACGAAGGTTGATGTCCTGAATGATCGAACGGACTGCTTATGCGGCCACATAGCCCGCATATGCGGTCCGCTCATGTGCTTGGGGCGCATAGTGCAACGATTCACTTATGCGGTGCGTATGTGGGTCCGCACATGCATATGTGGCCGCTCAGAGCGCATTCGTGAACACTGTGTCAGGCTCATGATTCTAAAAAATCTATGATAAATGGGAGTAATCAGTGGCATTGAGTTGAATTGTCTATCTCCTGGAATCTGGAGTTGCCACTATTGCATCATAAGTGTTCTCAAAGGCACTATCGGCTAGACGAGAGGGATAATCAAACTTTTGCCAACAATGCTCGAACAGACGATCCAACGACAACAGTAGATGCATTGTGGGTACTACGGAGTAGTAGTATCTCTTCCACAGCCACGACCCAAGTCACAACCACGACTTAAGTCACGTCTCGACCGCGGCCAACATCACAATCTTGGCCACCTAAAATCTTTGTCATCCTCGCTTAAATGATGCTAAGTGAGTAAAATAGCGAGAGGTAAAGTAAAAGGCCGACCAGTAGATGACTCCAGTTCCAAGAGACAACCAAATATAGTCTCCATCGATGACAGAGTGTCACACATCGGAAATTACTCTGTCATTGCTTGATATAGGATGCAATACAAAGATAAAGCAATACACATGCCAGTTAAATTTCTCATGCACCTATTTGGTGCAACATATATGTTGAAAAATCACAAATTCCTCACACAGGCTAGTTAGATACATGTAGTACTCGACGAGAGTAAAATTGCCCTAAGGCAGATCAAATATGCATGTAGATGTCGATTAGGCGAGACTTCGTTGTCTTATGTGAGTAGATATGTTCCAAGTCATCCTACATCTCCTTGGTTGTATCCTTGTAGAGCAGATTCGCAATAATGTGTGGTTCGACACTATTAGTTATCGAAATGATGACCTAGTAGTTGCCTTCGAGCCATGTGTCGTAGTCTTTATCCATCTCTTCCGAAGGATCTTTCGTCATAATATAGATTTTCCATTGACCACCGATGAACAAATTGAAAGAACAAGACCAGAGCACGAAGTTTCTGGTGCCCTTAAGTTTGATAGAAGTGTCTTGTGACATCACGGATGGCGTAATGTACAAGAGCTTTATCATAATAGGAAGAGATACCATTGTGGTCAGACAGAGAGATCAAGAAAGTAGTTTTGTGCCCTAGTACTCATGCATGTGCGTGCAGGAGCGATGAAATCATGATAGACTACAGATTGTGGGGGTCCTCTACAAGGATGCAAAAAAAAATCTAACGGCAGGTTAAACGCATGCAATGCTCACCGCATCGTTTAATCAAAAACGGGTCCCTAAACAGGCAGGCCACATAAACGGCCTTAAACGATCTTAAACGGGCTTCTCAAGACATGGATAATCCATTATCCATGATGGATTTACTTTTTTCAAAGGATCGCCATTATCCATGGCTTTTATGTTGTCTATTTCGATATTTGGGTATGAATTCTAGTTGTCTATTTTGAAATTTGGATGAAACATTCCTTGAATTTGACAATATTTGATATGTATTATGAATCTATGATTATTTTTCTTATTTATTTATACTTTTTTAATTAATTATATATATGTAATAATTTTTTATTAATTAAAAATGCAAAACTGCATAACCCGTTTAATTTTCGTTTATACTCCTGTATATTGTTTAATCAGTAATTAGTGACCCTACCAACTGAATACCAGATACCGTTTTTTGCAACCTTGGTCTTCGGGACCCTGGCGGCAGCTCAAGTAGGGTAGAGATGCTTTAGCCACGTTTTGATCAAGGAAAGGCCCCTCAGCAGCAGACTGAGGTGCTTCGATGGCAACGTAGATCAGGGAGAGGTGTCATGCACAAGTGCTAGAGGCGCAACAGTGGCACCCAAGTAGTGGCTGGCACCTTCCACAGCAAGCTAAGGCCTAAGGCAATGTCCTGATGGTGGCAAGGACCTTCCACATTGATGTTAGTACTTGATGCGATGACGCAATAGACACAGGAAGGATGGGCAGTAGACTTGAAGAGCCTCGACGGCGACAGGGCTGCAACAGTCGCATGGGAGGGCTTAGATGATCTTTCAAGGCATCGGCACAAGTGTCATAACCGTGCGTGGGGAGGCAAGGGTGCCCGGTGTGGGACCCTAGAGAAAGGAGGACCCACAAAAGTGTGACTAATGGTAGCGATGGGAGTTAGGTTAGAACACCATCAAGGACCGCTGCTTTAATACCATATGGAGAAGAGAATGAATTAATGTGTCTTATTCCATGGGTCTAGGGTTTCTAATATAGTACGAAACCCTAAAGAGCAAAAAAAGAGAATTGCATACCCCGAAGGGTTGCATGGCTCAATAAATAAATATAAAATAAAAGGGTTTTTTATACCCATAAACCTAAATAATTTCGTAATTACAACCATAATCTTGTATAATCATGAATTACACAAGAAACCTCAGATAGTCCCTCCGTCTCATACATATGACCCTCCGTTAATTTTGCAGTTAACCCACCCATATTATTGGATTAATCTAACCATCGTCTATCCAATTCCTATTAAAAAATTAAAAAAATAAAAAACCCTCCACTCCTCCCTCAAGGCCAGCCAGGCCCCCTCCCTCCAAGCCCAGCCAACGACACCCTCACCCCCCCTCCAGCCCCTCCGTCGTCAAGCGAGTGATAGAATAAGAGACCCATCGCAGTATTCACAAGGCAGTACCACCACCTCCGCTTCATTCTCTCGTTGGGGTCGACTCTTTGAAGATGAAGGAGCGCATCTTGCGGGAGTCCCGTCAAGTACTGTCTGTACGAAGAATTGGCTGAATTCACCAGGAGTTCACAAGGAAATCAAGTCGATTTATCTAACTTGCTTCCCTTACATTCATATTTGATGCACAAACTGTTGCAGCAGAATGGCATGTCAATCGTGATTGAACCGGGACTCATCAATAATAAAGAATCATCCCTTCTTTTTGTCGCCCCAGTGATCGATCAAGGAATGATTTCACTCGAAATTCTCGCAGACGATTTTATGAAGCATTATGTCAGTGATATCGATTCCAATATTTACTTCGCTACAGAAGATGGTATGATCTTGTCGCAAAGAGGCTTCTACTTAACATATGTTTCCGATGGACATCACTTTGTTCTGCAAGAAGCAATCAGTTGCAAACGAGGCACGAAGAACAATTGGCCGTCCATATGTGAATTTGATAAATCTAAATGTGAACGATGCGTTATATGCTATCCATTATGCTTCAATTAAACTCACTACGAACTCGTTGGTATGATTCATATGACACAAATCCTTTTCTTAGAATTTCTCAGTGATTTCTGGATACTGAACTGTGATTTTTTTCAGGTACTTTTGCTCGTTTTACCTTGTAATGACATCATTCGACGAGGCCATCAGATGGGTATCATTGCGTCGATTGTTTTGTCCTCAAAGATTCTGATAACCAGCCTCGTGAACTCGGTTATGTATCATTTCGCCAGAAGATATCTAAAAAGAACATCTTTCCTTCACGCGTCACTGAACAAATATAAGGAAAACGCTAACATGCGGAGAGGAAGAGGATGAACAAGAGTCTAGTGTTTGCTAGCGCCAACCATGATGGGTGTGCATCCCTCACGGGCAATACTGGGTTAATCGAGCTCTGACGATCTCCCCCCACCCAAGCATGTCGCCCCCCTCCATCCAGGCCAACCGCCCCACCTTCCAGGCTCGTCGCCACCCCTCCAGGACAGCCATTGCCTCCCCCCTCCTCCTCCTCTAGGTTTGCATCCTCCTTCCCATACTTGCGGACCAACTCCCTCTTCCTCTGCCCCACCCCATCTTCTCTAGCCTCGACTTCCTCGACCACCCCTCCTTTCCAAAGGAGTCCTCCTCGGCCATCGATGGGCAATGGTGGAGGAAGTCGCAGGTCATGTTGAGGCGAAGGTGGGAGCAGAGGTCGAGGGGGAGAGAATGGAGTAAAGGAGATGGGAGGGGTGTAGACGCATCAAGTAAGAGAGATATAAGGCATGATTTGTAAATAAGGTTAAGCATTGGGAATTTTGACTTTTTTTCTAACGGAAACCGTCAACCATAACAACATTCTAAACAAAACATAACACATGATTATGTAATGTAAGAGTAAAGCATTACTCGGAGTTTCTCATGTAATTCACGATTACGCAGGATTATTATTATAATTACGAAATTATTCAGGGTTATAGGTTTAATAAACTCAAAATAAATAACTCTAATGCTCATGTAAAGGAGTCAGCGACAAAGTTTTATTAGATGTTGATTCAATTAAACATAAATAGTTTCAAATGTATACTTACTCGCAACTATTCAATTCCTACAATTGTAAGCATAAATAAATTCGTTCCAATCATTTTGAGAGTGTGAACGAAATACTTTAAGTTACTTTCATTGGCCACATTAATTCTTTTGTGTTTCAATGTCTAAACAATTAATTGTATGTATACAACCATCTAATAGCGGCTCTTCTCCAACTTCTAAAAGTAATCCACGTGTAGAAACTACTCCAAGCATGACATTGGAGTTTTTTATTCCCCTTGGCATCCGGAATGGAAGTCTGCTTATTAGTGAATCTAAGTAATCACGATAAAGTTTTATATCGAAAGGTTTTGAATGGAGGGATCACGCACATGAAACAACAGTGAGGACAATATATAAGAAATAAAAATGAGAATGGAGAAAACTTCGAAGATGAAGGAGCTTCAAGAGCATGCATCCATCAAGAATACCCCACCCTCAACAATTACATGAGAAAAGAAGGGAAAGAAAAGGGCCTTCAACTTTAGGACAAAAAACAAATTAGTCCATTGGAAATATTTCTTTCAAGAATGACGTTCAAGAATGACATCTCAACTCAATTCTTTTAATACAAGCAGTTGAATGGAGCATAAACTAGTAGATAAAGATTCCAGAACGACCGAAGTGGTTAATCAATGATGGATAACTGCAGTTGACTGTTAAGTTAGATTGCAGGATGTGTTTTCTTCTTCTGCGAAATTTGTGCGAACTGATAAAACGTTGGAATTATGTACTCGTACTCTTTCCAATTATTATCCGAGGGATTATTCATCAAACATCGTATGCCTATACTTCCCAGCAAAATGGTTTTGCAGAGAGGAAGTATCGTCATTTGCTTGATGTTACAAGAACTCTTCTCATTCATAGTTGTGTTCCGCATTCTTTTCTTTGGGTGATTTTGTTCTTACGGCATGCTATCTTATTAATCGCATGCCCGTGTCGGTCTTGAGTGAGAAAATTCCCTTCTCTCTTACCTTTCCTAGGAAAGAATTGTTCTCACTTACTCCTTGTGCGTTTGGCTCGATCGCCTTTGTCCACTAGTTGTCTCAAGGTATTGACAAGCTCTCTCTTAGAGCAGTCAAGTGTATCTTTGTCGGGTACTCCATGACACAAAAGGGTATAAATGTTATGACCCAATACGCAGGAAGTACTATGTTAGTGCTGATGTCACCTTTTTCGAATCCATGATGTACTTTTCTGCTACAGGTGATCGGTTGACTTCCTCGCATCTACATGCCACCACCATCATCACCTCCTTCACCATCACCACCACCTCCACCCCCTTTTATGGCTCCAGTCCCACTGTTGCTTCATCACTAAATCTGTCGGCATGCTTTTGCTCATGGTCGCAGCTCAGCACGCATGAGGTATATTCTAAATACATAGTTTCTAATGATGGGTCTGAAGGTCTGCCTTAGCAGTATACTTTACAGGGGATAGACGTGGAGGTGGATGATCTGGACTTACCTATTGCGCTTCGGAAGCAGAAGCGTAGCTGTGCATCATATCCTTTAGCATTCATGGTCTCCTTCGATCGCTTGACTGGGGAATTCAGGAAATTTGCAGTTGCATTGTCTGTCGTGTACATTCCACGGAATTATCATGAGGCCTTGAAGGATAGTCGACGGCGATTAGCTATGGAAAAAGAGATGACCGCATTGCAGTCACATGGTACTTGGTGCTTGGTTCATGCTCCTGCCAGAGCATATGTCGTCAGTTAAAAGTGGGTGTTTACTGTTAAACACCGTGCAGATGGGAGTCTGGATCGTTACAAAGCCAGACTGGTTGCTCGTGGATTTACTCAAACATATAGCGTGGATTACCTAGACACATTATCCCCAGTGGCTCGTCATTCTACTCTATGTATTCTTCTTTCTGTTACGGTGATACGTGACTGGCCTCTCTTCCAGCTTGATGTTAGAAATGCCTTTTTATATGGGGATCTACAGGAAGTCTACATGCAGCAGCCTCCTGGGTTTCTTGTTGAGGGGGAGTATCTGCAGGTTTGCAGACTTCATAAGGCAATTTATAGCCTTAAACAGGGCAGGGTCTAGGGTATGGTTTCAGAAGCTCTCGGATTTGATTGAGAAGCAGGGTTTTCAGAGATCGAATGCAGATCATTCTTTGTTTGTAGAGGCACGGTGATGATGTGCAGGGGATAAAAAGGGCTAAAGAATTTTTGGGCCGACAATTTGTGACTAAGGATCTTGGCACCTTAAGATATTTCTCGGGATTAGAATTTGCTAGAAATCAACAAGGTCTTGTGATAACCCAACAGAAGTATATGACAGATATGCTAGTTGAGACAAGAATGATTGGATGTCGGCCAACTGTCACTCTAGCTTTGCAGGATGTCCTAAGGATAGAAAGTCCATTTCTAGCTTTGCAGTTTTTGTTGGTAGCTCTCTTATCTTTTAGAAGAGTGAAAAGCAAACTATGGTTTCCACATTCAGTGTTGAGTCTGAATATAAGGCTATGGCACAAGCTAGTACTGAAATGATATGGGTTCGAGCTATACTAGCAAATTTGCATATAAATGTACCTATTCCTATGTAGCTACAATGTGATAACCAAGCAGCCCTAATCATTGCAAACAATCATGCATTTTATGAGAGAACCAAACTGCAGATATTTTCACTAAGGATTTGCTCAGAGAACAATTCCAGAAATGCCCATCCAAGTTGAGCATGATTGACATCTATGCTGCATCTTGAAGGAGAGTGTAGAGTTATATTTATGTCTTTGTATTGTTTTCTTATTTGTTTGTTCTTCTGTCTACTATATGTAATTTACCCATAGGTCTCTCCCCTATATAAGAGCGCATAGGGTTCAAGGAATAAACAAGCTTTTCATTTTTCCCAACAATATATAGGTGATACTATATCCTTACGAGTTTTGAAAAAATGGTATTTTCTGCGTATATAAATGTTGTTGGATTAAAAATATGTTTCATATTGTTGGATTAAAAACATATAATAGCAAAAATACTTTACAGATTAGCTTAAATAATGTCAGATTAAAAATATGCTTCATATTATTGGATTGAAAACATATAATAGCATAAATATTTTATAGATTAGTTTATATATGATATAAATATACTAAAGGTATATATTTAAAGTTTAATGGGGCTGCCCCCGCGCTATTTTCGATATTTTTTATTTTTTTAAAAAAATATCGCTCCTATATGTCATTCGAATTTCGTCAGAAACATAGACTCCTACGGCCTCCATCGAGACAGTCATTTTTTACCGGTAACATAATTTTTTAAATCGACACCATCTCGATGGAGGCCGTATGAGTCTCTATTTCTGACGAAATTCGAATGGCATATAGGAGGGATATATGGATGAATGTACATGACGATATTTTTCAAAAAAAAATAAAAGAAACGTCGAAAACGGCACGGGGGCAGCCATTGTTGTCTGCCCCAAGGGGGCAGCCCCATTAAACTCATATATTTAATAATAAGTTTAGCAAATATGGTGAAAGACTATACTTTTGTTATATTATGGTTACAGATAAATCAATAACTATATTTACATAATAAAACCGTGCTGTAATTTACGATATCAAAGTGATATGAGTACATATATCCAATTTAAAACATATAAAAATACAAATTAAAATCTAATATAAAATGTAATAATAGCCTGTCAGATAATAAATAACCATATTTGTTTCCATCCCTCCCAACCCCTACTTTCTTATTCATCACATCGCCACCAATCGCTTCATTGCAGTGCAAAGAACCAATGGGTGTGAGTTATTGATGTCAACAAGATTACCAGGAAGATGTTTGTTGTGTTTGGCTCGTGGGCACATCATTGTATAGATGAATGGGTTCGGTACCACTATCTCACGAGTAGAGTAACAACGTCATCCGCGTCATATAGAGATTTTTAACATGCTCTTCTACAATAGTATTTATGAATCAAGGAAGGATAGATTCAATCATATGAAGTTCTTAGACTACATAGCATAACTAGAGTTTACTTCATGTATTTTAACATTTATATAAGTTGATGCAACAAAAAATGGTTGCCATGATTAAAAAATTGAGAACATGGTTGCCAGGATAATTAGAAAACAAAATAAACATACCATATCAAATCAAATTGTATAATTATTGCACTTTCTTGTTGAGATATATTACAGCAAGAAAAATCATATTCCAATCAGGTTATTAATACCTCGTACCAAATGTTCAAGCATATTTAAGAATTATGTTCCACGGTACCGATTCTACTCCAATATTAAACCAAACATATCGAAGGAAAAGTCAAATTCTTTCTTTTGCTTCCTCCATTCCATCCTAGAGTTTATTCCATCCCAACATAACAAATGGGACCTTTTTTTAATTAATAACAAATGGGATCGTATTGAAGGGATCTCGGAATCCTTCATCTTGCTCCAAACCTCAGAGTTGTTGTGGTTGACCGTTACAATGGATCATTGTCAAAGAAGAAAGGTGTTGGTGGGCTGCCTTTACAACCCCCTCCCCTTTTCAAGATCATCGTTTCTGAAGGTGGTAGAAGATTAGAGGTTGTCATCCAAAAAGATCGAATTCCGTATATGAGTTGATGGGATTATTTTCAATGGATTGTGCCTATCGAGCACTTTGGTGCCCCCTCATTATGGATAGTGGTTCATATCATAGGACAGCAAGAAAACTAAAAAGCCGCAAGCTCCTCTAAATACGAAAATCATGATGTGGCACATGAAATGACAGACTGATTACCAAAGTGTACATGAGCAAATAGATCATGAACATAGATTTGTTATGTCCTTCCTGTGAGATCTGAGATGCCCTTCTGTGGGATGTAGCCTTCCGTAACATTAATGAAAATCAACTTCAATTGGAGAGGTGCAATGATGGTACTCGGAGAATATGATTATCTCATGAGGAGGCTATGGTCCCAATCGATCATCTTGGAGGACAAATTGGTTTTTTTATCTTTTAACAGGCGTTATTTTTATTTATTTTCTTAGGCTAACTTTGGACAACTTTTTTACTTAAACTTATGGTTAGTGTGTTTTTTTAAGTGATGGAACATGAGGGTTGATGGAAATATATTAAAATTAAATACTATTAATAAATATTTTAGAAATCTAAGAAAAAGAATACTATTAATAACTGATATGAACATTTGATTGAAAATGGCTAACTTAAACACGGACGCAACCTCTAATCGATGGTAAATGACTCTGATATTGCAGAAATAGAATGGTTGGTGGAGATAAATTAAATATGGCCCCCCTCTTAATCTGTGGTTGTACCTTTCCTCAGCCCAAGTTTTAATCTCGAAAAAAGGACAAACCCTCCTCCATTCCCTCAGTCACGCTAGTAGCTTAATGCTGACCGATAAAACCAAAATAAGCAGGGTCAGCAGCTACGTACAGACCAACACTAATATTTAAAAAATGAAGAATTCTGAAGGAACATATCCAATATCCTTCTCTGCACAGTAGTGAGAAACAAAAAGGAACATTTAATTAATAATAAGGAAAGGGGCAATAAAAACCTGTTGCATGTAAATTTTAAAATCTAAAACTATAAATAACTTCTTTAACCATATTTACCAAAGAAACCATATAAAAACAAGAAAAATTATCAATTTTAACTCCGTTGCCAACATCATGTAACAGTACTTACTCTCTCTTATAAAAGGATCCCTTTCATTGACAGTGTGAGTGTTCCTCTGCTCTTGGCCAATAGTACTTAGCTGAAAAGAAACAAGAATATTTGATGTGACTTTCATCTAGAAATGTCAATGAAACTACTCGGGCATGTAACCCAACTTTTCTTAATACAAGAGAATTCAACTGTTCCAGTTTAACATATTCTATCAGCATAAGATACTGGTGATTGTTTGTGTTCCACAATAAAATGAAACAATGGAAAATACATGCTATGTCAGAGCATAACTTTCCAACTTCTGAGGTGATTGTGGAGAAAGTATTATTTTGCTTTTCCTCCGGGGAAAATGCCTATTATAGTTATTTTTTAGAACTCTCATAAATGTGCAATTCTAAATTCCATGGTGACAAGAGAAAGCAGTTTATAATGTACAAACAACATATGCCCATGTGGTAGTAATTCCCATAGAAGGCCGTATCCCGATATATCCATATCGACATGGGACCGATATCGAAATCGATATATCGATATATCCGATTTCAGGCATTTTCTTCATAAAGATTCCTAGATATAGCGATATATCGTCGATATATCGATATCGACACGATATCGAAACGATATCGATATCGATATGTCCTTCCATGGTAATTCCTACCATGCACTTGCCAAAGTTAACCAGCCTTCCCTCCACTTCACTGGAACTAAATAACATGTTCGGTTATGGGGTAAGGTTTTTGAACTTCCAACCCCTTAAATTAAGTGCATAGATCTACGGGACCATTGGCAAGAACCAGGACTGCATGTATCACGCAACATGGAAGTAATCTACACCTCGCTACAAAATTCTAGACACTTGAAGCTTGCTAGATACTTAAGCATTGAAGCAAGCTTCTCATTGCAGATGGGCCTTCATGTTTTCTGTGCATGTCCCCTCCCTGACCACTATAAGAAGTCCAAATATGAATGCTGGATAAAAATGAACGCTGCCCATTTTATGTGATGCATAATGGGTAGGAATGACTACTCATTAATAAGTTTCAAATGGATATAATTTAAAATAACTATAAATCAATATCGAAAGAAAATAAAATTTTCGAAGAAGTAACACACCGTGGAAAATGTACCAGCAAGATCGTCTATTTCAGATAGTGATCTAGTACCTTCACCCTGCAAATCCAAAACAAGATGTGAATGTCGAAGATGATGATGAAACAAAGTTAAAACAGAAACAACTGTGTATAATAATTCGCAGGCGACGAAGAAGCAAAAATTTTGGGTTTTTATCAGTTGTATCCCTCCGAGATATTGCAATTTCAGTTATACCCCTCCCTTTTGAGAATATCAGTTGTGCCCCCAACTTACCGTTTTTTTTTTTCATTTGTGCCCGAGTAGTTAAGAAGGGTATATCTGGAATCCTCCTCCTGATCGACCATTGAAGAAGCCGTTGTAGAGGTCTTCTCTTTGCGGTACCCAAGGCGGCCAACTCCGTCACCACAATGTCATCTTGAATATCTATACGCCATCGCCATTGGCCCACACCACGCAGAGCAGGACAGGCATGGCCTTAAATTTCGCCGAAATTCGGCCGAAATTCGGTTGAATTTCGGTTTCGGTAGGTGACCGAAATTCGGCCGAAATGGCCTATATCGGCCGAAATTTGGAGGGGCTAGTTCAAAAAACTACCGAAATGACCGAAATTTCATTTCGGTCACTCACCGAAACAAAACCGAAATCTGACTTTTAAGCCCTTGAGGACAGGGTGCGCGGGCCCACGAAAGACGTCACCGACCGCAAGCTTCCACCCAGAGAGCTCCTCATTCATCTACGGGAGAGAGCCTCTCGTAGAGCCTCCCTTTCACTCATGTTCCCATGTTTGTTGGTGGAAAAGGTTATTCTTTATTCCAAATAACCCTAGGCTCTCTTATATAGAGACAGCCCATGGGTGAATTACATAAGATGCAACCAAGACAATAAAAATAGCATAAAAGATACACAGACTACATAATTATCTCTACACTCCCCCCTCAAGATGGAGCATAGATATCAATCATGCTCATCTTGGAAGAACACTTCTGGAATGGTCCTATGGGCAATGGCTTGGTGAAGATGTCGGCAGTGTGCTCCCCTGAACTAACATGTGAAATAGAAATCAGGTTATTCTTTATTCCAAAGAACCTTAGGCTCTCTTATATAGAGACAGCTCATGGGTAAATTACATAAGATGCAACCAAGAAAATAAAAATAGCATAAAAGATACACCGACTACATAATTATCTCTACACTCCCCCTCAAGATGGAGCATAGATATCAATCATGCACAGCTTCGAAAAACACTTCTGGAATAGTCCTCTGAGCAATGGCTTGGTGAAGACATGGAATGCAAGATTATTGGCAATGAACAATGCGACTTGATTATCACATTGGAGCTACATGGGTAGCGGTACATCTATATGCAAGTCTTCTAGTACAACTCGAACCCACATCATCTCCGTACTTGCTTGTGCCATGGCCCTGTATTCAAATTCAGCACTAGATCTAGCCACAACTGTTTGTTTCTTACTTTTCCAAGAAACTAGAGAGCTGCATACAAAAACTGCAAAGCCCAAATTAGAATTTCGATCCTTAGGGCATCTGCATAATTTGTATCCACACATGCTGAGATAGATAAATTTGTTTACTTTCTTAACGGCAACCATGTGCCTGGAGATGACTTTAGAAACCTTAGTATCATATATATATATAGCATCCATATGTACATGTCTCAGTACCAGCTTGATGTAAAGAATGCCTTTTTATACGACGGTCTACAGGAGGCAGTGTATATGCAGTAGCCACCGGGGTTTGCTACTGAGGGGGAGTCCCAGAAGATATGCAAGCTTCATAAGGCGATTTATGGCCTAAAGAAGAGTCCGAGAGTTTGGTACTAGAAGCTATCGGAGTTGATAGAGCAACAGGGTTTCATGAGATCTACAACGGATCATTCACTGTTTGTTTAGAGGATACAAAGAGGTATTGTATCTATTCTTGTATATGTTGATGATATTATTGTCACAGGGGATGATGAGCAGGACATTCAGGCTGCCAAGGAACATTGTTTTTAAAAACGTGCCTCGAGACGCTGAGGCGTACGTCTTGAGGCATTTTTAAGGAAAAATGTCTCGAGGCTATAACCTCAAGCAGCCTCAGTGAGGCTTACGCCTCGAGGCGTTGCCTCATTTGTGTGCTGATTTTTTTCTACAATGTTTTTTCCTTTTCTTTTTTATTGTGGGATTTTCATCTTTCGTAGACAAGTATTTTCAAGTCCTTAAGCTCACAACTCACTGAAATGCATTTTTTTATTTATTAAAGTATTTATTTCGTTATGCACGTTCTTTATAAATCAACATGAATAAAAATTTGGGTCTTGAGTCCTTAAATCTAATGCATCTACTCTTTAGTATGCCTCTTGTAATACATCTAGTCCCTTTAGTTAAATTTTATTCAAGACTTTAAATTTTACAGAGAGTTACCCATTATTGTGCTTGCATATCCATATTTACTTGACTCCTTACAGATTTAGTCCAAAAAGAGAGTTATATAACAACTTGGATGTTTAAACCATGATGTTATCCTTGAAATGTCATGCAGTTGTGTATTTAATCATAACTATTTAATTTCTAGAACTTGAAAATTGTAATTACGATTAATTATTTTATGAAAAATTTTATTTCATGGGTGAGGCTTACGCCTCGATACACCTCGAGGCAATACTGGAAAAACACATCGATAAGCCTCGCGTTTTTTAAAACCTTGCCAAGGAGTTCCTAGGTTAGCAATTTGTGACTAAGGATCTTGGCACGCTTCGATACTTCCTTGGATTAGAGCTCGCCAGGAACCAGCAAGGTCTTGTGATGACCCAGAGGAAGTTTGTGATGGACCTTCGTTCTGAGACAGGTATGACAGGGTGTAAGCCTATGACAAGGTGTAAGCCTACTACTACCCCTATAGATCCAAGTATGAGATTATATGATGATGACACTGAGTAGATAGGAGGAGATATAGAAAGCTTGTTGGGAAGCTCCTATACGCCACCACTACCAGGCCAGATATATCTTTTGCAGTAGCAAAGTTAGCCAATTCATGGAACAGCAAAAGAAGGTTCATATGGATGCGGTCCATATGTTGTTGAGATATTTGAAGACTTCACCTGGTTCTGGTCTCATATTCAGCAGGGGGACATTTCTTAATGTGACAGCTTGTGCAGATGCAGATTATGCAGGTTGCCCCAGAGACAGGAAGTCTACTTCTGGCTTTGCTATTTTTGTTGACAGCTCTCTTAGTTCATGGAGAAGCAAGAAGCAGACAGTGGTTGCTAGGTCTAGTGCAGAATCTAGAGTACAGGGCCATGGCACAGGGAACCGCATATATGATGTGGGTTAGATATATTTAAATGATCTTACTGTTGAGGTTTCTCTTCCCATGCAGCTTTTATGTAATAATCAAGCGAGTCTATTTATTGCCAACAATCCTGCATTCCATGAACGGACCAAACACATAGAGGTGGAGACATGATTCAGAAAGGTCTCATATCTACCTCTCATGTTTCTACTGGAGATCAGACTGCAGACAACTTCACCAAAGCACTTGCTAGAGGTCCACTTCAGAGGTGTTGCACCAAGCTGAGCATGATATAAATATATCCTTCAGCTTGAGGGGGAGTGTTGAGATAATTATATCTCCAGTTTTTTTTCTTATTTATCTTTTCTCTATGTACTTCTCTGTAATTAACCCAGGGCTTTTCTCCGATATAAGAGAGCCCTAGGGTCTCATCTATGTTATGAAGTTATTTTCTCCTAACAATTTACAAGATGAATGCTTGGAATTTTAAGTTTGTTCATATTCATATTGAGCATTAAACTTGTCTATTTTTTTCAAGAGATTCTCAATATTGTACTTTTAAATACACAATCCATAAAGTTTAAAGAAAAGCTAGTATTAAGAGAGATGACATAATGAGCAATGTAATATACCAACTAGAAAAAATAAGCTTAGATTCAAGGCATGTCAATGTTGTCATAATTTATATATTGGGGATATAACAATTACATCTAAGCATATTTTTTATGCACCACGATATTTTTACGAAATATATGTTATATTTGATACTTTAATGACAATATAGCCAATGATTCTATTTTTGACTGGGAAGAAATTTAGTAGATAGGTTTATGAAATTTACATGTCCTTTCTTTCATGTTCTTATCTTCATCATTTCATCATATATTACAACGCTCTATATTATATGTATGTCAATTTAGATAATTTCATCAATAAATATATTTATTATATTGTTTGTAAGTATTTTCCTATACAATTGGGGCTTATGCCTCGACCGCCTCGAGCTTACTCCTCGCCTCGCCTCAAGGGAAAACGCCTCGTTCTGCCTTTCGTTTTTTCAAACTTCGATTCAGTCTTATGCATCTTCCCCCACATCAAATCAGAGATATGATGAGCTTGTGTCTCGACTGAGAGACACCATGCCCCCAGCTAACACCCCTTCACCTGCTTCGGAGAACAGCTTGGAGATTACTACTACTGCAGGAGCTAGTACCTCAGGTAGTGTTCATGCCTCTACTTCTTATCATGGTTCAAATATCTCAGAATAGATCATAAATTCTTGTGCAACACATCATTTGTGTGGAGATAGAGATTGGCTCATAGCCTATATGCAGGTTTTCCAGGAACGACTATGGTCATAGCAGATGGGACTCATTTCCCAATCACATGACAGGGGGAAATCACCTTGACGCTCTATATGTGGTTGCAGAATGTGTCACATGCCCTTGATTTCTCAATGAATTTATTATCTATTAGTTAGATTACTAAAAATTTACATTGTCGAGCAATATTTAACTCACCATCTCTTGTGTTTCAAGACATTCTTATGGGCAGGGTGATTGGTTGTGGCCAACAGCAGGGTGGGCTCTATCGACTGGTCCAAGCACCATATGCAAGACTATCCTCCCATTCCACTGGACCGATCTCTCCCATTCCTATGGCATATGCATTTCGATCATCTTCCCCTCATAAACTATGTCAAGTCCTTCTCCAGATTTCACCCCGCGTATCATTCAATTGTGAGGCACGTCTGTTAGGGAATAATCATCTGCATATCTTCCCTAGTCGTCAAAGTAGTAGCTCCCCTTTGAGTTTTTCCATGTTGACATTCAGGGTCCAAGTCATGTTCCTGATCATTAGTGATACAGATTTTATTTAGTTGTTGTAGCTAATTTTAGTTGTTCGTCTTGGATTTTTCTTATTGAAGAATAAATTGGAAGCTGGAAGTACAATTATAAATTCCATTAACGAAGTACAGACTGTTTTCGACCTCTGTCAAAATTGTAAGGATTGATAATGCAATGGAATTTTGTACTCATGTGCTCTCTAAATTCTTCTCATCTCATGGTATTCTTCGTCAAAAAACATATGCATATATGTCTTTTCAAAATGGTGTTGCGGAATGAAAGAGACGTCACCTTCTTGATATCACTTGTACCCTCCTGATCTAGAGTTGTGAACAATTCATTATGGGGTGATGCAGTTCTCACGTCTTCTTATCTCATGAACTGCATGTACTCGTCAGTGTTGGAAGAGAAGATACATTTTTCCCTTGTTTTCTCTGACAAGGAGTTATTCTTTCTTACCCCTCGTGTTTTTGAATCTGTCGTGTTTGTCCATCGCTTGTCTCCGGGGATTGACAAGCTCTCCTAGGATGTCAATGTGTCTTTATCGAGTACTCCAAAACTCAGAAGGGTTATTGTTGTTATTATCCGTTAAGCATGAAATATTATGTCAACGTAGATGTCACATTTTTTGAGTCTGTCATGTATTTTTCTCCTACAAGTTACAAGATGACACATTCATATTCAGATAACGAGGTCTATATTCCACCTCCACCCATGCGCCCACCACCTTCATCATCACCTCCAGTACCACCTCATCCACCTCCATTAGCCCCATCTCCACCCATTGTTCTAGTTCCATCACTACCACATCACTACAGCGGACGACCTGCTCCTGCTCATGTTCATGATCCGTTGACCAACACACTCCATGTTTGTTCTGACAACATTACTTCTAATGATGGGATTGATGATGTTTCTCAACAGGGGTTATTTCAAGAGGTTGATGATAAGGTCACTGACAAGGATGATGATGATCTTGATTTACCTATTACTATTAGGAAGCATAAACATTCATGTGCTTCATATCTGATTGCTTCTCATGTCACCTTCGAGAGTCTAAAAGGTGATTTCAGGAGGAGGTTTGTTATTGCTTTGTCCATCGTGATCATACCACGGACTTACCAGAAGTCATTGACGCATAGCATTTGGCATCTACCTATGCATGAAGATATGGCAACTCTTCAGTCCTGAGGTACTTGGAGTCCGGTACCGGCCCCCACTGGGGCGTCTATAGTAAGTTGTAAATAGGTATTTACAGTGAAGCAAAATACATACAACATCATTGATCAGTACAAGGCTTGACTAGTTGCATGTGGCTTTATTCAGACATATGAGGTGTATTATCTTGACACATTCTCTCTAGTTGCTCGTCAATCTACCCTACAGATTCTTTTATCAGTTGCAGTGGTTCGAGATTGGCCTATGTTTTAAGTTAATGTCAATAATGCCTTCTTGTATGGTGATCTTCATGAGTAAGTCTACATGCAACAACCGTCGGATTTGTTGTTGAGGAGGAGTGTTCACATATGTGTGGACTTTATAAGGTAATCTATAGCCTTAAGCAAAGCTCGAGAGCTTGATTCCAGAAGCTCTCAAATTTATTTGAGAAACAGGGGTTCAAACGATCGAATGTGGATCATTCTATTTTCATATAAAGAACCTCCAAAGGTATGATTGCTATTATGGTGTGTGTTGATGATATACTTATTACATGAGATGACATGCAAGAAAAAAGAGGGCGAAAGAATTTCTTGGTCGTGAATTTGTTACCAAGGATCTGGAGCTTTTAGATATTTTCTAGGACTGGAGTTTGCCAGAAATCAACAAGGACTTGTGATGACTCAAAGGAAAGATGTCACTGATTTGCTAAGTGACACGGTCATGCTTGGATGTCGACCTGCTACCATACCCATGGATACAAGCATGAAGTTGTATGATGATTATACTGATGATGTTGACAGGTGAAGATATAGGGAACGAGTGGGAAAGATTTTTTATGTTACCATTATCAGATCTGATATTTCATCTGTTGTCAGTTGGTGAGCCAATTCACAAAACAACCTTGTCAGGTATATATGGATGCCATATATATATGATAAACAAGTATCTTAAACCATCTCCAAATGCAGAGCTGCTATTTAAAAAAGGTGGCACCATCACTATCTCAACATGCGCAGAAGCAGATTATGATGGGTGCCACAAGGATACGAAGTCCACAACAGGATTTGCTATATTTGTTGGAGATTTACTTGTCTCGTGGAAGAGCAAGAAGCAAACTGTAGTTGTTAGATCTAGTGATGAATCTGAGTGTAGGGCTATGGCACAAGCATGCACAGAAATGATGTGTGTTTGAGCAGTCCTTACAGATCTAGATGTTCCTCTTCACATGTTGTTAAAATGTGACAATCAGACTGCCTTATTCATTGTTAACAATCATGTGTTCCACGAAAGGACAAAGTACATTGAGGTCGATTGCCATTATATACGTGATATATTTCGGAAAAGCTTCATTTATACATCCCATGTCAGCTCAGGAGACCAAATGGCAAATATTTTCACCAAGGTTTTACTTAGATGATCATTTCAAAAGTGTTCATCCAAGAGAAGCATGATAGATATCTATGCTCCATCTTGAGGGAGAGTGTAGAGATATATTTCTATATTTATATTTTATTTTATCTGTTACTTTTCCTTTTGTCAGTATTATGTAATGTGCCCCTAAGTCGCTCCTCTACATAAGAGAGCTTAGGACTCAAGGAATAAACAAGCCTCTCATTGAACCTAGGACTCAAGGAATAAAAGTCTATCATTTTTTCCAACAGTTCACATGTACGCATTTGTAAACGAGAAGTTGTACATTTTACGATTCAAGTTACAATCTCCTTAAACACTTACAACACTTCCTCAACGTGTAGAAACGCGATAAGAATGGCCAATAAGATGTTAGACATGCAAAATATATGACACAAAGCAATATAGGCAGCAATTTAAAATGCATTAGTTCTGGATTCTCCCAGGTTCACAAATAAATTAATGTGACAATTTACTAACGAACATCATACAGAAATAGTAACCTCTTCTCTTTCCCCTGTGGAAGAAAACCCGAATTCCTCAACTCCGACAAAACCGACATTCTCATTATCGTCCTCTTCCAGACCCCCTAGCTCAACTTCTTCCAGAATATCTTGCCCAAAGAATGCATATTGTGAGGCATCAAACCGAGTGTCATCTGCAAATAATTTAAACACAATACTGAATCCAATATATATACAAAAATAGCATCAGCCAACACAACAAGAAAACAAAACGACAGAAGGTGTACATGTTTTTTTTCCGAAAAGGGAGAAGTTATAGGTAATTAAACACCAATGAGAAGCTAAAGACGATAATGGGTTTATAACTTTATATAGCAACTAAGTGAAGCCATTTTCATATAAAATTATCCTCCCTCTAGAATAAGTAAATACAGTAAACCCGGAACTTCACCACAAGCAAAATATGACCTGCAGATCCTATCAGTAAAAGCACCAGTCTCCAACAAGCCCCCCCCCCCCTTCAAATTCTTCTACTTTCACAGGCAACAGTCTTTCTAGCGCAAGGAAAACAAGCAGACACATTGAAAACATAGAAAACCCTACACTTCCACACACCCACCCAAAAACCCAATTCCAATTTCACCATACAACGAGCGCCCATACCTCACACAGGATAAACTAACCCTATCACTTCAGACGACGCATCAGAACCCGAAGTAATCACCTCAAAATCCATTCTTTTCCCCACACACACACACGGAAAACGATAGTCCAAACCAAACCGTGGACCGAAAAACGTAAAAAATAAAGCGGAAAAAACGATGGGAAACCTGAAGACGCCTGACCCAACTGCCTGAGGTCGTCTCCGCTGAGGTCCATCGCGCCCAAAACCGACCAACGCGCCGAGAACAGGAAACGTACGAGGCAGAAACGGATTAGAGATAGGTAGAAGAAGAACTAGGGTTTTCTGTGCGGAGAAAAGATCGGTGGACTGGTGATGGCGAAGAGCGAAAATGAGAAGGGAGCGGAAAGCTCGTTGTTTTGCCTTCAGGTTGGGTCTGTGGAGTGGGGGCTCCTGGATAAATATCAAAGGTTTTTTTCCTCCAATAATGTTTATAAGTAATACTAAAATTCTTAAATCAGAACGTTTTACAACGAAATTATTGGAAGACGGGTAACAAGTTGTACCGCCAATCCTTTTTGAATGGTAATCTAATTTTTCAGAACACAACATCCATAGACCTGATGATCATAACATTACTATACATAATTTTTTGGACCCTCTTAAGAAGCTCTACAGCTTCAGACGTCAAGAGCCAAAGGTATCAAACCCGAAAGGGATGAAGACATGTTGATTGTCAATGCAAGCCTTCTCATGTTTAGAAACTTTGGCTGAGGCAGCTTTCTGTGCAGTGTATCCCGCAGTAAAAATCACTTTTTATCAGACCAGCTAACGGAGATACTCCAGTTAAATCAACACATGCATGTTTTCCTCCAGCCCAACCAAAAATTAGAACATCCTGCAATATTTTTCGTTAACGGGGTCCCCTCGTGGGAGACAAAAAAAAGGATAAATCTTATATCTTGTTTATTTTAGATGCGAAATATTTCAATCAGGATCTATGCATATTCCCGATTCACAGAAAAATCACGATCCGATTACATAGACAGTAAGTGGGAGGAGGAGTTATTATCTATAATTGGAGATATTAAAATTGGAATAAATCGTTTTAACAATTAATTGCAAACAGATTTATGTGGATAGATTAAAGGATCATGGCATGATCTATGACTTGTTTTCCTTTTGAAATAGGCCTTTCATCAATGATTGATTTATGTGGATAGAGTAAACGACCATGGCATGCCTGCCTCCCCTCCATGAATGACTTTATGAGATCTGCAACGCGGCTAACAACTATTGACATTCTATTCTTATCCTCGTGTAACTAGTAGAGGATGCCGTAATAGTGACATAATGGGAGTAACTCGCGCCTTCGCAAGCGAGAATGTCATCTAGCATGGTAGAGGATATACCAAGGAGGAAGATTCTATAATTAATACCGAAGGCACATGCTTCAATCCATTTGCATGCCTACTTTGCATTCCCTTGTTGATGCTCATTAGCGACGATGATAATTAAGCATAAATGTAGATATTTATAAGCAATTAACGATTATCAATGATCTCTATTCCTTCCATCATCGATGGAAGAATAGAATACAACATCATTATTCCATGCACCACATAACCCCGATGGAAGTTTTCTATATTTTTAAAATTGATTAAATATTGGTGGTGCAGCTTGTTGTCCGTCTCCCATCGAATATTTTCTTTAAATAAATATTTATAGCGGATTTTATTGCAACCTGATTTTCATCAACACCAAAGAGAAAATATGACGGGCATCCAAACGATAAAAAAATAAGTGAACATTTTCTTTGAACACGAATAGTCTAAACCTTTTAACTTACATTTGGTATACATGAAAGGCAAATAGTGTCAATGGCAAGCGATTACTATAAAACTTGCTCATGTTTGTGTCACAGGCAAACCACGCACCACGCCATAATATGTGTTTTTACAACAGTTTTTCTTAAGAAATGCAGGAAAAAGATTGGCAAAAGAGATGGACGATGTGAGGGTTTGTCATAGGTTTTTCTACTGCATGCTTCTCCATGGGGAAGAGACGCGAGTAAAACTTGAGAGGTGATAGATTTTAGGGGTGTGCATAGTTAATAGGTTAGATGGGTATCCGCCTCGACTTATACAGGTTGATCATGAACTCATGGATATCCAACAATGAATTCTTGATCGGTTACCTGATACTATTTGACCCATAGCATGCGGAGCTCAGACCTCACCCATGGGTCGATCCGGAAATTTGACCCATTGCCTAACATTGTGATACCCATCCTTCTCACCCCACCAATCTGATAGTCCTGTATAGAGATAGGAAATGGTTGGATACAGATACGGAAATGACGTTATCATATCTTGTTATTCATTATTTAAATACAAAGACAAATACAAATATTAGTTGATACAAAAATTATGTTACCGTATCTTATGAACGCCCACAGGGGTCGGGTTGCGGCCCCGTTTTTTTATCAGCTCACATGGCACAGGTTTTGTAGAGACCGAGTAGGCTTCATACTCCCTCAAATGGCTTTAATCTCCACACGTGTTCAATCGAAATATAATTTGTTCATTAACGAATCTCACGTGCATCAGCTATTAATTACGTGAGTAGTAAAGTTACCAGTAATTATGTTGAGCCAACTTGTATCAAACAGCAAGTATGTTAGGACATACAGATTTTTACATCACTAAATATATATGTTTGAACCAGATCAGATGGTTAGGATCAAGATATATCAACAGATGGCATGGAACTTGACCGTTGGATTACATTCCAACGGTCACGTACCTATAACAACAAAAGCTATGAAAACAGAGGATAAACTTCAATGCAAACAAAGAATGACGCAAAAAAGACATCATGCTTACAAATCAAAGGAGACAACTAGAAAATGCAAAAGGATATAGGAAGCCATAAGGATCTTCAAAAGGAGAGCTTAGTAATCCGCTAAACAACACGCAATCTTTTAAGAAATCAAGGGGGAACACAAAGTCTTTTGGATGACATAGAAGGAGTTGGGTTGAGTGGTTGCCACAAAGAGGAATCAATAGTTGAAGTAGAAGCAGCATTAGATCCATAACAAAATCTTCCATGTGACAGCACATGCCACTTTACCTAACAAAATAGTTTAACAAAGGCATCAATGCATGATAATGTTAATTATTGACCAGCACTACCATCTGTTGAGTGCCAACAATGCTCATTCCAGGAAAATTCAGCTGACAGAATAAAAAGTACAATGATCATCGTGCTTATAACTAAAGTTTATTGGCAAAAACAGAAAGGATTACAATGGGGAACATAACATCAAAGTTATAAAACTCACACGTGAAAGTACAAGAATGACATGATAATGGGAGGGGTTGAACAGATGAAAGAATTACAAATACAATGTCTCTCCAAACAGTACTTCTATAAGCAATCAAAATAGATCATTTCCTTTTGCAATCGCCTTCTCACCTAGGAAATTATGTTCCTGACATGGACTAAACCGTTCAAGAGAGGAGATCTGCAAACTCTGTCGAAGGGTGAACAAGGAGTGGTAGCCACCAACAAGCAACGTTTGCCATAAGCAACACCGTTCTTTACCAAAATAAAATGATATTCGTGTAGGACCTTGGTGCAACTTTAACTGGATGCAGTAGGTTTAGAAACCGCGTTCTTAACAGCCTCTGCATACGTCCTGTGCTGGTAGGTCAGGGTCGATTCCAATAAATCCCACAGAGAAGTCTTTGGGTTCCAGCCTGCGATAGCAAAAGGTGTCACTTTCATCAGAAAGAAAAAGGAGATTACCATGACATTTTCAATAGGAGGTGATGAGTTCATACCTAGTTGCTTGTTGATGATAGTCATATCAGGTATGCGCTTATCACTGTCATCGTATCCTTCCCCATAGAACTCCTTAGAGCTAACATCTATCGTCGGAACCTCCAACGAAGGTTCCCCAGATACCTTGCTGTAAACCTGACAATTGCAAAGACAAACAAAGGTATGTGAAAAAAGGGCGAGGACCTAACTTTGATGTATGTTCTTTTTACCTCAGTCATCATTTCAGCTAGCTGCTTCACAGTAACCTCATTGTTAGGATTCCCAACATTGAATATATGTCCGTTAGCTCGATCAGGGTTTTCCTTATAAAGCAAAAAGATACAATATATTCACTTCGAATAATGCACAAAAAATTGTAAACTGAGCAGAACATTTCCTAGCTTTCACATACAATCATCAGCAGGACAGCCTCAATGGCATCCTTGATATAAACAAAGGTTCTTTGTGATTGGCCACCGTCAACAAGCTTCAGAGGCTCACGCCTTAAAAGATTCTGTATCATATATATTAGAATCAAACCACAAGTTGTTTGCAATTCAAACCTCGACTTAAAGGAGTGCTTGATGCCATTACATTGCTGAAGCATGCCAAGACTCTGGGAACTCCCTCACTCGGTCCATCGATTCCAGGGATAAAATCCATCCTAGGACCAATCCAGTTGAAAGGTCTTACAATGGTGAAGCTGAGGGCATTCTCCGCACCCTCAGCTATTACAAGCAAAAAACAAAGCTCTGTTATGAATATAATGCAAATTCGTATACGTGCAAAAGATGCTATTTTGGAAAGAAACACATACCATAGATAAGCCTCTCAATCAGTTGCTTAGCGCATGCATAAGACCACCTTTGTTTCTCAATAGAGCCAAATATGCAGGGTGAATCATCTTCTTTGAGAACATAAAAATCAGGATCCTGCTTGATGTACGGAAAAAGTTATAATATAAATACTACAAACTTAAAAGTCTAGATCACTGACAACTAGCATGGATGCCATTCTTAAACACCACTAAATTGTCCAAACATTGTCCCTACTTTGGAGCAAAGGAGAGAAGGTATTAAAAGGAAAAAAAGGTGCTAGAGCTGGAACTGGACATGCAAAAACAACTCTAAGAAAAAATTGAAAGATACTCAGAGGATTTTATTCACTTTTTCACTAAACAACATTCAGTGATTCCTGCATTCGACAAACAAAACATTAAACTGAAACCCAACCAAGAATTGTCGACGAGCCAGAGAGAAAATGATGGCAATAGATATTTGTCAACTAATTCGCAATCCAAAAAATAAACAATAATTTCATCACATTCAAATTTTCATAATATGATAATTTGTATGTGTTGCAAAAATCAACAGCCAATACAATTTACAAAACTAAACAATTTCCCAAAAACTAAATAATTTTAATCAAGCATGAATCCACATCAAAATTCTTATGAGACAAGACACGGCACGTGAATCCTAGAACACTTTGGAGCATCATATACTTAACTTGTCCGATGCCTTCTCAAGAAACCATACTATACAAAGAGACACCATTGCTTTCGAATATTATTAAACTTTCAAGCACGGAAAATGCGTCACCAATTTTTGCAGAATGATTTCTAAAAACGAGAGGTTCACACTTATCTATTAAGTACAAAGCAAACATGGAGAATGTTAAAAAAAATCGTTATGACATCATATCCTCCTCTTCATCTCTTCCACAGCAAGTTCAGTTCTAATCTCAAAGTAAGAAATTTCAACAAAGAACAAAATTGGAACTTTCCAATAAAAATACCAGTATCACTATTCTATACGTCAATTACACACTACCAATATAGCAAATAAATGCTTTTAATCAACCACATCACATGAACTCAAATGTACCTGTCGCAAAGGGTGGTCCTTCGGGAGAAAGCTACCAATGGTCTTCCCGTACACTTCGCAAGTGGAGAAATGGATCAACCGCTTCCCATTCTCGGAACAGTACTTCACCTGCACCGACAGAATTAAAAAGCTCAAATCTTTGTCACCGAAACCCAAAACAAAGCCCAGATCCGTCACCCCGGAGCACTCACGACGGGCAGGGCATCGATGAAGTTGCTGTAAATGGTGTCGAGCGGCCGGGTGTTGTAGTCGGCGGGGGTACAGATGGCAGCGAGGTTGATGGTCAGATCCGAGGTCTTGATGAGACCCTCGAGGCGGGAGTCGTGCTTGATGTTGAGGCGGTGGAACTGGATGCGGGAGGAGGGGTAGGAGTGCTCTCCTTCGAGGAGGTGCTTGATCTTGTCGTTGTACACGTCCACCGCGAGGACGGAGTGCTGGGTCTCCGCCATGAGCTTCTCGCAGAGGTGGGAGCCGATGAAGCCGCCGGCGCCGATCATGCAGATGGTGAGGGGCTTGATCGGACGGCCGTCGAGGTCGGCGCGGGGGGACGCCATTGTTAGCGACCGGGTCGGGGGAAGGAGTGGAGGGTGATGGTGATGGCCACGCTCCTCACCTTCTCACTCACTTCATATGGTATGATGCGGTTGCCATTTGATACCTTTGGTCTATTTATCATTTTTCCTAGCCAACATAAATTAAATTATATAAAATAAAATTTATATAAAATGATGTGACATATCACCTTGTTGATATTCGGTCATAGAGCCAATATATTTATTTAGCTATGAAGTTTGTGCATCACATGCATAGAGTAATATGCACAACCATACCATTTTTGGGTTTTTCTCTTTATTTTTCTATTAATTTATTGATCCGATCAGTTTGCTAGGGTCTTTAGGGTTAGTCGTCGTAAAATAAATTTTCATCCTATTTACTTATTTCTCATGTCTCATCTGAAGTAGCTCAGATCCCTTTTTGGAGAGGAATAAGGAAGGTGGAATAATATTCTTTTGCGTTGTAGAATAACGATGTAATAATTATGCTATTCGTAAGTTTGAATGAGAGATAAATGGTAAGAAAGTGGAATAGTTATTCTATAAACAATTGTAGAGTAAGGAAGGGAAACATCTATACTAGGAATAAGAAAACACATGTTAATGAAAGCTCCAGCCTAGACGTAGACGTCGAGCCAACCAACTAGTTTAGAATCCACATGGACTTCTCTGTTCTTGTAGAAATTACATGAAAATAATGCTTTATATGTAGTTTTTAAAAAAGAATAATACGTCACTATGAGTGATGTGTACATTATATATGCATTAAATTACAAATACCATAAGTATTTTTTTGTCGAGATAATGATAATGTCTATAGAAGATTTCACAGAGTTTGAAATGTAATTACTCGATTTATTTTATAATGCATTCATAATACAAAGTTATAAAAAAGAACATAGAATATAAAAATATAAAGGGAGATTTCATTATACAATGCTTTGAGTGAATTGTGAGATATAATTACTCTCTGTATTCTTGATTTCGATCATTATTTTTATATTTCAAACTTGTAGATGTGTTGATCCATATTTGAAGTAGAGATAGTTCAAAAATTATAAAAATATATTATGTATAATATATTAATATTGATAGTTACGTTTACATCTTTTCTTTTATATAAATCATAATCATATATGAAGAGATTTTAGGGGATAAGGTTCCTCCTGTCTAGGGTTTCTAATCGAATGGAATTGTAACAAACGAACATATATTCAAGTTCGGTTCAATAAGTTTGAAAGTTCTATTTTAAGCTCGGCTCGATAAAAGTTCGGTAAAATAGGTTCAATAAGCAAGGTCGAAAGTTCAGTTCAATAAAAGTTCATCAAAATATGTTCGAATTTGGGTTCATTTAGAAAATAGACATTTGAATTGGTTTGGTAATAACCGTTAACGATATATGAATTAACTCAAACTTGTTTATACGAGTAAGTTCGAAGTTGAAGTTTTATAATAAAGGTCAATAAGTAGTACTAAAAATAAGAAATCATTCGAGTTTAAGCAGAATAAACCCCATATATTAATACCAAAATTTCCTTAACCCCCAAAACTTATCGCGTATACAAATAAGAAGTTACACACATGCACACACTTATACATACACATATACATATAACAAACTTGAAGTATTATCAAATGAATGTAAGTTATGTTCATGTTTGGCTCGTTAAACTGTTGAACTAAAATTTGAAGTTCATATTCAATTCATTAAGAAACAAATTCGATTAGCTACCCTACTCCTATACCATTATCTTTGTCAAAGGACACAACTATTTGTTGTAGCTATGGTGTTGGCTTACTAATAAACTAGGATGATGTGATTGTCCTTATTTGTCAAGTACTAATGGTCACACTAAGGTACAACTTTATAGTCTAATGTAGATAGTTTTAGAGCCACACTGAGATGTATGAGATCCACAAATCTTAACCAATACTTCTATATTATCAGGTGGCCTATGTAACGATGCTTTACTTAAGGGGAATGTAAATTGATTTTACGTCAAAAGTATCATTGCCTAGACATATATCATCTTCACCCCTGGAAAGAAATCAAGTTTTTAACAGTAGAAATGGAAATTTGGATCTCATAGGCAAATTCCAATCCACAACCACCACCACCACCAGAATGGAAAAGATGGTTGCGATGGAGAGCATACCAAGTCCAATAAGAGCATATTATATACATAATTTAGTGACCACCATCTTTAGACAAAGTTCCTGAAGAGCAATGTAATCGACTATGTACTGTGACGGATGAATCCCTTTAGCCCCATCATTCCTTTCAGATGAGAGAGAGAGGTTGAGTTCTCAAATATTACAAGCGATCGTCACTTTAAGAGAGAGTAGGTTTAGTTCAGTGATGCGGAAACCATCCCCTTAGAATGTAGGGATGAGCCTCTTATTACAATGTAGGTCCCATGGAACTCGAGAAACCCTTTAGATATATGAGGAAGTTATTGTCAATTCCTTTTCCCCTTTAGACCTGTGTATGGTGTGCAGTAATTGATGAGCCATGGATGTACTGAGTTGTACTTAATGGTGGAGGTATGATTTGAGGAAATTACAGGGATTTATTGTAGTGCCTCGAGCCTAATTCCTCGGTCCGTTATAGAGGAAAATTGACCATGACAACTTGTTGGGTTCGGGCTCAATTAGATCCGTTGACAACTACCCAAAATGCTTCAGCTTAAGTTGTCAGGTAGTAATCCCCACCACTTATAGACCACACCCACACTTTGTGAGTTTTAGATGTGGCAATATGTTTTGGGGGTATGGGTATTACAACTCTCCCACTTATATTCGCAATGTCCTCATTGCGATATATTGCGTCACTTATTCTCAGTGACAATAGCGGTTGCATGCTCTAGGTAGTCATTTCCTCATATCTCTTTGTAGGAGTGGCTCCACCTCTCGGGTAGCTCTTTCCACTATCAGATGGAATTCGATCTGATATCATTTGTAACGTCCTGGACTTAGTTCATCGGTCCATTATCGAGGAAAACTAGCCCTAATAACTTGTTGGATTCGGACCCAATTGGATTGTTGACAACTACCAAAATGCTTAAGCCCAAGTTGTCAGATAGTAATCTCCAACACTTATAAACCACACCCACACTTTGTGAATTTTAGATGCGGCGCTATGTTCTGGGGGATAAGGGTGTTACATCTATAGTCCGTCGTCAAGAATATCTTTACAACATTGATGGAAGGATCTATGTGAGAGAGCACGGAGCATAAATATGAGAGGGATGGAGATTATTTCAATCCTTACTTAATATTATCCTTCTTTTTTGGGCAAAATATCTATTTATTTTAAGGAGGTCGTCGTGGATACTACCATTGGGCATAGCATCACCTGTTTCTTACATGCAAGGACGTGGAGACATTGTTTGCCATAATATGATAAGTTCCACGAGAGAATAGATCCTTGGCTTACTAGCAACAACTCCTCACATTCTAAGTTTGCTCAACATCATGGGGACCAACTCCGTGCATCCAAGAGCACGTTCCTTTTAACATGTCGTTCATGGACCGACGTGGTGGTTAAAAAACATCCGCACCAAACGTCTGGTTTGCCTTGTCGAGATAGGTTTAAAAAAATAATTTATAATAACGTCCACACAGCCCCATCTTTGCATATGTTTAAAAACGTCTTAAAAAATAATCTTGGGGGACTATTAAAAAACATTTACAAATTAAGTAGTTATATAGATGTTATTAAACGTCTACATAGAATATATTTTGACATATGTAATTGGTGCTCTGGATCATGTTTTGAAATATCATTTTTAATACCATCGACGGATGAATTATAAAATTAGACGTTAAATAACATACATGTAATTGTATACGGACTTTCTTATTACCAATCCAATTCGTTTAGGTCTAATTATTAGCATGAAAAAACTCAAGATTTACAAGTTTTTGTAAGCCTTATTAGCATGAAAAATAATCAAATGTTACCCATTTCTACTCTAGAGGAAAAAGGTATCGAGAGAAAATAATTACAACTGTAGATGCAAAACGAGCAAACTCAGAACATAGTCATGCGCATGCTTTCAAATATGAAAACGAATTTGAGTATCAACATAACTACAAGAAACTCCAAAGTTTTTAAAGTACATTAAAGAAACAGATCAGAACTACATTGAAAATATATAAAGCAAATAAAAAATTCTAAGCATCTTCTGTCTCAACATTAGGATCAAGAGGCAATAGACCTATTGCCTCTTGATCGTCCTTGAGAAGCATCTAATAAAGAAGAAGTATATTAGACATGGTTAAAATAGATATATTACAATGATCAAGCTTCTAAAAATAAGTACCAAAGAATGTAAGTGGAGAAAGTGGCACTGGCGTCCCATCTGTTAACGGGTAGTTCTTAAAATTTGCTACTATTCATGCCGCTATTTTATCTTGAAGCTCTGTCGACGCCTTCTTATGAATCATATGTATCTCTGATTCAAATCAGACACTTCCTGGTGAAGGGATGCCACGTTCTTTTCATATTCAGCTTCTATTTTTCGTATTTCTTCCGTCATCCTCTGCTCAAGTACATGATCTGAAATGGATGCAGACCTACGATGTCCTCTTCCTTTAGGCACATGTCCTTGCCCCCACCAATGAGACAATCAGATCGTCCTTCATTATGAAGTACAATATTAGCTATGTCAGCATCAGTAGTAGATTGTCCTTCTACATCAGCCTTTGCACGCATTTCTACCATGGTAATCTATAAAAGAGCATAAGAGTAAAAATTATTTTATATGGTCAATTTAATTTATATTATTCAATCTATAGAACTTACGTATGTTTGTTTAGTTTCAGGCGTTGACCAATGTCCGTGCTGCCCTACAATGTCATCTAACGATGCCTTTCCTGTTATGTCAACACTAAACTTTGTCTTTTTGAATAAGAGTATCTCTCCACAAGGTTGAGCATAGATTTCATCACGAGACTTAGGTGTTCAAGAAAATTTATGATATTACAACAAAATATTGGCAGCAATTAACATGTCTAAAAAGAATTGTTAGTAAAAAAAATTACTCACTATCTCTTGCCGAATAACTGCGTATGACTTTGATCTAGTCGTAGAAAGATTTTTAACAATGTTGGTACGTGTATCCTTGTTCTTCTGACACCATTCCTAATTTTTTACAAAAAGATCCCACAAAGATATATTGGCAGTAATTATAAATGCAAAAGTATTGTCTTGCAAAAAAATATAATCACAGAGATTACAAATTTACTTGATGATCTGACTCTTTCCATATTTCAACCATGACATTCCAAAGTTCAATCGGTATATTTAGGGGTCTAGCTGTATCTCCTTTCTCTTTCCGTTCTTTCTTTATTTTACATCGACGCTCCCTTAGATGCTTGGCTAGACGACGATTAATTGCTTCTTTTAGTCTTACATCAGTATCAAACCCCTCGATATCAAAGAAATTCTATACCAAAAATGACAACCTTACAAAATTATACAATAATATTTAAAAATAAATACAAGGTCAATTAAACACCTTGATTCGATCATAGGCACCAAGGAGATCGGCATCTGTTAAAGCTCTGAAGTATGCCACAAATGGGACATCCTCCCTTGCCACTATCCCACAAATATGTTGCAGGTTTTTTGCTTGTTTGGCATCCAACGGTCTGCCTTCTTCTAAGTCGATACGGATAATTCGCTTATGCCCGGTAGCTTCCACATGCTTGGAAACATTGATACCTCTTGATTTTCTCCTTCGTCGAACTATATTTAACACAACAAAGTTCAAGATATAATTTAAGTCTAATATTAAAAAAAATAATTTCTTTACCTTTCTTTTGGAGAGTGGGTTGTCCTTGATTTAAGTGTAGTGGAGTAGACGTTATAGGTGCATGAAAACACTCGGACGGTGGTGCAGGTTTCGGTGGTGCTTGAGATTGACTACGAACAACAGGTGTTGGTTGACTACTCCTATGGTTATCTCTCTTCTGTCTCTTAGCGAATGAGAACGGTGAAGACATGCTTAAAATCTGAAAGATTGGATAAAACTATGATAACAATGCACCATCCAGGAACTAATGAACATTTAAAACCCAATCCACATAACTTGAACAGAATATATCATGTTGCCAAACATTTACAAGACATGTGTACGGAATGTTTTCAAGACAAAATCTGTAAAAAAAACATCCTGCAAGGAATGGTATATTAAAAACTTACCTTTGTTTGATCCAATCCAAGTTGTAAGCCAATACCAACTACTCTATGTTCAGATTTGCAAACAGGACTGATTTTAATTAATTTCCAGTAGATATTCCACAAAATGTTTTTTCATTTAGATTAAATCGATTTTGCCATTCACGAGGGGTTAAGACTGGAGATTAGAATTCCGATCTGGAGATTAAAGTTCTTGATTTTAATTAGTTGAGAATGTTTTTTAAACAAAGTTGTCATTGGTTTTGGCTTTTTCGTTTCTAAATATTTTTTATTTATTCTTTTTGATAAAAACCAAGTTTTAGTACGTCCAAGAAACCTTCTTTTGAGTAACTTTGGAAACGACTTTTTGCTTGTTTATAAATCCAAATTCCATCATAATGTGTACCTATGCAATTTAACAATTTCACAATTTATCAATTAACTTAACTTGTAATTCTGAAAGTATTGCTACTGGGGATGTCAATATGTAACCAGCCAACGGATATGACACCCAACCTCATCCCGTTTATCATAAAAAAAGCTGACCATAGACAACCGCTCATGCAGGTTAGGGTTCGAGTTTCGGATTCTGCAATTGCTTTTTATGTGCATACTTGCATAAAAAACTATCTCACACACATGCACTATATAGAGAGAGAGATTATTCATGTTAACTGGAGTGAAAGGATAATGGTGGAAGTGGAAACAGAGGAACGCTCGACTCCAGGTATCGTCCACGACAACGGCACCTCCGTGTTCGACAAGCGGTTGTTGCAAAACTTCGTGGTGCCGGAGAATAGTCGAGCTGTCGTGCCGTGGAAGGAGGGTTGGAAAGAGGAGAGGTTATTGCTAGAAGGGAGAGGGCGTCGTTTATGTTTCTAGGGAATTTGGGTGGTTATGGTATTTTGGCGAAAATGGGGCGAGTTTGGCGGGATAATTTGGGGGACGAAATTCTTGCATTAACGTTAATAAAGAAACGTCTTCAGAAACAACTATGTGTAGGTGTTTAGTTAACGTCGAGAATTTTTTAACTTCTTGGATGTTAATAAAAAACGTGTCTACTGACAACATAATCTAGGTGGACGTTCCTGGCGCTTGAACGTCTACCTAGAATATGTTTGTTGTAGTGGTTGGTTAGCCATTTCTTTGGGAGTTAAGGGTTTCCAATTATGATTTAGAGGAATGCTAGATATCAATGGGTGGTATCTTCACATGGCGAAAACTTAGCCTGGCATGCCATATCTCCCATTTCCCCTAGGGAGGTGTCACAACCCCATTTTCGGATTCCCGGATCCTCCCCTTTACTAGATTTAGTTTCTCAGCAATATCTTTATCCAATAATAAATAACATTAAGTAACATATTGCAATAAAAGAGCTATAAAAAGCATCCCATAGTTTTCCATTCACAATATAAAGTTTATGTAACAAACATGTCTCACTATATTCTTATACATGTAAATCAAGCTAAAAGGTAATAATCTTAAGGAACTACAAACTACCTTCGACTAGAAATGGCTATTATTGATTGTCTAGCTAACTGGTTAAGGTTCATGTGATGGATAATCGATACTTGTTTAGTTTTCAAAAATTATTGGATAGAGATTAGTGAAGGTTAAGTAATGAAGAACAAAAAAGTAAACAAGTAAGGTATTTTAACAGAATTTATTATACCAGGAAAATTACATATCTTCTCATTATATCAAGTTCTATTCATTTTATTCCATGTTAGGGATAGTCTAGATGATTTACCACACCTATCATGGACTCTGAAGATGTGCACACTCTGCGAGTAGAGGTTGCGTTGATCAGATGGACTTATACCGCCTCACGTCACCTCAGCCAATCTTTTAATACCTCTCAGATAATTTTCTTTTAGTTCATTATCTAGGGTTTTTAAACCCTGAGCATGTTTAATAGAGAAGCATACCATCCTCAAAAACCTGATAGCTTAAAAACTCAAGCTATTAACATTAAATCATATATACCAGCGACTTCAAATACTTATTATCATGTCCAGTCACTACTAAACGACCCAAGCTACCACATGACACGATCATATCTTCACTTAGTCAATCCGTCTAATGGTAGTCGGATATCACACATTACAAATAATTTATATTGCACGCTCAACATATCCAACAACTATATATCATTTAGATCTGACATATCATACGAATTTCTTTTGACAAAACTACAGATTGCACACCCAACCTTCTAGTCATCCTTATTGTAGAGACTGTGCATAATCCATAATTGGATCCAATTTAAGTCGTATAGATTTTCACCTAATATAGATATGACATCACTTAGGAATCATGGCTGGTATCTTCACATGGCGAATACTTAGTCTGCCATGACATATCTCCCATTTCCCCTACTTTTTACAAGGGAGGTGTCACGATCTCATTTTCGGGTCATCAGATCCTTCCATTTACTAGATCTGATTTCTCAGCAATAGCTTTATCCATTAATAACTGACATTTAGAAACATATTGCAATAAAATAACTATAAAGAAAGCTTTCCGCAGTTTTCCATTCATAAAATAAATTTTACATAGCAACATGTCCCACTACATTTGTATACATGCATATCAAGATAAACAAAAGAACCTCAAGGAACTACAAACTACTTTGGACTAGAAATGACCACTATTGATTGCCTAGCTAGCCGACTAAGGTTTTTGTGATGGCTAACCGATACCTATTGAGTTTTCAAAAATCCTTGTATAGATATTAGTGAGGACTAAATAACGAAGAACAGAAAAATAAATAAGGTAATTTAGCAAATTTTATTATACCAGAAAATTCCATATCTTCTTATTATACTAACTTCTATTCCTTTTATTCCACGTCAGGGAATAATCTTGGTGATTTAGCACACCTATCATGGACTATGAAGTTGTGCACACTCCGGGAGTAGAGGTTGCGTTGATCAAATGAGCTTATAACACCACGCGTCACTCCAACCACTCTTCCAGTACTTCTTTGATTATTTCCTTTTAGTTCTTTATCTTGGATTTAAAACCCTTAGCATAGAGAAGCATACAATCCTCAAGAACCGGATAGCTTAAAACCTCAAGCTAATAACATTAAATCATATATACCAGCGACTTCAAATACTTATTATCATGTCCAGTCACTATCCACCCAAGCCGCCACATGACACGACCATATCTTCACATAGTCAATTTGTCTAATGGCAGTCGGGTACCACGGATCGCAATGTATATCACACACTCAACATATCCAATAATTATATACCGTCTAGATCTGACATATCATACATATTTCTTCTGACAAACCTACAGGTTGCACACCCGACCTGTAATATACACTTCTTGTCATCCGTATCGTAGAGATTGTACCTAATCCATAATTGGATCCAATTTAAGTCATATAAATTTTCACCTAATATAGATATAACATCACTTAGGAATCATTAGCTTTCTTCTCGATTAAGTACACATATGGAGGACATTTATTCATAATTTCTTATTACTACTTTGTTACAAATGATTTTACTTCTTAAAATCCCAAATCTCACGTAATATTCATGAATCATAGCAAACAAGTATGATTCACTACACCAGTTCAATTTTAATAATTATTTTGATGTATATACAAAATCAATCAATAATGAATTCTAACAATAAGCATGTGAACGTTCTTCATAATAAAGAATGTGATAAACTAGAATTTGATTAAGTTTAACTTGAGAACCCAACATTAAAAGACATGATTTCTTTTCCTAATGTGCTAACTTTCACATGTGTTGCAACCTGCTTTGGTTTGTATTCAAATAAGATGATTAATGGCACTTGAAATGACTAAAATCTATTTTCATAGCAAGAACACAGAGAATGAAAAGAATGAGCAAAGAATATGAAGAACCTAATCTCTCATAATTTTGACATAGTTTTCCCTTATATCGACTGATATTTGAAGGAAAATTTTCACATAGTTTTCCCTTACATTGGTGATATTCCAAAGAAAAAATCGATATAGTTTCATCTTACAAAAGCAATATTCGAAGGAAAATAGAAATGAGATTTGAAATTAAGAATTAAAGTAATAAATGATGCATAACTGGTAGGCCTCGCGTCATGGGTGGATTACGTATATATACATCGACGACCTAACTGTCTGCACCCAAGTACATCATTACTTGGGTTTCTACATCATATATCAACCACGTTAACATACAACAGAGAATCGTCTAGTCTCACGACATGGTTGAGTGAAACATGCTCACTAACTGCACAATTGCCTGCATCCAAGTAGCATTATGGTCAATTCAACCCTTATACGTTAATAATTAAGATAGGAAAGGAACTTGGAAACAACTTGAAAAAAATAAACCAAGCTAGATATCCTTAACTCCTACCTGAAGTGGAGGAGGAGAGGAGCGCACCATCTTCCTTCTGCTCTTCTTCCCGGCAATGCTTCACTATCTCTTCTTCCATGTCTCCCACCCCTTCTCTCAACCTCTCAACCCTAGCCCTGAAGTGGTAGTGGAAGAAATGAAGTCATAGAGAATTAAGGGGTGGCGTTATCTAAATGTATCTACACTACCTATGTGTTATCCTAGTCAGCGATCAATCATCGTGAAAAACAAATCGTCGTTCACCTGGTACGCAATACAATCCCTCTTAGCTGCCATGTCATCACTAAAACCATGGGTGATCCAGCTCATGGTTTTTCTCGTGTCTACCTTGATACAAATGGTTTTTTAAACGACATTAATTAGTCCTAATCATGATTAATGAACACTAATCATAATTAATTATTCTTAATTGCAATTAACATCTACCAATATGTAATTAATATATGCTAATTGTGATCAATCAATTTAATAGTTATAATATCCTTAATCATGATTAAAATTATTAATGACACTGATTAAGAGTTAAGGACAACTTAACCGACGCCAACTTTTTTCTTCTTCCAAAATCATAATAATACGAAACAACCTCAATTTCAATCGAAAATAAGTTTGTTGGATTCATCTTGTTAGCAGATCCAAGGACATTATTCAAGTTGGGATACAAAGAAGTTTTTTAGAACTTTACAATTATAAAAGCCTTAAGGAATTCTCGTCCATGATACTTAGTATAAAGGTATAAAAACTTCAAAGATGATCGAAGCCATAAAATTCTTCAAGAGAATAAAATTATTTTTATTAAAACCAAATATATACAACTCGAGACATGAAATTATCACTCAAATAGATAGGGATATTTCTCTCTCATATCTCCTTCAAGTTCTCATATGAAAATTTTGGCTACACCATTACACCTTGTCAAGAGGCACTTCTTTATTTCTCACTTTTTTGACATCCTTATCTAGTATTTTATACTTAAGTCTAAGTATGTTAAGTTTGGCTCAACTTGTAGATCATCATAACTTATAACATACTCTAGATCACTACTGATGAATCCACATTTCATCATCTTTATTCTATCATTTTGGCACCAAAAACCCTAGCAAATGCCTGTAAATAGCATTAAAATCATCATCTTAGCATCCATGCATGTGCATTATATTAGTGTATAAAATACTGTAATTAAGGCCAAAATTATAGAATAAATAAAGAAAAGAAAAAGAATAAAATATTATAAATATTTTGTGACCCGAAACCCCGAGACCTAGGCATCTTGATGAATAGGTCGACAAGGAATAAAGTAGGGGGAGATAAGGGCCAAAAACACCAACACTTTTTCTATCCATTCTTTATTCATTTTGGGACCTATTTTTGGTTCCACTTTTTGTACATCAAATAAAGAAACTTTGTACATGAAAGTTGTAGATAATTTAATAAAGAAAAATACAAAATTGATTTTACAGAAAAATAATACACAGATAAAAAGTTATGGTCTGAATAAAAATCCAAAATGTCAACTTCCCAGACCCGTATCTCACAAACGAAAACTCCAATTGCAGCTTACTAACCTTTAATTGTATATAGAAGAAAATAAGCTATTTAATAGCGGTGGTTTCGCATTTGGCGGAGCTACGGTTTGAAAGTTGACTTTTGGACCCTCATTGTATACTTGTACAGAATTAAATATTCAATTTATTAATTATTTATTATTCGTTCATTTTTATATTTTTATAATGTTGTAAATAACACTTATAATAATAATGTACATTAAAATAAGAATAAAAACCCAAAATAAAAATACTTGTATAAAGGATATATAGGTATACCGCCTATACATATACCTATACAAATAATACTTGTATTTTATTAAATATACAAAACATATCAGAAAAATAAAATAAAAATATATTTATGTACATAAAAGTACTTTATGTTTTTATAAAATAATAAGCAAAAATAATAACAATAAAATACACAAAATAAAATTAAAATACTAGAATACATAGGTAATATACCTATATAGGGCTAAAAAGTAAACTTGTAAAAATATGTACCGTAAAAATAAATAAAAATCATAATTAAATACTACATAAAATAACAAACATTTTTTATTTTATAATCATAATTTAATCCTATTTATTTCTATTTTTAAATGAATTAACAAAGCATTTTCTTTATCTTTTCCCTGGTTGGTCCACGTGGACCAACCAGGCGCCTCGGACTGTTGACCGGCGGGTCAACAGTCCATCCTTCACCCTTCACGTGTTGGTGCACCTCGTTTTTCACCCAATTTCACCCTTTTTTCGAGGTCGCGCCGCTCGTCCTTCGTCCTCGCTTCCTTCTTGGAAGTTGATCACTGTAGACCCGTCTCCATCGCCGTTTCCTTAGATCTCCTTAGATCTGCTCGTCTCGCCCGTGACACCTCCTCGAAGTCATGCCCCCACCATTCTTCAAATATGAACCCCTCACTTCCTTCCCTCGGTTGAGTCCCCTTGGTCCACCCTTCAGCGCCACCTTCGTGCTCCAGAGCTCCCTGGAGGTGACAGCTCCATCGCCAGCTCCTCAGCCAAGGCGTTAGAAGTCGAGGGAGCCTCCACCACCTCCGCCAATCTCCGGCGTCGAGGTTAGCTTCTTCCTCTGGCTCCGGCCATTGAGGGCTTCACCCCGTCTTTTTATTTACGCAATTCTACTCCTTCTAGCTTTAGGATTAAAATCCCCCAAAAAAATCTAAGGTTCATCGATTATTTCGCCTGATCAACCATCCTCGTCGGAGCGCAACTCCGGCCGAGTCATCCCCGTCCGCTTCGCGTCGCTCCACCACCTCCGTGGGGTCCAGGCAACTTGCCCTGGACCCTCTCATCTTGTTTTGCAGGTCAACGCCAGTTGAATCGCACCTGGGTGCAGTTTTGACGCTCGCCGGACCTTGGCCGAGCTCCCCAGCTCCGCCACCTTCGCCTGAGCACCTCGGTCGCCGCCGCGGCATTTTGACACCCCCAGGAGATAGACGAAGACCTGAGGAGCCTCCAGCCCCATTTGAAGCCAAAAAGCCCATCGGAGACGGAGCTTGACCTCGGAGAACTTCGGTTCGCCAGAGTTCGTCGCGGTTCTTGCTCCGGCCTTCGTCACCGTTGGATCGAGGCGGAGCTCCAGACAGATCGTGGATCGTCCGATCTTGAAGACCCAGCCACCGTCGATCTCAGCCGAGATCTGATCCTAGACGTCCACGAGCGAAGCGACATCGGCCGTCCATCAAGTGCCACGTGTCTAAGTGGCTTGCCATCAGCCGTCGGATCACGCGCCAAGGGTATTTTGCACATGACCCCTTACGCCTTTTTGTATTTAATGTTTAGCATTTAAACTTTTGTCTGTAATATAAAAACTTTGGGCTATTTGCATGAAAGCCCCTGCACTCCTTTATATTTACGTCTAGATCCTTTGCCACGTCACCTCACGTGACCCGTTCACGTGAGGTGGTAGGCTTTTTGCAAGGATACCCTATGGGGTTTAGTTATTTCGGTTCAGTCCCAAGATTTTGTAATATAGTGTGAAACTTTGGGATATTTTGCATACAGACCCCTGCCATTATCTGATATTGCATTTTGGTCCCTGCCAGGTGCGTGCGAGTCACGCGCCCTGGTGGGGAATTTACATCGATATCCAGGCGGGTTTTGTAATTGTATTCTGGTGCTTTAAATTGAATATCTAATGTAATATTTTGTGGAAAATTGCATGTATGACCCTGGATGTTTTAATATTTTCACTTATGCCCTTGCCAGGACTGTTTAATGATTGGATGTTTGTTCTAATTATTTAACCTATCATTTTAAGTCCAAAAATTCCACAAAAATAGGGTTTAGCTCCTGTGCACTTATGCTCCCACGCCATCAATTTAGTTTTTGATTTTATTCTATTTTTACATTTATTAAAAATCAAAAACTTGCTTTTTGTGCACTGTCCAGTTTAGAAAATACCAAAAAATAGTAAAACACTTCTAAAAAGTCCAAAAAAATTACCTAGTGTCTATTTTACCCTATTTTAGTGTCAGTCCTAAAATCATTAAAAATCTCAAAAGAAAAACACTAAAAATTTGAAAACACTCAAAAACTTCAAAAAATATATAAAATCAAGGAAAACTCCAAAAAATACAAGCTCAGCTCCTGTTTGTTCCTCATTTTGTTCTTTTTATTCGAAAAATAGTGTGAAAAATTTTGATTACTGGTTGCTATTTTTAAATCCCATTTTACTCACAGCCAGCTCTTGTTTCACTGTTTTGAGTTATTCCAGTAATTAAAAATACCAAAAACACCTTGAAAAATTCCCAAAAAAACCACAAAACAGTAAAAAATCCTAAAAATATCAAAAACAATTCATTTCTGAATTTTTGGTCATTTTTGCACATTTTTATAAATACTTTATCTTGCCTTTTTTTATTTTGCTTATAGTTTCGAATATTGAAAAAGAAAAAAAATATAAAATATAAAATTATAAAAATCAGAAAATTAAAAATCAAAATACAAAACTAAGAATTAAATAAAAAAAATTTACAAATTAAAAACCCACAAAAACATCTTTGCTTGCTTGCTTAGTGTAGACACATCACACACACATACTTGTGCACATTTTTGTGAATAACCCTGCTTGCTCCCTGTGTTCGAACTCTCTGCATACTTGTCACTATACACCATTTGTGCAGAGTTAAAAATAAATTTGACTCCACACTTGTTTTTCATTGTTTGATACTTGATTGTGGGTTCATTGTTGATTAATCACATTTTATTGTGGGTCGCCACAACGACGTATTTAGACCCTCGATAATTCGTGAAAATCAAATGGCGCCGTTGCCGGGGAGCAACAGCGAGTAGTTCACATTTTGTTTGATTGTGTCATTGTTTACCATAGCATTATTTTCCATCTCTTACATTTTTGATATATCTTGTTGAGCTATCTGATCGTCTCTTTTCTTGTCTTCTTGCGAGGGACCGCGGAGCAAGGCGGATTGCTTAGGTGATTCGGAGCATCCTTGGGAAGCGGAGCCGGCCTTCTTAGGTCACGCCGGCAGGAGAGAGCAGGAGGAGTGAGGGAGAGTGATTAAATTAGCTTACATTTATTTTTGTGAGAGAGAGACTATTAATTTGTAATAATACAGGTACATTCGGACTTGGACTTTCGGGCCCAATTTCCAAGTGCTTGTACACTTGGGGGCTCACCGCGGTTTTTGACGAGTTTTCCTCGCTTGTCATTTTCCGGTTTTGTTTTCCTTTTTCACTTCTTTTGTGGATTGAGCTCTTAGATTTAGGCATGCTTGATCGAGTAACTTAGGTCCAAACACACTAATAACCTTTGCATGTACCTATAGCTCGTATTTGGACTTAGTTAAAAATTAAACAGTTAGCCCCCTTTCTTAGATCCGCCGCGCCGCGAGCCCTCTCCATCTAGCGCTACTCCTGAACTCGATGTGTCGAGAAGAGGAGGGGAGGGTCTAGACCGGACTCTTAGGATCGACGATAGGAGGTTGACTTGTGGTTCTTCACGCTAGCAGTTGCCTGTTCTAGGACGATTTCCGTTGTGCATATCGGCATGTAGATTAGGTTTAAAAATTCTGCTTTGCATCCCGCATGGAGAGAGCTGGGATTCGCTGTAAGTCTTCTAACTGGGCATCCATCATTTAGGCACAAAGGTGAGATTTCCATCTTTGTGTCAACTTGCACGGCTTTTCCGACTCTATTCACCCTCTGTTTTTGGACAAAGTAGGAGCAAGAAAACAAAAATCGTTAGGCGCTTGCTTGAATCTACTCAAAAGAAGCGATAACACCAAAAAAATTAAAAAAGGGACTGCTAAGAAAACTTGACCAAAAATAAAATCGGTAATTGGATTCATTGCTTGGGGAGAGTAACACCCTCACTTGTATTCAGGTTGCATGGGAAGGTCTCCTTCCAAGTGAGGTGAGCGCTTCGTAAGGATTAGAGCCAAAAACCCAGCTTGTGGCTGCCTTGTGTATCGCCTGGATTACCGAAGTATTGGCGCTTCTATCGTACGTGGACGAGTAGGGCTTGGTCAACATTGGTGACTCTCTATTGTGTAGAGCATCGACCTTGTACGAAGTATCGAGCCTAGGCCACGCCTTCACGGGGGTGTCTGTCTCATCGTCTTGCGTCCGAGTAGGTTCTTGCACGCTCACGGGTGATTCCGTTGCGAGCGAGTTCCGAAGTATCGGTTTCGCCTATTGGCTTCCTCTCTTATTCTTTGGCTGAGTAGGGATCCAGGAAGGGTTACAAGGACCTCAAAAAGTGCAAGCTACAGGTTACACAGGAGGAGGACAAGTACGGGATACTCTTCCGGCAGTACTCTCTCTCCTTTAGGCGTAGCGTTCTAAGGACTCGTTAAAAGCTAAATTCTTGAATCAAGTTAAAATTGACAAGATAAGAGCCGAACCTTCACGGCTTCACGTGTTGAGTTGGTGAACTCACCCCTGCTTTGTGTTTGATTGCTAGATTTATTTAGGTCAAGATCAAAAACACCGCACAATCGTGCGCAATTTTGTTGCATCTCATTTCACTCTTCTTCTTCTACATTCCCTCGGCTCTTACCAATAATCAAGATGATGGGACGGAGATCTCTTAGGCCGACTTTGTCGGCACCGCTATCCCGCACTCCTCCTTATTCATCTAGGAATACCTCGGAGAGTCCGCTCTCCGAGCCTGAGTTTACATCCACCCTGTTCCCCCTCGACCACCTTTCTCATTCTCCTTCCATCAGTCCAAGAGTGTCAGAATTCAGTGCATCACAGTGTTCAGCTCATTCGACAGCACCTGAGATGGCCTCTTTTGCTTTTTCAGAAAATCCAGCCATGGCAGACAGAGGCGAGCATGAAGATGATCATGAGCACCCTCCATTCCTATTTGATCAGGCAACCATCAATAATTCCTTGTTAGCATCCCTGGAGACCATGCAGAGGCAGATCCGTGACCAGGGTACATTTATGGGTGATCTCATGAGAGAGATAGCTCAGATGAGAGAGAACCGAGCTGGCGGAGATGGTGGTGGAGGAGGAGGACCAGATGCAGGAGGAGGCGATCCAGACGCCGAGCGACCGCCACAGACCATTATGAGGGAGTTGCACAACCCAGCTGCATCCCTCACTCACCGGTGGATCAGACTCCCGCCAATCCACGGAGATTTCGAGCTTCGGCCCCACACGATCCAGCTGCTACCCAAGTTTCATGGGTTGCCGACCGAAGAGCCGCACCTCCACCTCCAAGAATTTGAGATGATATGCAGGACCATCCATGATCGGTTGATAACCGAGGACATAATCAAGATGATTGCCTTTCCATTTTCTTTGGTTGATAGAGCCGCATATTGGCTCAAGCATCTTGGGCAATTCGTCGACACTTGGGCAGATCTCCGGACCGCATTTTTGAAGAAATACTATCCTCTCGGCCGGACCAATGCAGCTAGAGCTATGATTAGCAATTTTGTCATGATCCCAAATGAACAATTCCATGAAGCCTGGGATCGATTCAGAGAGCTCATCGACCGGTGTCCACATCACGATATATCCAAGCCCAATCTGGTTCAGAGTTTCTTCTGTGGGCTGACACCGGAGCTGCAGGGGCTTGTCAACGCCTCTTGCGGTGGATCATACTTTTCCAAGGGTGAAGACGACGTCTGGGCCATCTACGAAGGCATGGCAGAAAATTCTACAGTGATGACCCAAGCCCGTGTCTACACACACCAGAAGCCCCCGCAAGGAGCAGGATCATTTCAGAGGATCGCCCGCATCGATGCCGGTCCCAATACAGTATCAGTTGCAGCAGCCCAAGCTGAATCAGCCGCAGCCGACATGGGCATTATCAGTGAGAAATTGGACCGCATGGAGATCCTCGAGAAGAAGCAGAATCAAGGTCTTGCTCAGATGGACCTTCTCACCAAAACTATGAGTGACCTGAAGACTCAAATTCTATGTATTCAGGAGGCACAGACTCATTCCCAACAGCCTCCCAGGTCACGGGCTGACCCCAGCAGTAGCAATACCAACCAGACCTCTACCTCATACCGCCAAGTGAACCATATCCAGACAGAGCCGGTGTCATTGCTACAGTACCATCCAGAGCGACCACCGTCTCAGGAGACTCAGATAGTGGTTTATCAGCCGGAGCAGCCACTGGCCGCTCTCCCTCCACCTTCCTTTGAGCAGGACCCATTGATGGAAGTCAATGGGATTTGGTACGACCGGTACCCTCAGCCCGGGATTCGTTGGGATCACCCCGGATTCCGTTGGGGCAATGGTGGATCCTCATCCCAGCAGCAGAACCCTGCCCAAGGGCAGCAGAGCAGCCAGCAGCAACCACAACAGCAGCCCCAGTATGCCCATCAGCAACAGTTTCAGAGTGGTCCTCGTCCTACCTATCAGGGACAGCAGTGGAGGCAGCGACAGCAGCCTCAGCATTCTTATCACCATCCTCCCCCTCAGTATCAGCAACAACAGCAGCAGCAGCCCCATTTCCAGCAGGGACAACCATCCGGTTCTCAGGTCCCCGCTTTTAAGAACCCAGCTCTCGATGATCTTGCCCGCTTGCTATCTGAACAGCGAGCCTCTTTCAGGCAAGAAATGGATGAATTCCGGCAGGAGATGAGGGACATCATGAAAGGCAAGGCCGCCATACCCGCTCAGATTGAACCTAACCCGAACAATCTGAAAAGGAAGTCTGAGCAGGTAGAGTTTACAGAGGATACCTCTCCTAGTGATTACTTGAGTGACATATCTTATTCCTATCATGATGCTGATTTTGTTACTACTAGGAGCGGTAGGATGCCAGCCGGCGGCGCCTCTTCTGAGCGACAACCAGAGGCAGGATCAGGAGCGCCAGAGGAGCAGAGGAGCGGTGCTGATGCCGCTCATGATGATGTTGGCGGTGGTGCTGATGCCACCCATGATGACGTCCAGGACGACGGTGCTGATGCCGTCGTGATACCAGTCACAGACGGTGGTGCTGATGCCACCATTTTGGATGATGAACCAGAGCGTGGAGTTGATGCCGCGAAGACCGGTGCTAGTGGTGGTGCTGAGGACACCACATCCACTTTTGTTGAGCCACCATCTGTGATGTTGCCACATTTTGTACCCAAGGACTGTGGGAACAAAAATAAAAACAAAAATATGAATAAAGGAAAGGTTTCTATTCAAATTGCAGATCCATATGTGGTGAATGATGGTTATTGTATGGATTCTCCGTCTTCACAGGCACAGGGACCGATTCCTAGTCCTCCATCTCAGGAGGCCCCTACCATCCCCTTTCCCGACGCACTCCGCCGAGCGAAAGGGAACAAAAAGGAAAATCCAAAAAAGAACCAGCAGGTAGAGTTCGGCAACGAAATGATTGACAGATTTCATATTCAGCTGACTCTACGAGAAGCATTTGAGCATATCCCCTTCTTCAAGAAGAATTTGAAAGAAACAACTACTGTCCGAAGGAAGAAGAGGTACAGAGATCAAATCCATATGCTCACTCATGACACATGTTGCATCATCCAGAACAAGCTGCCAGCCAAGCGACCAGACGCAGGAGCTCCCTATGTCAGATGTGAGATTCAGGAGCAGCAGTTTGATCGTACTCTATTAGACAGCGGCTCTTCAATTAACCTCCTTCCGGCAGCCTTACTCAAGCAGTTCAAGTTTGGCCCTCTTCTTCGAAGCAGAACAGTCCTTCAGTTTGCTGACAGATCGATCAAGAGGCCGAAGGGGTTATTGAAAGACGTGGTCGTTACCATTCAGGGCCTGAAATTCCCCGTGGACTTCGTTGTGTTGGACATGGAGATCCCTGAGTCGGTAACTGATGCCCCCATCATTCTCGGACGTCCATTCTTTGCCACAGCCAAGGCGGTGATCGACCATGATAGTGGGAAGGTATGTTTTCGCGTAGAGGGCGAAACCATACAAATAGAGACGATCGAAGAAATCAGAGCTAGAGAGTTAGAGTGCTCCGAGCAGTCCAGCGAAGCAGCGCAGATGACAGAGGAAGAGCTAGACATCCACCAGGTCTGTGATTTTGAGATGACTGATGATGAATCTAACTGGAAAGATCCTGTAGCACCGACCCTCGCCTTGCCTACAGATTCACTATATCTCAAGCTCATGGCAGTCGAGAGCCGGGAGAGCACATCCCTGGAGGAGGATACATCTGAAGCTGACAGTGTTGTGATAAGTGGTGCAGATGAGTTCCATTCTTGCTCATCTTCTTCAGACCCCTCGGATTCAGACATAGACTGGGATGACTTTGATGATTATTTGCCTTGTCTGATTCCTTCTGAGCCAACAGCCATGACAGAGTGCGAGCCAGTGCAGTTTATAGATGATTCAGCAGGCCGCCTTTCGTCAGAGATTCATGCAGAGTGAGAGTTCTCCCATGCAGACCTGGTCGCCTTCACGCAGACATACCAGAAGCCAGATCTGCCACCTCCCAGTTGTCCAGAACTGAAACCTCTTCCGCAGTCAATGAAGTATAGATTCCTTGCGGGCGAGCCAGAAATGCACCCAGTCATCATCTCAGCAGATTTGACTGGAGAACAAGAATCTCGTCTGATGGAGATTCTTGAAAGGAACCGCAAGGCAATCGGTTGGAGTATAGCCGATCTCCAAGGGCTGAGCCCAAATCTTTGCTCCCACCACATTTATCTCGAGGATAACGCTAAGCCGTCGTGTGAGTTCCAGCGACGGCTGAACCCGAATCTTCGAGACGTAGTCATGAAAGAAATCTCCAAGTGGTGGAGCGCCGATTTTATCTACCCCATCTCCGACTCCAAATGGGTTAGTCCACTACATGTGGTACCCAAGAAGATGGGTATCACTACAGTTGTCAACGAGTCTGGAGAAGAGATCGCGGCCAGAGTACCAACTTCTTGGAGGGTCTGTGTGGACTACAGACGATTGAATGAGGCCACCAAGAAGGATCACTTCCCGCTACCCTTCATTGATCAGATTATCGAGCGGCTAGCTGGGAAGAGTCATTACTGTTTCCTTGACGGGTACTCTGGATATAATCAAGTGGCCATTGCGCCCGAAGACCAGGAGAAAACGACATTCACCTGTCCGTTTGGGACGTATGCTTTCAGACGGATGCCCTTTGGTCTATGTAACGCTCCTGCGACATTCCAAAGGTGCATGTTGTCCATCTTCGCGGACATGGTGGGTGACTGTTTAGAGGTCTTCATGGATGACTTCTCGGTCTATGGCGATGGGTTCGATGCTTGTCTTGACTGCCTAAACCATGTGCTGAAGCGCTGCATCGAGGTCAATCTTGTATTATCCTGGGAGAAGAGTCATTTCATGATGACTCAGGGGACGGTCCTTGGTCATATCGTCTCCAACAGGGGCATGGAGGTTGATCCCGCCAAGGTGGATATCATCAGAAAACTCAATCCGCCGTCCAATTTGCGTCAGTTACGGTCTTTTCTGGGGCATGTCGGTTTCTACCGACGGTTCATTCAGGACTTCAGTCGAATTGCCCGACCGCTCACTGACTTGCTGACAAAAGACACAGAGTTTATTGTTAATGATAAGTGTCTTGAATCTTTTGAAACTCTCAAGAATATGGTTGTTTCAGCCCCTGTCCTTCAGCCACCCGATTGGTCTCTCCCATTCGAGATCATGACGGATGCTTCAGATTTTGCCGTTGGGGCTGTGCTTGGACAGAGGAGGGATGGTTTACCTTTTGCCATTCACTACGCCAGCCGGACCTTGGATGCCGCTCAGCGGAATTACACTGTGACTGAGAAAGAGATGCTGGCCGTAGTCTTCGCTCTTGATAAGTATCGATCTTACATTCTCGGATCTAGAGTAACCATCTACACTGATCACACCGCCATCCGGTACCTAATGTTTAAGAAGGATGCCAAAGCACGTCTCACCAGATGGATCCTTCTATTCCAGGAATTTGATATTGAGATTAAGGATAAGCCTGGAGTCAAGAATGTGGTGGCGGATCATCTCTCCAGGTTGGAGAATCTTGAGGAATCAGAGCCCAGCGCACCTATCACAGAAACATTTCCAGATGAGGCGATCTTGGCTGTCACCTCACTCCCATGGTATGCTGACTTTGTAAACTATATTGTTGCCAAGACAGTCCCTCAGGGTTGGCCCAGACAGAAACTTGAGACCTTCCTAGCTAAGGCCAAGTTTTATCATTGGGAGGATCCCGTCCTTTATCATGAAGGAGGGGATGGTATCTGGAGGAGGTGCATTCCTCAAGAAGAGCAGCAAAGCGTCCTCACATATTGCCACAAGCTTGAGGCAGGAGGACATCATTCTGGAAAAAGGACAGCACAGAAGGTGCTTCAATCCGGCCTATGGTGGCCTACTCTCTTCAAGGATTCTGATGAGTTCGTGAAGAGATGTACTGACTGTCAGAAATGGGAACCTGCGGATAGAGAGACATGATGCCCATGCAACCCATTCACTTTTGTGAGGTTTTTGATGCATGGGGGATTGATTTCATGGGCCCATTTCCTAAGAGTCAGGGATTCGAGCATATTTTGCTCGCTGTGGATTATGTCAGCCGATGGGTTGAAGCCATCCCCGCCCGAGCCGCAGATGCGAAAACCGTGTGCAAATTCTTGAGGAAAAATATCATTTCACGGTTCGGGGTACCTAGAGTCTTGATTTCAGACGGGGGGTCTCACTTCATCAATGACAAAGTCAGGGCCCATGCAGACGAGTTCGGCATTGACCATCGGGTTGCCACTCCTTATCACCCTCAGACTAATGGTCTTGCCGAAGTATCGAATCGGGAGATAAAGACTATCTTGCAGAAAGTTGTCCGCCCAGACCGAAAGGATTGGTCACAACTCTTGGACTCGGTCTTGTGGGCTTATCGGACTTCTTTCAAGAATCCATTGGGGACATCTCCCTTTCGTCTCGTCTATGGCAAGCCGTGCCATTTGCCAGTGGAAATCAAGCACAAATCTTTTTGGGCAGTTACTGAGTTGCTTTTGGATCCCGAGAGTGTAGGAGACCAGAGAAGAGCAGAATTGGCAGCCCTGGAAGAACTGAGAGACACAGCCTTTTCGAACAGCCTACAGTACAAAGAGAAAGTGAAGACATGGCACGATTCGCATATCAGCCATAAACAGTTTGAGCCAGATCAGAGAGTATGGTTGTTTGATTCCAGGCTGAAATTATTCCCAGGGAAGTTGCAGAGCAAGTGGAAAGGTCCGTATGTGGTCAGGAAGGTACATGACAATGGCAGCATCGACATATCCGAACCGTCATCTTCCTCTACCTTCCGCGTCAATGGTCAACGCCTGAAACTATATCTTGATCATGATCCACCGACCATTGACGTTGCCCCCATTCTTCTGGTATGAGATGTACTCTTTGACTCACATCATATGCATCTCATACACAGTGAGCATTTCCATCTTTCGCTGTACAGATCCATCTGTTCATATCACGATTTCATCTGTTAATGCATTTTCTTCTCTTCTTCTTTTCTTCTTTTCCATCTATCAAAAAGGTGCCGCCCTTGTAGACAGTTTTCCATACTTAGGACGTACTTTGTCCTAAGTATAGGGGGTGTGCACCCCGAGTATTTCTCTATTCTTTTTGATCCTCTCCATTGTCTCCTCTTCTTGTCTATACTTAGGGATATCTTACCCTAAGTATAGGGGGAGACAATCTGAGTACGATCTGTTCATTCCCACCCTTGACCCTCCCTGCGTTGTGTACAGTCTGCTATACTTAGGATTATTTGGTCCTAAGTATAGGGGGATGGTCAACTTCTCATTCATAGATTCATTCATTCTTTAGACTTGCCTATACTTAGTACGAGTTATGTCTTCTTTTTTCTCCGATCTATGAGGACATAGCTCAAGCTAAGTATAGGGGGGTCGTATATATTGCGTATATACTTTAGCCATAACTCGTACTTTCGTATTTTCTTAAAAATATGGCTAATAATTCATTAAAATTCTTTACAAATTCTTTAATAAAAAGATGTGGTTATTCCTCAAATGCTTTTTGTATATACTGATTAATAAATCAGGTGAAAATGTATTTTGCAAAATGTTTGAAAAATAGTTTGAAAATCTTTGTGAACATCTATTAAAAACTATTTTGAAAATATTTTGTTACATGTTTTCAACCTTTGTAAAAATGTGTGGTTTGTAAAACTTCTCTTCTTTGTGTGAAATAAAATGTTTGAAAAATGATTTGCAAATGGTTTGAAAAATGGTTGCAGAAATATTTGAAAAACCTATATATACTGTTTTGAAAGCCTTTGCAAAATGATTTTCAAATGTGTGTACATGTTTGTAAAAATGTTTGTAAAAATTATTTTGGACTATAGTTTTCAAAAACTGTGTGAAAAGCTTGTGTCAAATAAGTTTGAGGAATACTAACATCACACCAAAATCCACTACCTTTATATATGTATAAAATTGATCACTTACCCTTGTAAATTCGTAAAATCCATTTCTTGTAAATATAAGAAGCACTCCCGTGTACATAGTTTTCACCTAATTTTCGGCCAAAACTTTTTGTTTTCAAAAATCCCAAAAACATTTGCAAAACTAAAACCCAAAAACATTTGAAAAATCTTTTTGAAAAATACAAAAAAAATGCATATGCATAGGCATGCATCATCTTTTCAAAAATCCATAAAAAGTTCAAAATCTTGAAAATTGCATCACAAAAATATTTCTTGCATAGCATAGCATGAGCATTTTTCGGATTGAGTTTGATAGTTGAACAAGTCTAAGTAAAATCCGGAGATTGGAGCTTGATTGGACCTTAAAATATACCTAATAACAGGAACCTTATAGGAACTGGGTTTGAGGTACTTCAGGTCTAGTTGACTTAATTCTTTGAGGATCACGGGACTTGGTTCAATGGATTCTTGACTGCCTAAGTAGAGTATTTCAGAGCACACGCACGACTCTTGTTGATAATGACCTAACTTGGACACCTGCACCTTTCACATAGCTCTCCACGGATGAGGTGGTGAGGAGGCAGTTTCCTTTGGCTTGGGGTAGCATATGAGGGTAGTACTTCTAGGCGGAACCTCTCTTCTTCTTATAGTGAAGGAAGTGCACCTCAACTTGGTCTAGTGGTGATGAAGGCTAAAGACAGAAGCCGTGGGTTGCAATAAAGCTTCAAAAGAGGGATAGTCTACTGGCTCAAGAAGAAATTTCTTGTATATATGCTGCACCATGTAGATATGTTGTACAGATGCAATTGAAAAAAAAAAGAGAAGAACTCCAAAAAAGTGGTGGGTCGGATTGAAAATTTAATAACCCCACCGGAGTGTATATAGTCCAATAAAGCAAAAGCTTATGGTATCCATGTTACATCTCATGAAGCTTGCAGCGGGAGACTTGGCTACACTGGCTGAGCTTCCAAAAGTCTATATCTCTTCCCCCTCTTCTAGAGCCGGTTGCACTTGAACTTAGAAGGGAATACCCCGCTTCTCGAGGAAAGAGTTGCTAGACCGAGGCATTAGAGTTACCAGGTTGGGGGAGGTTGTTTCTTTGCTACTTCTGAAGTGGGGAGCTACATATCACTTACACTGTACGAGTCAGATTCATAGTCGTAAGAGTTTGCGTATGAGTTGAAGTATATCTGACCTGGCTATTGAGGAGACTTGGACAGAGTTTTGGGATTCTCAAGGACTGTTGGATTTCAAATGTGGTTCTCATTAAGGTTCCGACCGCACAAAAATTCCAAAGGTCCGACTTAAGCTCCAAACTTTGATTTTGCGAAGACAAGTTCGATAATTAAACTTAATCTAATTTTCTTCTTTTTCTTTTCTTTCTTTTTCTTTTGCACTTATTGCATAAGTGATTGCTAGGGACTAGCAAAGGTAAAGTATAGGGGGATGATGAATCCACATTTCATCATCTTTATTCTATCATTTTGGCACCAAAAACCCTAGCAAATGCCTGTAAATAGCATTAAAATCATCATCTTAGCATCCATGCATGTGCATTATATTAGTGTATAAAATACTGTAATTAAGGCCAAAATTATAGAATAAATAAAGAAAAGAAAAAGAATAAAATATTGTAAATATTTTATGACCCGAAACCCCGAGACCTAGGCATCTTGATGAATAGGTCGACAAGGAATAAAGTAGGGGGAGATAAGGGCCAAAAACACCAACACTTTTTCTATCCATTCTTTATTCATTTTGGGACCTATTTTTGGTTCCACTTTTTGTACATCAAATAAAGAAACTTTGTACATGAAAGTTGTAGATAATTTAATAAATAAAAATACAAAATTGATTTTACAGAAAAATAATACACAGATAAAAAGTTATGGTCTGAATAAAAATCCAAAATGTCAACTTCCCAGACCCGTATCTCACAAACGAAAACTCCAATTGCAGCTTACTCACCTTTAATTGTATATAGAAGAAAATAAGCTATTTAATAGCGGTGGTTTCGCATTTGGCAGAGCTACGGTTTGAAAGTTGACTTTTGGACCCTCATTGTATACTTGTACAGAATTAAATATTCAATTTATTAATTATTTATTATTCGTTCATTTTTATATTTTTATAATGTTGTAAATAACACTTATAATAATAATGTACATTAAAATAAGAATAAAAACCCAAAATAAAAATACTTGTATAAAGGATACATAGGTATACTGCCTATACATATACCTATACAAATAATACTTGTATTTTATTAAATATACAAAACATATCAGAAAAATAAAATAAAAATATATTTATGTACATAAAAGTACTTTATGTTTTTATAAAATAATAAGCAAAAATAATAACAAGAAAATACACAAAATAAAATTAAAATACTAGAATACATAGGTAATATACCTATATAGGGCTAAAAAGTAAACTTGTAAAAATATGTACCGTAAAAATAAATAAAAATCATAATTAAATACTACATAAAATAACGAACATTTTTTATTTTATAATCATAATTTAATCCTATTTATTTCTATTTTTAAATGAATTAACAAAGCATTTTCTTTATCTTTTCCCTGGTTGGTCCACGTGGACCAACCAGGCGCCTCGGACTGTTGACCGGCGGGTCAACAGTCCATCCTTCACCCTTCACGTGTTGGTGCACCTCGTTTTTCACCCAATTTCACCCTTTTTTCGAGGTCGCGCCGCTCGTCCTTCGTCCTCGCTTCCTTCTTGGAAGTTGATCACTGTAGACCCGTCTCCATCGCCGTTTCCTTAGATCTCCTTAGATCTGCTCGTCTCGCCCGTGACACCTCCTCGAAGTCATGCCCCCACCATTCTTCAAATATGAACCCCTCACTTCCTTCCCTCGGTTGAGTCCCCTTGGTCCACCCTTCAGCGCCACCTTCGTGCTCCAGAGCTCCCTGGAGGTGACAGCTCCATCGCCAGCTCCTCAGCCAAGGCGTTAGAAGTCGAGGGAGCCTCCACCACCTCCGCCAATCTCCGGCGTCGAGATTAGCTTCTTCCTCTGGCTCCGGCCATTGAGGGCTTCACCCCGTCTTTTTATTTACGCCATTCTACTCCTGCTAGCTTTAGGATTAAAATCCCCCAAAAAAATCTAAGGTCCATCGATTATTTCGCCTGATCAACCATCCTCGCCGGAGCGCAACTCCGGCCGAGTCATCCCCGTCCGCTTCGCGTCGCTCCACCACCTCCGCGGGGTCCAGGCAACTTGCCCTGGACCCTCTCATCTTGTTTTGCAGGTCAACACCAGTTGAATCGCACCTGGGTGCAGTTTTGACGCTCGCCGGACCTTGGCCGAGCTCCCCAGCTCCGCCACCTTCGCCTGAGCACCTCGGTCGCCGCCGCGGCATTTTGACACCCCCAGGAGATAGACGAAGACCTGAGGAGCCTCCAGCCCCATTTTGAAGCCAAAAAGCCCATCGGAGACGGAGCTTGACCTCGGAGAACTTCGGTTCGCCGGAGTTCGTCGCGGTTCTTGCTCCGGCCTTCGTCACCGTTGGATCGAGGCGGAGCTCCAGACAGATCGTGGACCGTCCGATCTTGAAGACCTAGCCACCGTCGATCTCAGCCGAGATCTGATCCCAGACGTCTACGAGCGAAGCGACATCGACCGTCCATCAAGTGCCACGTGTCTAAGTGGCTTGCCATCAGCTGTCGGATCACGCGCCAAGGGTATTTTGCACATGACCCCTTACGCCTTTTTGTATTTAATGTTTAGCATTTAAACTTTTGTCTATAATATAAAAACTTTGGGCTATTTGCATGAAAGCCCCTGCACTCCTTTATATTTACGTCTAGATCCTTTGCCACGTCACCTCACGTGACCCGTTCACGTGAGGTGGTAGGCTTTTTGCAAGGATACCCTATGGGGTTTAGTTATTTCGGTTCAGTCCCAAGATTTTGTAATATAGTGTGAAACTTTGGGATATTTTGCATACAGACCCCTGCCATTATCTGATATTGCATTTTGGTCCCTGCCAAGTGCGTGCGAGTCACGCGCCCTGGTGGGGAATTTACATCGATACCCAGGCGGGTTTTGTAATTGTATTCTGGTGCTTTAAATTGAATATCTAGTGTAATTTTTTGTGGAAAATTGCATGTATGACCCTGGATGTTTTAATATTTTCACTTATGCCCTTGCCAGGACTGTTTAATGATTGGATGTTTGTTCTAATTATTTAACCTATCATTTTAAGTCCAAAAATTCCACAAAAATAGGGTTTAGCTCCTGTGACTTATGCTCCCACGCCATCAATTTAGTTTTTGATTTTATTCTATTTTTACATTTATTAAAAATCAAAAACTTGCTTTTTGTGCACTGTCCAGTTTAGAAAATACCAAAAAAATAGTAAAACACCTCTAAAAAGTCCAAAAAAATTACCTAGTGTCTATTTTACCCTATTTTAGTGTCAGTCCTAAAATCATTAAAAATCTCAAAAGAAAAACACTAAAAATTTGAAAACACTCAAAAACTTCAAAAAAATATATAAAATCAAGGAAAACTCCAAAAAATACAAGCTCAGCTCCTGTTTGTTCCTCATTTTATTCTTTTTATTCGAAAAATAGTGTGAAAAATTTTGATTACTGGTTGCTATTTTTAAATCCCATTTTACTCACAGCCAGCTCTTGTTTCATTGTTTTGAGTTATTTCAGTAATTAAAAATACCAAAAACACCTTGAAAAATTCCCAAAAAACCACAAAACAGTAAAAAAATCCTAAAAATACCAAAAACAATTCATTTCTGAATTTTTGGTCATTTTTGCACATTTTTATAAATACTTTATCTTGCATTTTATTATTTTGCTTATAGTTTCCAATATTGAAAAAGAAAAAAAATATAAAATATAAAATTATAAAAATCAGAAAATTAAAAATCAAAATACAAAACTAAGAATTAAATAAAAAAATTTACAAATTAAAAACCCACAAAAACATCTTTGCTTGCTTGCTTAGTGTAGACACATCACACACATTCACTTGAGCACATTTTCGTGAATTACCCTGCTTGCTCCCTGTGTTCGAACTCTCTACATGCTTGTCACTATACACCATTTGTGCAGAGTTAAAAATAAATTTTAACTCCACATTAGTTCCAATTTATTGATCTTTAGTGTGGGTTAATTGTTGATTAAATACACTTTATTGTGGGTCGCCGCATCGACATCGGTTGTCTCCGCCTTGTGTGAGACATACTCTTTAGACCTACGATAATTTGTGTTAATCAACTACCATATTTATTTAGATTTGAGTCATGAAAGATATCATGTATTGTCGAAAGATGGGGGGAAGTGCAAGTCTATATGCTACTTTACCGATTCCTTGAATAACTACATAGGGATCCACGAACTTCGGTGCTAACTTCCCTCTCAAGCCAAACCTTTGGACTCATTTCATTGGGAAGACCTTCAAGAAAACAAATTCACCCACCTTAAACTTGAGGTCTTTGCGTATACTATCACTATGACTCTTTTTGGAAACTCTGTACAGTTATTTATCTTTTTTGGGCAAGCTCTGTAGCTTCTCATGTCTCCTTGAATCTGTAGGAGTTATATATAAAGGTTATTTATTCCAACTTCTAGCCAACATAAGGGATTGGTACACCTATACTCATATAGTACCTCAAAGGGTGCCATGAGAATTCTGGTATGATAACATTTTTTATAGGTGAACTTTACAAGCAGTAAATGCTTAATCCACGATCATTTCCATTTTAATGTACATGCCCGCAACATAGCTAATGAGGCTTGAATGGTATGCTCTAATTTGGCCATATGTATAAGGGTGAAACACTATACTAAAAGGAAGTTGTGTGCCTAATGCTTTCATGAAATTTTTACAATAATGTCACTTAAATCTTGTATATTGATCATAAATTGCATCTTTGTAATGACATGGAGATGTATAACATGTGCAATATAGTTCAACAAACTGATTTGGAGTAGCAGTTAAACTAATTGTAATAAAATGTGCCACCTAGGTTAGTTGATCTATTAACACCCGTATAATGTCTTTACCACATGTGGTTGATGATAAACCGATGATGAACTACATGTAAATATTTAACATTTCCATTCAAGGATAGGAATGGTTGCAACAATCTCGGTGGTTGTTGGTGAGAAGTCTTTTCCTATTGACAGGTAAGAAAGAGTTTTCAAATTCGTCAACATACCTCTTCATTCTATGCTACCAAAAATGTGAATGAAGATTTTTATAAATTGATAATCTTGAATAGTACGCTTCTCGCATAATGTATTTCCTTAGCTCAAATATGTCAGGTACAGACACTATGACGATTGTATAATAATCTGTCATGTATATAAAATCACTCCATTTCATTCCTTTCTACTTGTTCTCTCAAGTACTCTAAAAGTGGATAATCTTCCTAGTCTTTCTTTATTCTATCCAAAATATCTAGTCTATATCGACGAATAACGACTATTGTATCTCTACCACTTTTGAAAGGTTACCATTAGTGTGGAAAATTTACACCAAAATTGGATGTAGTGACCATGCTTGGGGAATAGTTCTTCTATTAAGGGCATCTTCTACTACATTTCCATATGTGAGTGATAAGAGATTGTGCAATCATAGTCCTTTAATAATTCTATCCATCATCCACGTCTCATGTTTAGCTTTTTTTGTCCAAATAGATATTTTTGACACTTATAAACCTTGAAGATATCAAAATTGATGCCATAAAGGTAGTGTCTACATATCTTCAAAGAAAAGACAATTACAACAAGCTCAAGGTCATGAGTTTGGTAGTTACACTTATGTGTCTTCAGTTATCGTGATGCATATACCATTACCTTCATATGTTGCATAAGAACTGCACCGAGTCCTTCCTTGAATGCATTAGTTTATATAGCAAAGCCCTCGATGCAGGAGGGTGAAGTAAGGATAAATGCAATTGTTAAGCGTTCCTTCGATGACTGAAAACGGGTTTCACAAGTGTTACACCATACAAATAGTACCTCATTCTAAGTCAACCTAGTCAAAGGCAAGTTTATTTGGGGAAAGTCCCTGATGAATCTTCTATAATACATGGCTAATCCCACAAAAGATTATATTTCTATTACAATCTTTGGATGCTTTGACCTCATCACTACACTAATCTTTGCATTATCTATAGAGGTACATACCCTAGAAATGATATGGACTAGAAAGGAACTTCGGTTAACAAAAATCACACTTGATATACAAGACATGCAACTTATTCTCCCTCAATGTCTCGAGTGCTTGTCGGAGATGACGCTCATGGTGTTGCCTATCCTAATAATGTATGAGTACATCATCAATAAATACTACCACAAAATGTATTAGGCACTAACTGAATACTCTATTCATAAAATCCATAAAAAGACTATTGGTGCATTAGTAAAACTCACCAAATGCAAAAGAACATAATAAAACTCATCTTAAAAAATCCATAAAATAGGTTAAAATGGAAATTGATCTTAGCCTACACTGCTACATAGAATTATTGTCAGGTCACTTGACTTAACCCTTGTCAAGCTTAAACTTGGAGAACATGACCACTGGCCTTGTTAAACTTAAGCTGAATTCATTTGAACTAATATGAACTCAACCATCCTACACAACTAACTGACATGTACGTGTGGAGTGGTTTGGTTTACTTAATTAGCAACCATCCATTCAGATATTAGATCTATGGTTTTTATCAGTTGTACCCTTCTGAGATATTGCAACATCAGTTACGCGTCTCCCTTTTTTGGAATATCAACTGTGCCCATGCCTTCATGCAAAATTCATAGTTTTGCCTTCTATTAAGGTAAAGTAAGGGCATAACTGATATTACAAAAGGACAGAACAATGGATTTTGCAAGAAGGTCGAGGCATAATTGATATTCCAGAAAAAGGAAGGGCATAAATGGTATTGTAATATCTTAGAAGGGTACAACTGAAAAAAACCATCAGATCTAACAACCCTAATACTTGCTATGATATCAATTGTACATTTGATTGAATGATCATCATCAAAATCTCATATATCACTTCATGGACAATCAAGAGCTTATTGATCATCAAATAACTTGGATTAAGGATGAAAATGGACCATATATGACTATTTCCATATTCATATTCGCTACATCTATACTGAATACAAATACAGATACATATACGAGTCGGATGTGAATTTATAGAACATATCCTAATATAATAGGATACAATTCAGATCGAATATTCATCGAATACAAATCCAGATCGAAGAAAGAGCGAATGTGAATAAAATAAAAACCAAGCATGAAGTAATTTAAAAGGATACAGCTACACACAAACATTATAATAAAAATATTAGTTAGTCAATAAAGGTTATACTTACATTTATAGTCATTAAGATGTCAGATCTTACATGAGATTTCTCCAATTACTATGAAGTTATCGAGGCAAAGAAATGTAGTGGTTGTCAAAAGATTGAGAGGATGCACATATTGGATTTGCTTAATTATTTACTAACACAATATTATATAGGAAAAAATGGGGCTGCCCCCGTCCCATTTTTCAGCGTTTTTTTTTTGAAAAATAAAACCATGTATATTCATCCATATATCCCTCATACATGCCATTCGAATTTCGTCAGAAACAGAGACTCCTACGGCCTCCATCTCGATGGTATCGATTTAAAAAAAATCCTGTTACCGTTAAAAAATTACTGTCCGGATGGAGGCCGTAGGAGTCTCTGTTTCTGACGAAATTCGAATGGTATATAGGAGGGATGTAGGGATGAATGTACATGGTGTTATTTTTCAAAAAAATAAAAAAATTTGCCCAAATAAGGCGGGGGCAGCCACATATGACCCATACGTATGTATTATTTGGGATCGGATCCGAATCTTCTGTTTGTTACCATATTTATATCCATATTTGAAAATCTTTAACAACTAATGCCCGTATTAGATTCATATTCAATTAATATAATAATACAAAATCTATAATTATTATTTTTCGAATATGATAAACGTATATTCAAATATATGAATATCTATTTTCATTCTTAGCTTGGATCCATATTCAAATATTTATTCCCAATGAAAATCATCATTAAATAATATTACCCTTCATCATATGAGCAACAATATATCACTTAGTTCGGTCGATCTTTTATTGATTGGAGTTCATCATAAGACTGTCAACCGCTTGTAGCGTTTCACTGCATGGCGAAATGTTGACCCATGTTCCCATGTAACACTTTTACTTGTCTTCAACTAATTTAATATCAATCTTTGACCATTTGATCGACAATATCTTCGTCCTCCTGTGAGGTTTGGAATAAAGAATGTAATGTGATGTGACATTGCTTTGTGATGAAATTCCAACTCAAAAATGTATGAGGGTAGTCCGGTAACCAAACGGACCCTTAATGTATCTCTACCCCTCTAAATATGTTCCAATCAACCATATAAGCAATGGGGATTTCAACGGGTTGAGTTGATGTTACGAATCAATGTACGAGGAATAGGGGATCCTTACTTCGTGTAGAGGTTGGAATTTGGCTCCAATAGTTCCAGTCCAACTTCCTGCAATCCTTTGTGCTCTTATTTTACTTTTATGTCGTGTAGTTTTTGTTTGTTTGTTATTTCTTTTATTTTTGTATAGGCGTTGTATGAATTTTAATGCTCTTGTTGAAGTTGATGGATAAGAGATTGACGCCCGCCTTTTCTCGAAAGAATCACCTCCACAAAGTTAAAAGGTTGTGTTTAGGGATGTAAATCTAGGTCTACCTGATCCGAACCCGTCTTATTTAAGTCTTATTTAAGGATTCGAAACTCGTACCGTTTACTTTTGGATGGGTTGAGGCTTCGAATTGACTATCCATGCGGGTATGAGTTTGAGATTACCTTGTGAGTACCCGAACTCGCTCCAAACCCGAATTATATATATATATATATATATATATGAGTGATTATATGAGAGTAAAAAATTGTGAGAGCATTAGAAGATTGATTCTTGACCACATGATTCCGTTATCTCTCCCCTGATCTTCTCTCTCCTGGGTGAATCATGTAGAATCATCCCTCCCATGCTCTCCCAATTTTTCTCTCTCATAGAATCACTCCTCTCTCTCTCTCTCTCTATATATATATATATATGGGAAAAGGGAGTATGTTTGCTGAAATTGACCCCCTTCAGATGGAGGGCATAGGAGTCCCGGTTTCTGACGAAATTGGAATGACATGGTCGGGGGATATAGTTATGAATTAGGGTCAAAGGAGGCTACTCCCTGGATGTAGCCAATTGGCTACTCCCACATCTATTTTCTCCTATATTTTTTATTTTTTGGAAAATAAAATATGCAAATTCATAACTATATCCACCGACCATGTCATTCCAATTTCGTCAGAAACATGGACTCCTATGCCCTCCATCTGAAGGTGGTCAATTTCAGCAATTCTGAGACCGTTAAAATTTGACAGTCTTGAATTAAGTTGAATTTTGAATGACATCATGATGACATATTGTGATGTAAATTCCAATAGGTTTCATTTCAGAAAAATAAAAAAAAATACAGGTGAAAAGGGGTGGCAGCATGTAAGTTGGCTATAACCAAGGAGCATACTCCCCAATCCCACATATATATATATATATATAGGGTAAAATGGGGCTGTCCCCAGGGAGTAGCCAACTTGGCTACTCCCACCCATATTTTCCCCTCATTTTTTTATTTTTTTGGAAAATAAAAATTTGCATATTCATCGTTATATCCCTCTCACATTCTATTAAAATTTCGTCAGAAACAGAGACTCCTAAGCCCTCCATCTAGACGTCATTTTTTAACGGTCGTAGGATTTTTTAAATCGACCATGTTTGGATGGAGGCCGCAGGAGTCTCTGTTTCTGATGAAATTTTAATAGAATGTGAGAGGGATATAATGATGAATATACAAATTTTTATTTTTCAAAAAAATAAAAAATAAGGGGAAAATATGGGTGGGAGTAGCCAAGTTGGCTACTCCCTGGGGGCAGCCCCATTTACCTCATATATATATAGGGTAAAATGTGTATGCCCCCCCCCCCCCCGCCATTTTTTCACAATTTTTTTTATTTTTTTGAAATCTAAAACCGTGTAAATTCATTATTAAATCCCTATATCATGTCATTCAAATTTCATGCGAAACAGAGACTCGTACGACCTCCATCCAAACGGGGTCGATTTAAAAAATCCTGTTACCGTTAAAAAAATGACTGTCTGGATGGAGGCCGTAGGAGTCTCTGTTTGACACGAAATTTTTATAACATAATATAAGGATATAGTGACGAATATTCACAGAAAAAAATTTCAAAAAAAAAATAAAAAAAATTAAAGAAAATAGGGCGGGGAGAGCTAAGTTAGCTCCCCTTAGGGGGCAACCCCATTTTCCTCATATATATATATATATATATATGAGGTTCGGGACGCTGCTGCATGTAGCAGCCAGCGTGGCTGCTACATGTGGCAGTTTCCCCAAATTTTTTTATTTTTTATTCAAAACTAAACCATGAATATTCATCTATATATCCCTCCTACATTCTACAAAAATTTCGTCAGAAACGGAGACTCCTATGCCCTCCATCTAGAACAGGTCGATTACAGCAAAATTCAGACCGTTAAAAAATATCGGTCTAGATGGAGGGCATAGGAGTCTCTGTTTCTGACGAAATTTTTATACAATGTAGGAGGGATATATAGATGAATATTGATGGTTTAGTTTTGAAAAAAATAAAAAATTTTGGGGAAACTGCCACATGTAGCAGCCATGTTGGCTGCTACATGCAGCAACGTCCCTTTTCACTATATATATATATATATGAGAAAAGGGAAGCTGTTCTGTGTAACAGCCAACTTGGCTGTTACACGGAGCAGTTTCCCCCATTTTTTATTTTTTTTTCAAAATTTTTTTTCATATATATTCATCTATATATCCCTCCTACATGTCATTCAAATTTCGTGAGAAACAAATACTCCTAAGCCCTCCATCTAGACCGGGTAATTTTCAACGGTCTGAAATTTGTTGCAATCTACCCCTTCTAGATGAAGGGCTTAGGAGTCTTTGTTTCTCATGAAATTTGAATGACATGTAGGAGGGATATATAGATGAATATATATGAAAAAATTTTTGAAAAAAAAATAAAAAAGGAGGGGAAACTGCCTTGTGTAACATCCATGTTGGCTGTTACTCAAAACAGCCTCCCCGGCCTCTATATATATATATATATATATATATATATATATATATATATATAGGAAAAAATGGGGCTGCCCCCTGGGGGCAGCCAACATGGCTGCCCCCGCCCCATTTTTCGGCGTTGTTTTTATTTTTTTTTGAAAAATAAAACCATGTATATTCATCCATATATCCCTCCTACATGCCATTCGAATTTCGTCAGAAACAGAGACTCCTACGGCCTCCATCTCGATGGTATCGATTTAAAAAAATCCTGTTACCGTTAAAAAATTACTGTCCGGATGGAGGCCGTAGGAGTCTCTGTTTCTGACGAAATTCGAATGGTATATAGGAGGGATATAGGGATGAATGTAAATGGTGTTATTTTTCAAAAAAAATAAAAAATTTTACCCAAATAAGGCGGAGGCAGCCATGTTGGCTGCCCCTAGGGGGCAGCCACATATGACCCATATATATATATATATATATATATATATTATATATGAGGAAAGGGAAGCTACAACATGATGTAGCTAACCTTAGCTACATCAGGGGCAATTTCATCTTCTTCTTTTTTATTTTTTTCAAAATTTCCACGATGGATTTTAATAACTATATTCCTCTAATATGTCATTCAAATTTCGTCAGAAACAGAGACTCCTACGGCCTTCATCCTTATAGTCATTTTTTAACGGTCACAGATTTGTTGTATTTTACCTATTCTAGATGGAGATCGTAGGAGTCTCTGTTTCTGACGAAATTTGAATAACATATTAGAGGGATATAGTTAATAAAATCCATCGTGGAAATTTTGAAAAAAATAAAAAAGAAGAAGACGAAATTGCCCCTGATGTAGCTAAGGTTAGCTACATCATGATGTAGCTTCCCTTTCCTCATATATATATATATGTGTATATATATATATATGTGTATATATATATGGGATTGGGGAGCTTACACCCATGTGTAGGTATCTTTCCTACGCCCACATCTTGTTCCATATTTTTCTGATTTTTTTGAAATATATCTTTAGGGGATTACTTAGAATATTAAAAGAAATATATGTTTCAAATTTCATGTAAAACAGACATTCCTAGCAGCTCCATCGGAAGGGGCTGATTTCAGCATATTTCAGACCGTTAAAATTTGACTGTCATTATGGATAAGTTAGAAGTCTCGAAATATGTTGAAATTTGAATGACGACATGGTGATATATTGTGATCTAAATTCTCCAAGGAATTATCTCACAAAATATAAAAATTTGAGGGAACAAGATGTGGGTGTAGGAAAGTTACCTACACATCTCTCTCTCTCTCTCTCTATATATATATATATATATAGGGTAAAATGGGGTTGCTCCCATGGAGGGAGCTAACTTAGTTCCCCCCTCCCTATTTCGCCAGCTTTTTTTTTTGAAATTTCTTCCATAGATTTTCATCAATATAGCTCTATATTATGGCATTAAAATTTCTTGTAAAACAGGGACTCATACGGCCTCCATCCAAACGTCGTCGTTTTTAGCAATTCTGTTACCGTTAAAAATTGACTGTCTGGATGGAGGCCGTAGGAGTCTCTGTTTCACACGAAATTTTAATGACATAATATAGGGATATAGTGATGAAAGTTCGTGGCAGAAATTTTCAAAAAAATAAAAAAACTGGACAAAATTGCGCGGGAGGAGCCAAGTTAGCTCCCCCAAGGGGCAGCCCCATTGAACTCATATAATATATATATATATATATTGGAGAAACTTCAAATGAAGCGGGGTCTCACCGCTTTTAAGGTGAGCCTTCCATCATCATCCATCTATTTTTAATCGCACAGTCGTAATTAATGATGCTTTAATTATAATATTTAAATGATCGAAAACCCATTTTGGTCTTTTTGTCACATTCTAAATATAGAATGTGACAACTATATTTCCTAATGTCTCTCTTTGATTAATCAATTGTAGGGGACCAAGGACGTCGCCACAAGGGGGAAGGGCATCTGAGGCGTGGGCAGTCGCAAATGGCGCGGGGGCGGGCCACGCGTAGATGATCTCGTGTGCGCGGCAAGGTCGGTGGATCTGGAGCCGTGAGGGGTCGTGCTTTCTTAGGCGGTGATGGAGAGGGGGTGATCCGCGCGGGCGGCGCCGGCCTCAAGTGGAGGATGGCCGGTGGGAGTGCTGCAGGAGGGGTGGAGCGCCCCCGCGCACGGCGTGGCGCAAGGACAGCGACGCGGGGAGAATGGAGATGGCAGCGGGCGGTGGCGCCCGGCGGAGGGCGACGCCGGGAGGCGCGTGCTGGCAGGTGTGGATGGGCGTTGGCGTGCGACGTCGGCCGCGTGAAGCTGCTTCGCGGGTTGCGCATGCGGCGCGTTTTTTTTTTGTTTATCTTTTGTTTTGGCTTCGATGGAGGGGTTCGTCGTATCCAACTTCCTCCTCCATGCAACACCTCTCGACCGCATAGAGGGGGCATGAAGGAGGAAGGCCCACATAAGGGACATGGCGCAGGCGAGATGTGCACGGAGGAGGGGCCCCTTAAATTTTTTACAAATCGTAGTCTTTTTTACAAAAATGAGAATGTTTTGTGCAAATATTGAATTTTTTTTACAATATCGTGCCAATTTTTTACATGTTTCTAATATCTAACAGTGTATTTATTTGTCGTAGAACTCTACAGAAATATAACAAAGTGATCAGATCATTTTACAAAAGAGCGCTTAAAATTTACAAAGTGATCAGACACTCTTACAAAGGAGGGAGATTCCGTTACATTATCTTATAATATTTTTACTTAACTGATATTCAGATTTACATATTTATGTACCTTTTTTACAAATCTCAATGTTTTTTTCTCTATTTTGTAGGTTTCGAAAACATGTGTGGTAATTGAACTTTAACGCAATGGAAAACATGCATGAATTTTACAAAGGAGGGAGATTCAGTTACAAAGATTCACGGATTTTTTACAAAACAAACATACACAATTACAAAAAAGTTGAAGCTTACAAAGAGGAAAAAATACTCTTGCAAAAAACTCACTAGAATTACAAAATGAATGTACACATTTGCAAAACTGATACAACCATTTACAAAATGAAATTACAGTAATAAAATGAAATCATTAATGAAATTTACAAAGAGCAAAATATATTTAACAAAAACTCGTTGTACTTTACAAAGCTGCATGATTTCAGATCATTTGGAACAAAATCAGAAATTAAGCAATAAAGGTATTTGTGAAAATACCAAATCGAGAAAAGCTTAGAGTGGCAATTTGAAACCAATAAATGAAACTCGAAACTAATGAAATCAATTTGACGAAAATACCCTTTTGGACGAGGTTTTTGATGCAACCGTCAGATTGAGATCTGACGAATCTGCTCGATGGCTCACCACAATATCGGTGAGACCCCACCTCATTTGAAGGGCCTCCTATATATATATATGGGAATAAGGGGGCTGCACCCACTGGTGCAGCCAATTAGCTGCACCTGGGTTGTGCACCGTCGGATCAAAGGAGCATTTCACGGTTGGATTGATCCTCTGGATGATGCCAAAACACTCCCATCTTCCCTCCTAAATCTGTCCCTTCTTCGTTGGCCCACTTCCCAAACAAACCCCCTCCTTCGTATTGCCTCACACGTACCACCGCCTTCACCAACTCGTCCTGCCAGGGCTCCCCGGCCCACCGCCCCACTCCCACCACAGCTGGCGTGCTCCCCATCACCGCCCCCATCTCAATCTCCGCTCGCTTGCACGAAGCCCTCGCTCCCCCTGTGAAGTGGCTCGGCTCGAACACCCCACTCCCTCTCCACAGCTCGAGCGTGAAGCTGCTCATCACCGCCTCTGTAGCGGCACGAGCCTGGTCTCACGTACCGCCTCCTTCACCATCTGGTCGACCCGTCGGTGCTCCCCCACCATTCCGCCCCCACCACAACCGGCGTGCTCCCCACCGTCGCACACATCTCCATCTATACTCGCGTAAGCGAAGTCCTGCTTCTCCTTTGAAATGGCTTGTCACGGACGCACCAGCTTCCTCACCTCCGTGCGAGCGTGTTGCTGCTCGTCACCGCCTCTGTAGCAGCACAAGTCATGTGAGGAGGTACCTTATCATGGCTTTCATTATTAATATATAACAGATATTTCAATCCTATCTCCACTTTTTATGGAGGAGAATGTTTTGATTTAATAATTTGGACTTAGAATTATAACACACATTTCAATCTCCACTGTTCATGGAGTAGAATGTTCTGTTCCAATAATCTGGACTTAAATTATAACACATTTCAATTCTATCTCCACTGTCGAACCATTCCTTAATTTTTCATATCAAGTTCTATATCAACTTTTAAGAATTTATTTTATATCCTTTGAAAAATGAAACTTTAATGTATATTAATTGGATTTGTTGGATATTTTTTTATATCTATAGATTTTTAATAAAAAATTAATACTGGATCTTTAGGTGAAATGGTTGATGAGGACTTGCAAGAAATGACTCAAGATATCACCAAGGAACAATGCGTGGCTTTGGATTGTGGTTCCAATGACCTAGACACGTGCAAAAGCAACATCAGAAGAGGTGGATGCAAATGTTGTGCAACCATCTATTGGTATGAAGTTTTGTTCGGATGGAGATTTTATAACTTTTTACAATTCATATGCAAGAATGGTTTCTCCATACGAAAAAATAAAATATGTCGAGCGAACAAATATTCCTGTTGCAAGAAAAAAGAACATTATTGGGAATGCTAGCATAGAAGCGTAGAAGCCTCTTCCACAAAATGTGAAATAAAAAAAAGAACATGTGGGAACTGTGGGGAAAAAGGACATTACCAGACCACTTGTACCGCAAAGGTAATGCTAGTTGTATAATTTTGTTGAATATTATTTTAGTCTGCAATATAATTCTTTTTTTTAAACAGGGACCAGCTCTATGATGTTCACTAAGATCACCAAGCATGTACATGTGGATCTCCAAGTAATTTTGTGGGATAGTTAAGCAGGAGGGAGCTATGTTTAATCCGGATTTGCCTTCTATTTTCGTGAATATTTCAAAGTAGGTTTATGTGCATGTCATATATTGTGAACTGAACAGAAGATTACTAGAGGAAGTGGCTCTTACTCCAGCTGATAGCATCTGCAGTTAGTGCGATTTGCATGAGAAAGATGTTGTATTTCTACAAATGTAGAATATGCTATTGTCCTTGTCAATGAATTGTAAGATGAATGTTATAAGTGTCTCTTTTGTCATCGATCTGGGATTGAATCAGATTGTGCTGATATATAGAATGTTATGGTTGAATTTGAAGTATTATATTCGAATACCATGTGCATGTGTGTACTCCATTTCTAAGTTTACAATTAACACATCACAAGTTCCTCTTGACATTTGAACCCTCCTTCATGGGCATTATGGAGACAACCTGCTATGATTTCGTTCTCACATATATTCATGTGCATGTGGCAAGTGTTGGAACTTGGAAGGATTTTGAACGCATCGATCCATTACTTTAACTTGACTCAACGGTGTTATGATTGGAATCGTCTGCCCAAACGAAGAAATTGTAAGAATCACGATCCTATAGTAGAAAAATTTTCAAATTAGCCACCGTCTTTGTTACAAAATATATATGGAAACATAAATAAGTACACTCATTTCGTACCAAGGTAAGAACTTGATGATGGTCAAGCCAATTATAGTAATCATCAAGCAGCCAATCTTATAACTTCTAGCCATTAAACCAAAAAAAAAAGTTTGCACATATACATGCAGACTATGGTGCTGCCAATATATTAACAAAGCTTCAAGTTGGGTTGGTATTTAATTGCATTAGTTATTACATTCGAAAGAATGCATAAATAAGATGTTATGGTTCTATTTACTTGGACAATTAATTCAAAGTTGAGAAAGGGTAAGAGACTTTGAATATGTGGAATGATAAAATATGGAAAAACAAAATCCAGACTTGATATGTCTAACCGTATTAGGGACAAGAAGCACTTTAGTTGAAACATGAGAAATGTAGAAAACATCTTTGGCGATATTCTCAGATGCGAAATCGCAGTTATACAAATTAGACAACACTTATCAAAAAAACAAGATAAATTTGTAAATATCTCTCGAAGTTGATCTCCTCCTGGGCGGAGTCGAGTCGCATCACTGTCGGAGTCGAGCACACAAGGGGGAGAGGCCGCTACAGAGGCGGTGATGAGCAGCTCCATGCTCACGCAGAGGAGAGGAAGCTGACTTCGTGGAAACTGAGACATTCTTTATTAATAATTCGAGTCATTGTGTTATATATTAATAATGATAGTCATGGTACCTCCTCACTTGACTTGTGCTGCTACAGAGGCGGTGACGAGCATCAACACGCTCGCACGAAGGTGAGGAAGATGGTGCGTCCATGACAAGCCGTTTCAAAGGAGAAGCGGGACTTCGCTTGCGCGAGTATAGATGGAGATGAGTGCGGCGGTGGGGAACACGCCGGTTGTGATGGGGGCGGACTGGTGGGGGAGCACCGACGGGGCGACGAGATGGTAAAGGAGGCGGTACGTGAGACCATGCTCGTGCCGCTACAGAGGCGGTGACGAACAGCTTCACGCTCGAGCGGTGGAGACGGAGTTGGGTGTTTGTGCCGAGCCGCTTCACAGGGGGAGCGAGGGCTTCACGCAAGAGCAGAGATTGAGATGGAGGCGGTGATGGGGAGCACGCCAGCTGTGGTGGGAGTGGGGCGGTGGGGGAGCCCTGGCAGGACGAGTTGGTGAAGGCGGCGGTACGTGGGAGGCAATACGAAGGAGAGGGTTTGTTTGGGAAGTGGGCCAACGAAGAAGGGACAGATTTGGGAGGGAAGATGGTAGTGTTTTGGCATCAATCCAACCGTGAAATGCTCCTTTGATCCGACGGTGCACAACCCAGGTGCAGCTAATTGGCTGCACCAGCGGGTGCAGCCCCCTTATTCCCTATATATATATATATATATATATATATATAGGGTCATATGTGGCTGCCCCCTAGGGGCAGCCAACATGGCTGCCCCCGCCTTATTTGGGCAAATTTTTTTATTTTTTTTTGAAAAATAACACCATGTACATTCATCCCTATATCCCTCCTACATACCATTCGAATTTCGTCAGAAACAGAGACTCCTACGGCCTCGATCCGGACAGTAATTTTTTAACGGTAACAGGATTTTTTTAAATCGATACCATCGAGATGGAGGCCGTAGGAGTCTCTGTTTCTGACGAAATTCGAATGGCATGTAGGAGGGATATATGGATGAATATACATGGTTTTATTTTTCAAAAAAAAAATAAAAAAAACGCCGAAAAATGGGGCGGGGGCAGCCCCATTTTTCCCATATATATATATATGGAAAAAATGGGGCTGCCCCCTCCCCATTTTTCGGCGTTTTTTTTATTTTTTTTTGAAAAATAAAACCATGTATATTCATCCATATATCCCTCCTACATGTCATTCGAATTTCGTCATAAACAGAGACTCCTACGGCCTCCATCTCGATGGTATCGATTTAAAAAAATCTTGTTACCGTTAAAAAATTACTGTCCGGATGGAGGCCGTAGGAGTCTCTGTTTCTGACGAAATTCGAATGGTATATAGGAGGGATATAGGGATGAATGTACATGGTGTTATTTTTCAAAAAAAATAAAAAAATTGCCCAAATAAGGCGGGGGCAGCCATGTTGGCTGCCCCTAGGGGGCAGCCACATATGACCCTACATATATATATATATATATATATATATATGGGAAAAATGTGTATGCCCCCTAGGGGGAGCTAACTTAGCTCCCCCCGCACCTTTTTGACATAATTTTTTAATTTTTTTGAAATCTAAAACCGTGTAAATTCATTATTAAATCCTTATATTATGCTATTAAAATTTCGTGCGAAACAGAGACTCCTACGACCTTCATCCAAACGGGGTCGATTTAAAAAATCCTGTTACCGTTAAAAAATGACTGTCTGGATGGAGGCCGTAGGAGTCTCTGTTTCGCACAAAATTTTAATAGCATAATATAGGGATATAGTGATGAATATTCATGGAAGAAATTTTCAAAAAAAAAATAAAAAATGGCGAAAATGGGGCGGGGGGAGCCAAGTTAGCTCCCCCTAGGGGGCAGCCCCATTTATCCCTATATATATATATATTTATATATATAGGGGTAAAATGGGGCTGCCCCCTGGGAGTAGCCAACTTGGCTACTCCCACCCCTATTTTTCCCTCATTTTTTATTTCTTTGGAAAATAAAAATTTGTACATTCATCACTATATCCCTCTAACATTCTATTAAAATTTCGTCAGAAACAGAGACTCCTAAGCCCTCCATCCAGACGTCATTTTTTTTAACGGTCACAGGATTTTTTAATCGACCATGTTTGGATGGAGGCCGTAGGAGTCTTTGTTTCTGACGAAATCTTAATAGAGTGTTAGAGGATATAATGATGAATTTACAAATTTTTATTTTCCAAAGAAATAAAAAAATGAGAGAAAAATATGAGTGTGAGTAGCCAAGTTGGCTACTCCCAGGGGGCAGCCTCATTTAACCATATATATATCTATCTATATATATATATATAAAGATAGATGTGTGTGTTGCATTTTAATTAAATTAGACCCAAATCCATTTCATATCTAATATGTATCGATCCACATGTATAAATATCCAACTCAATTTTCTCCTCTCCATCCATTTTTTCTTATTTAACTAACTTTTTATATCTTTAATAAATAAAAACTATCATTACAAATAAGTTAAACACTTAGCATATATAAATATTTAATGATCTCTATATATTGCACATTTTTATGAATCCATATTACACGATCTCACTTTATTTCGTTTATCTGTGAAAATATTGGATACATTTATAAACAACTTAAGATTTACCATGTCGAAGATATGGGTACCCATTAGGTACACAAGCATCTGATGGTTATATGTGTACCCACTAGAAATTATCCGTTTAATAAATGGACGGGTATGGATTGATATTATAAACGGGTATAGATTTGGAAAAATTAATACTCACCCCAAATCCGACCCGTTGACAATCCTATGTTATTAATACTTGGGTTGAAAAGCTCCAAAAACATCATTGAATGCATCATTGATAGCAGAAACTTATTTACAATTTTTTTATTATTTCATCCATTTTTTCTCTTTTATTTACATTTGGGTCCCTATAAAAAGTTTTATTAATTTGACTAATTCGCAGTCATCCTTGCATGTTATTTGATTTCACCGGAGGCATTTTATTAATTTATTAATTCTTAAAAGTAACTTATTTACAAATAGATATAAACTTAATTCATTTTATTAGTTTATATATTCAATATAGCTAATTAACTCATTTTAAATGCTGTATTTACTAATATTTATTATGCAAAAGTCAAAAATTATGTTTTAATCCATATTCTCATTTTTCAAAGTATAATACATGCTTCAAATTTATTTCTCAGCATTTTATTCATCATTTTGCATACTAGAAAATTACCTTATTATATTCAACTTTTTTACATAAAATCCCTAAAAGTCTTCGAAGTATTTGAAAATTCTTAAAATAAGTCACCATAGAAATTGTTTAAAATATGAAATGTCAATTCTTTAACATATATCCATTACATCCTCTTTGTTCGACCCTTGTACCGTATTGTACATAGTGTGTAATGTTCTGCAATGTAATCTTAGCTTAACTAATCTATCATAATGACTTAGTTTGCGTTATTTTTCAGCATATAAAGCACATGATCTTGCAATCGACATTTTATTATCGTTGCATCTTGTAGGAGATGCAATGTATAATTTTTTTATATGTCCAATATCTTATTTTAATTTCAATTCAAATCTAATTATCTTGATCTTTGAAGATTCTTGTTCACTCTTGAATATCGATCGTAGTTGTTTTCCAAGTCCCTCGCAAAGCCTACATATATGCATTAGAGCGAGGACTTAAAACTCCAATATAATTCTGAATTCCACTCTAGTTTTTGTCTTTTTATATATTTTCATTAAGTAGTAATTTGTTTGTGTATTTTTGCCATCTTTAAATAGATATACTTATATAGGAAATATTGCATAATTATATAAAGGAAAAATGTGGTTGCCTCGTGCCATTTTTTCGTAAATTTTTTTATTTTTTGTTTGAAAAATATCACCATGTATATTCATGTATATATCCCTCCAATATGTCATTCGAATTTCGTCTGAAACAGAGACTCATACACCCTCCATCTAGAACATGTAATTTGAATGGTCTAAACATTCTGTAATCGACATGTTCTATATGAGAAGGGCATATGAGTCTTCGTTTATGATAAAATTCGAATGACAAATTGGAGGAATATATAGATGAATATACATGATGATATTTAAAAAAATTAAAAAAATGTAGAAAAATAGTGAATGGCAGTCTCATCATGCCCTCATATAAATTCATTAGATTTAAATTTTGTAATTCGTATTCACATGAGACATGCTTACATTAATTAAAGAAATACTCAATACTACCATGTATAAATACATGTTTTTTTCAGTTGTGTCCCTCTGAGATGTTGCAATTTCAGTTATGCCCCTCCTTTTTTGGGAATATCAGTTGTGCCCCCGACTTCTTGCCATTCTATCGCTTGTGTCCCTCGAGTTAATGGTCGTCCATACACAACGTAAACGGACGTTAACTTTGGGGACACAAAAAGAATTTAATTTGAATCAGAGGGATGGAAAGTCATTCAATCTTCTTCCTCCTCTCCTGTCATTTTCCTCTTCCTCCCCTTCCTTTCCTTCTCTCCAGCCTTCTCCGCCGTCGCCGCCTCTCCTTGCCCCCAGCTCCTCCCTCAGCCACCAGCTCCCCCTGTCCACGCACCTCCGGCTCCGCCACGAGCTCCACGCACCTCCGGTTCCGCCACGAGCTCCACGCCCTCACTCCCACCACCCCCTGCCGCCTCCTCCACCAACTGCTTCCTCCTCCCCAGCCCTCTCCCACACCTCCTCCCGAGCTCCAGCCCTCTCCCACACCTCCTCCCGAGCCCCAGCCCTCCAACCCCTCCTTCCGCCACCTCCTCTCCAACCCTCCCCCTCCCCCTCGAGCCCCTTCCTCCATCGCCCAATCCTCCTCTGCCCCTCCCCTTCGTCCCATGTTCCTCCTTCCCCGAGCTCCTCTCTGCCCTGGCTCCTCTCATCGCCCTAGAACCTCCCCTCCTCCCCTAAATATCTGCCTCGCTCCTTCCTCTCGAACCCCAACACCTCTTCTCTGCCCCGGCTCCTCCCCTTCGCTCCCATCACCTCCGTTCCATCCCAACACCTCCCTCTCTACCCCGCACCTCCCTCTTGACCCCCAGTACCTCTCCTTCGCACCCGCTCCTCCCCTTTGCCTCCAGCACCTTCGTTCCACCCCCGCACCTCCCCTCCACCAAGCTCGCCGACCTCGGCTGTGCCTGGTTCGTGAATTGTGCCTGCCAACCCACCCTCAGCATTTATTTAGTTAACATAAATTTCTTATTAATTGATTCATAAAAATTCGTCGGAAATTTCAATAAAATTTACCATTTGATCCGTAACGAGCGATATATCCGTGAAAATGCAAAAATTTCAGCGATTTAATGGATGCAAGAGGGTGTACTTAAGAGAGAGAAATTCTGAAGAGAAAGGAAGAAGAACACATGGAGGAAGAAGAAGATAAAAAAAGGTCTGGACAATTATGCCCCTCTTAACTTGACCATGATTTGAAAAAACCGTGATTAAGTTCAACTTGTTGACGGTTAAATAACGAAGGGGCACAAGTGATAGAACGGCAAGAAGTCGGAAGCACAACTGATATTTCCAAAAACAAAGAGGCATAACTGATATTGAAATATCTCGAAGGGGCACAACTGATAAAAATCCTATAAATAATCATTCTCAACAATCATCAAATTGTGAAGTGGAAACAAAGTTCTATTATGATTTGCCTACGAAACTTAATTAATTTTCGTTTCTCGCTATGAAATTAATATATTCCACCTAAGGAGATAGGTTAAAATAAAGGTCGTGTAAATAGAAAAAAGGGATTTTTACCCGGCAGACCCTTTAATCTTTTGCAATTACCGCTACGACCTCTGAAACATCCTAATTCCTCCCTCAACCCTGTAAACTTGCTAACCGTTATCCTATAAACCCTGTGGTTAACTCCCATCCATTTACCCGTTAAAACTAACCGATTCCGTTACACTCTTTTATTTTAGGGATTTTTACCTGGTAGACCCTATAATCTTTGCCAATTACCTCTACGACCTTCGAAACATCGTAATTCCTCCCTGGATCCCATAAACTTGCTCCGTCTTACCCCACGAACCCTGCCGTTAAATTGAGACATCTTGACCTAACTTGAGTGGGTTAAAACTGAGTTAATCAAACCATATAAAATCTAACGGTTGGAATTCACAGATTCAACAAAACGATTGAATTTTTTTATATGGATTTTGAAAATATTAATAATGGCAAACAAGATAGTACCTGCTCCGAATCTCTGTACCCATACTGTGCTGCGTATCATCCGCATAGTGCCAGCCATGCACGGAGGACTCCTACGTCTCCCCGCCCCCCCACAGCGCGTACGCCTCCTCCTCGTGCACAACCTCGTCTCCCACCAGGAGCTCCTCCTCCCGCATACGCAGCAGCACCACCGCCTTCACCGCCACGCAGATAATCGACGTCGCTATGACGTTCCATGCGATGATGAAGCCGGCCCCGGCCACTTGCTTGAGGAGCTGCACGCCTCCGCTGCCACCGTAGAAGACGTCGCGAGAGTTCGTGACCGGAAGGAAGAGCACGCAGAGCTGGGTCTCCGCGAAGAGGCCCGTGGCCACACCGCCGAAGAAGCCTGCGACGACGTGTGTGTGGAAGACCCCGAGGGTGTCGTCGATCCTCTGGAGGAGAGGGCGGTACGCTGCCCGGAGAGGATGATCATGGTGGGAAAGGTGGAGTAATTTTACGAAAAGGATCCTCTCGCTCAAATGGAATTCTACTAGCATTTCTTTAAAATTGATCATGGCCGTGCATACCTACTACGGAAGAAAATAGAATGCTCGGCGGGGAAAGCTCGGCAGGGCGAACGCGTACTGGAAGCAGATGAGCGTTATCTCCCTTGTTTAACCACTCAGGTGCTCCTGTTCTGTTCCTGTACGCCGCCGGGATCTCCATGGTCGCCACCGCTCCCCTCACCTTCGTGCTTTATCCTCTCTTTGAGCACTGGAAAGAGCAGCAGTGGCTGGGGGCTCCGGAGGCGTCGTCGATCGAGTGTTGCGCTGCCGAGGTGGATATCGTGACGGAGGACCTGGAGGTGAAGTGTGAGACCGGAGGATGGAAACGAGAAGGTGGAGGGCGGAAGTCGGGGAGGAGGGCGAGGGCGGTGGAGGTGATGGGTGTTGGGGAAAAGGAAGAGGTTGAAAGGGAGTGGCAATTGATGTAAATTCGATAACTAAAGTAGGTATAATATAAAAGAATCTAATGGAATCTGGTTAGTTTTAACGGGTAATTGGATGGGGGTTAACCAAAGGGTTTATAGGGTAAGAGTTAGCAAGTTTGCAGGGTCCAGGGAGGAATTACGATGTTTCGAATGTCGTAGAGGTAATTGGCAAAGATTATCGGGTCTGTCGGGTAAAAATCCCTTTATTTTATGCCTATTTTATTTATCGAATTTACGTTGATTGCCATTCTCTCTCACCCTCCTCCTTTTCCCAGCACCCACCGCCTACCTTCATCGTCCTCGTCTCCGACCTCCGTCCTCGTCTCCAACCTCCGCCCACCACACCTTCTCCCTCCAGATTTGCTTTTTCGTCGAAGCTCCCGCACCCCCGCTGCTCGAAGCCCCCGCACCCCTGCCGCTCGATGCCCTCGCACCCCCTGCCGACTCTGTCGAAGCCCCCCCCCCCTCCTCTGGTCGATCGAAGTCCCCCCGTCTCCGCACCCCTGTCGCCCCCCCTCCGGCTCCACACCCCCGCCGCCCCCGATAAAACGTACTTCTCACGATGCAGTAATAAAATTTTATACAGGAACAATATTTTTTCTCGTCTCTCCATTTAATACCAATTTCAGTCGGCCAATTTCAAGTGGCTTTTGCATCTCAATTGGGAACCAAATCTTTATATATATTGCTTACATTGTTGACATCTTAAGTGGTTGTCGTCCTGTAGGTGAAACGTCTCTGATGGAAGTTCAGAGGCAATGAGCGCATCGAGTTAGATGGCTGCGGCATTGGTGGCAGCGGCATGGCGGTTCTCGTCTCGTGGGACGTCCACAATTACCTCTTCCCAACATCTGCTGCCATTGCAACTACATCTTCCGGGCAACCTCCCACACCGGACTCGAACAATGCCATCATTCTCTTTCGCTTCGAGACAGAGCCCAAGCCTCACCTTTGGATCAGACCGAACGTTGCTGCGTGGGGTGTCTATGGGCTCCTGGGTCACGTGGGTAGTTGTGAAAGGAGCGGAGGAGGCGGGTTGCTGCGGAGGAGGCTCATGAAGACACGGTCGGTGTCGTCAGAATCGTCGGTTGCATCGTTCGGAAGTGGGTGGTCGGTGGCGGAGTGGCAGAGCACGGAGGAGAATGAGCTCAAGGAGGCTAGGAGGCCCACATACCACCCCCCCGGCTCCACACCCCCGCCGCCCCCGATCGTAGAACCCGCACCCCCAGCACCGCCCCCGACTCCACACCCCCGCCGCCCCCGATCGTAGGCCCCCCACACCCCACCGCCCCCGCACACCCGCCGCTCGAATCACCCCCCTCGGCTCGAGTCGAAGCCCTCCCCTCCCCCGGCTCGAAACCCACGCACCCCCGTCGCCTCTCTTGAAGCCCCCCGCCTCCTTTGCTCTTCCCTCCCCGCACCTCCTCAAGCTCCCCCCCGAACCACCCGCCGCCTGGATGCCCACCTCCTCCTCCAGGTCGAGCATCCGCCCCGTCCACATCAGGTCGAGCTGCAACATCACGGGCGTTGCTGTTGAGAAAGGAGGGTTCTTCTCTTGGTTACTTCTAGCTGTCCGATCCGGATTGGTTAGATTAACTTGGTTTTAACTCAAGGAAGTTAACTCTTGATGTGTCAATTTAACTAGGGTTTGTGGGGTAAGACGGAGTAAGTTTACGGGGTTGAGGGAGGAATTAGGATGTTTCAGAGATCGTAGCGGTAATTGCAAAAGATTACAGGATATACCGGATAAAAATCCCTAGAAAAAAACGAGAAGGAATAACAGTATATTAAGGGAAAAAGGGACCTTTTTTCCCTTTTTTTACCAAAACCTCGGCAACACAGAGCCATGGACCAGTTCTTCTCCCCCTCTGCTGATGGCAGCACTCTCCGCGTCCAACTCCCACCCAATCTCTCAAACTTTCCCCGGTTTTCAATGGGGAGAAGAATAACACGCTTCCCTTTTGGTGAGCACACCTCAAAAATCTGGTCTTTCTCGCGGCTTTTGTTTTGGCTATCGCTCTCGCGACATCTACAAAAAAATAAAGCACGTTCTTTGTCTCATGTTCTTCTTCCACCCTGCGAACGATTCCAAGGCACCTCACGCGTCTTGACCGTTTTCGTCAATTCGGGTCTTCCTCGCTCAAGCTTTTTATCCCCTCCAGAGGGTCCTGATCGAAGAGCTCTTTAGGTGAAAGGTGGAAGCTTTGTGGGTTTTCCAGGTGAAAGGAGGGAGCTTGGTCCTTTTTGCCAGTTGGGTTCTTGCAGATTCTGGATTGTTTGGTGATTGTTGGAGATATAGGCTAGCAAGCAGGTACATTTTTTTTAATTTCATATAGTGTGATCTCTTGCTTTCATGTATAGAGCAGAGATATATAGATAAATGCCGTAATTTTGAGAGTTCGAGCAAGGCCCTATGCAATGTCGTGTTTTTGACATTTGCTTGCAGGCCTCCATGTGTTAAGTTATGTCTTGTAACCTCTAGTCCTTTTCTTCGCTAAATTCCTAATATATCCGGATGACCATGGGTCTCTAGGAGCAATTGGCTTTTGAAAAAAATGACTATTTGGAGGTCTATAACTAATGCTTCTATTATTCAATTCCATCATTATAATGATGATGACTGACAAAAGATATGCATGATACTGTGATGCCACGCACATTATATCCCAACCTTAATTTGGGATGAAATGATCACATTCATGTTGCGTGTCGTGAGATGTTTGGTCAAGTCCTATAACGAGCGAAACCCTCGTTTTGTGTAACAAGAATTATTGATGAAGTTTTTATTTTCACAGGTGAAACAGTGAAGGAAGTTGCACAAGAAACGACTTTGATTGATATTATCATGAAGTCCAAACACTTACCATCTATTAGTGATGTGAAATGTGGACTAGCTCAAAGATACCTAGTAGAAACCGAGGAGATATCGGAACTAATAGAGCCTATGCGGAAAGTCATTGTTTCTTCTCAGATCACAGTGGATAAAAATATCAAGAAATTACTGAATGAACTTAATCTCTACATGAATGAAATTAAAGAGCTTCTGGGTGATTGGAGTCAGACAGCCAGTACGATATATTCTGTAAGTATAGTTGGATTTGCACTTTAGACTTTAGAATGACATTAGGGGCCCTTAATTGCTATTAGTATTGACAGTAACCAACTTATTGGAAGCATTATGCAATGAAAACATTACATCTTTTGCCAAACTATCATGATGAAGTTGCGTATGGCATGTGAAAGGGTATCCCTCTCAAAACCAAATGGTGTTGAGTTCCCATGTCAATGCTCTTTCCAATCCCTGCATGTTGTGCATATGATTATTTCTGAACATCATTCATGTGTGTTTTAGTATGTACAAGATTCTAAATACACGCAAATCCAATCCTGACTAAAACTTATAGCTGTGCGTTATTTAGAATTTTATAAAAGGATCTTGATAAGCACACAGTATCAATCATCGTGTTATCTTATCGTGTCATCATGATATATGCTAAACTCTGACAAAAATATTCAATTTATCAGGTTCTGGTAATTGAACCGCTGTTGACAAAAGTCCAGGCGTCTTTTCTCCAGTTTTGTAGACAATTCAGACCTCTGTATCAATCGCTTGAATCGTTATCTGCTGAATATGCTGAGGTATGAAATGTGGCATATCTTTCTTCTTCATTTTGTTAATTTTTGCAGCTTGACCACTTAAGCAGTAACTCTTCTCTAATTCGTGGCACCTGCCTCTATAGCAATGCGTGACGAAAATTCAGCCCAAGTGCTACGAAGAGACTTCAGATATTATAAACACGGCTATAGCAGATCGTGTTAAGAATGGTGTTAATGGATCTAAGCATATGGAGAAGATTGCGGAGTCCGTTGGATTGACGACAAATATGGAATTGCTTATGGAACTTGCTGCACTCAAGATGCTGAAGAGCAAGGTTGTACATGGTGAAGATCCAAGGGAGGTCAATTATATAGAACATATAATTGATCTGGTCGACCATATCCACAAGTACTATGTCAAAAAACATCTAGCACGAAACACTGATGGTGTGCAGTTCCCTATCGATATATATTGCCCTCTCTCTCTACAAATTATGTCTGATCCAGTGATAGTGTCATCGGGACAGACATATGAGCGGACATTCATCAAGAAGTGGCTTGACCAAGGTTTTACTTTGTGTCCCAGGACATGGCAAACAATCGAAGATGCCAATCTAATCCCGAATTACACAGTAAAAGCTTTGATTGCTAATTGGTGCGAGATGAATGATGTTAAGCACAATGAGCATCCAAGTTCTGATCTAAATCTTTCAACAGAGTATCTTGTACATGAAGATCATAATGCTAATATTTCTAACACTCCGAACTCCCCACCAAATGAATCTGATATGCAAGAGATAAAGTCGAATGGATTCACATTTTATTCAAATGGGTTTCATGAAAACCTCTTGGACGAGGAACCGGTACCTTTCATCATGCCAACATCACCATCTCAAACAAAGGCCAGTGCATCAACGTCATATAGTGAAGAAGGCAAAAATAAATCCAGTTCCGAAGAGCAAGAATGGGAGGATCTTTCTGGGGGAGATAACAATGAAGTCCAGTCTCCTATCCAATTGGCTTCTGACCCCATTCGAAGAGGTGAAGGTCTCGCAACATCCTGTAGCAATGCTTCAACAGGTGAAGTCGCACCTCTGCGATTTTGGCAGATTCCACCTTTAACTCAAGAACCTGTTCCGGGCACTACATCACCAACATCCTCGCAAGCAAAGTGCAGTCTAACCGAAATTGAGAACATGGTGAAGGAACTAATCAAGGATTTGGGAAGCACCTCGATCGATGTGCAAGAAGCTGCAACAAAGAAGCTGCGTCTTATGACAAGGACCAACTCAGAAAACAGAGTTATTATCGTGGATAGTGGTGCTTTAAAGCATCTAATCCCTTTGCTTCATTCGCCTGACCTGGCTGTCCAAGAAAATGCTGTCACCACCCTGCTGAACCTGTCGCTCAATTTTAACAACAAGATGGCAATAGCAAATGCGGGAGCTATCGAGTCTCTCGTCCATGTCCTAAGGACCGGGAATTCAGAAGCCAGAGGGAATGCGGCAGCTGCCCTCTACAGCCTTTCGGTCATTGATGAGAACAAGCCTAAAATTGGAAAGTCCGAAGCATTCCGACCATTGGTTGAGCTGTTGAGCAGCGGTACACCTCATGGCCGAAAGGACGCTGCAACTGCATTGTTTAACTTGTCTCTGCATCACGAGAACAAGTTGCGGATAGTGCAGGCTGGAGCGGTTAGGCCTCTTCTGGATTTGATGGACCCATCATATGGCATAGTTGACAAATCTGTTGCTGTTTTAGCAAACCTGTGCAGCATAGCTGAGGGCCGTGATGCGATTGGTCGTGGAGGTGGAATCCCTGCACTTGTGGAAGTCATTGAATTAGGATCAACAAGAGGGAAGGAGAATGCCGCGGCTGCTTTGTTGCATCTATGCATGGATAGCCATCGTGGCAGCAAATACTGTAACATGGCTCTCCAAGCAGATGCCGTTCCTCCGGTGAAAGTCTTGGCAATCACTGGCTCTGCACGGGCCAAGGAAAAGGTACATTTACTCTTGCAACTCGTCTCGTACATTTGCATTTAGGATGCTTTGGAACAATTTCTTATAGGAAACCCAGTTTACTTCGATATAAACTATTTTGACTCTTTAGGCACACTTGTCTTGTTTTAATGGTTCTATTCCCTACATATTACTATAACCATCATTGATTGGAAGAATTCATCACTATCAATGTCATGCATTATATTTAGTTCCCTTACATGAAAGGAAATGAGGGATAAATCTGGATCAAGTTTCTCTGATTTAAATCTAGGTTTTGCGGTCTCTGAAAATTCACAGAAAATAAGTATAATTTTATTAGTATTTGATTAAAAGTTCGAATAGAAGTAATGTGTGAGTCCATAGGCATTCTAAAGGAGAATTGGAGGCTGTTATTGTTTCTTAGGTAGAGAAGAACATGGGACACGGCAATAACTATGACTGTAACTTAAAACATATTGCTAAATGGTGGGGCTTTGTTGTGTTGATGGGACTATGACTGTATTCTTTGAAAATATTAATTGCAAAATCTGACTCCACAAATATGGAGTAGAATGATCCAATAATCGTCTCGAACCATGTACATTCATGATTCTTGTTATTGTTTGATTTTGCACATTGTATTTTATATTTCCACGTGGTATCAAAGCCAGTTATTCCAGGGTGATCATTTCAAGGTTTGTGTTATTCTTAGATTATTTGCTCTTTGAAGTTTGTATGATTCTCGAAGTTAGAAGTCATTGGACTGAATCAGATCATCATGGTCGCAACATCACAACACAAAATCGACAAAATATGCAAGAGGTCTATAAGATAAAGGTGGCATTACTGCCTCTCTTGGTGGTGATAAGTTGGGACTCAATGATGTAATCAAGAAACAATAACACTATCTAAATCAATTCTACAAACCCTATTTCTAGGAGAAAAGACTATCATGGTGGCACTTAAGATTGACGAGAATGGCATTGATGCACGGCAAATTATCAGCTCGAGGTGGTGATGGTGCATGCCAAGCGACATGAAGTTGTAAAACACCCGCAGACTTAATGAGGTTGTAAAACACTCATTGCCGACTCTAGTGGAGCATATATCAAGACTCAATGATTTTAGGCCTCGATCCTCTTAACAGTTTCTTTAAATGAAACCTTTTAGCGTTTGTAATGAAGATATAGCATCAACAATGTCGGAGATGTTGCAAATCATCTCCAGGTAATTGTCAACAAGGTAGTTGTTTATGGTTGAGCAAGTGACAAATATTTCAAGATGCTAGGTGAGACCTTCCAATGTTGCTAGCATTGCAAGTAGTGGAGAAAGTGGTACAAAAGAATTCGCGTGAGGAAGAGGCGCATGTGGCAACAATGGTTCGGAAACCTATTATTGAGAAGAAGAAAATGGGGCTTGAGAAGAAGAAAAGGGTCATGCGCCTTAAAAAACCCAAAGAACTATAATATAAAAAAGGCAAAAGGCAAAGAAGAGAGGATGGATAAATATTAAAGCAATTTAACAAAAATTTGGTCTGTGAACAAAAAAGAGAATACGGATAAAAGAAGAAAAAAAGGAATTAAGAAGAGAAGTATCTTTTTGACCCTACTTGTTTCTTCTCCCATCTTAATCGATTATCCTCATGTTTCGGACTACTATGGAAAAAGGGAGGATTGTCGGAGAGATGTGTTTCGAGATCCCTTGAAAGAGGGGCTCTTTCGAGATTATCTTATAAGCATTCCTACAACTTTTTCAATTCTTAAGAGATGGAGTTGTCTTTCATCGAGGAGACATATTATTAGCCAGGAGTTTTCCAAGAGGAAAACTTTTTTCAAGTTTATTGATTTTGATCAACACATATGTATAGCACACGAGCACATTGTTCCTACCCAGATTGCTCAATAAATCATCTTTCCCATCTTTAGCACTTAAGTTCCTCCTACTCACTAGCATGATCGAGATGCATCATCATCAACATCAATTAGAATGCTTTCAGTCTTAGTTGGTTTGTGTTATCATGTATTTAGAGTGTGGTCGAGAGCATTGTTTTTATAATTGCACCCTGATGTGCCTCGAGTCATTTTCTAAGTAAACAATTACCTCAAGGATAAGCTTGGATGCATCTCAGTGATAGGCGCGCTTCATTGAACCGAGGCGCTCCTCGAGGGGCTAAGCTGTGAGGCATTTATCACTAAATAACATTTTTTAACACTATCCTCTCAGTTCATTTAATGTTTTACTAAGCAATTCCATTTAATGATTTATTCTGTAGCGTTATATATATTATTGAATGATTTTGTTCTTTATAAGTTAAAGTAAATTAAAAAGTCGATGCAAGATATTATCATATTAAACCATTAATATCAATAAATTAATGCATTATTTAAGTATCATGAATCAATCATATTCTGCATGTACATTTGTAGATCAACCACATGGTCAAAATTTGCTAGCATTCACATTTCAGCATCTATGTTTAGCATCGTCAACTGTGAGTGTGTAATGTCCTGAGCTTAGGTCTCTGGTCCGTTATCTAGGAAAACTAACCCTGATAACTTGTTGGGCTCGGGGCCCAGTTAGACCCATTGACAACTACACAAAATGCTTAAGTTCAAGCTGTCAAGTAGTAATCCCCACTACTTATGACCCACTCTCACACTTTATGAGTTTTAGATGGGGGACTATGTTTGCGAGTATGGGTTTTACAACCTCCCCCAGTTATATTTGCAACGTCCTCGTTACGATATGTTCCATCACTTATTCCAAGTGACAGTGGCGATTGCACGCTACGGGTTGCCATTTCCCTCTATCTCTTTGTAGGGGTGGCTCCACCTCTCAGGTAGCCCTTTACACTATCAGAAGGAAATTGGCTACCCGGAGCGTGGAATCGCCACTATCATTGGGAATAAATGATGGACCATGCCACAACGTGGATGTTGTGAATGTAAGTGGGGAAGGTTGTAACACCCATACCCCTTGACATAGTCCCACATCTAAAACTCACAAAGCGTGAGACTATGTCATAAGTGGGTGGGGATTACTACTTGACAACTTGAGCTTATGCATTTTAGGTAGTTGTGAATGGGTTTGGGCTTGAGCCCAACAAGTTGTCAGGGCCAGTTTTCCTCAATGAAGGACTGGAGACCTGAGCCCATGACGTTACAAATGGTATATGAGCCAATTTCCATCTGATAGTGGAAAGGGCTTTCTGAGAGGTGGAGCCACCTCCTACAAAGAGATAGGAGGAAATGTCTATCCGGAGCGTGCATCCGCCACTGTCACTTGGAATAAGTGATGGGCCATGTCGCAACGAGGACGTTGCGAATATAAGTGGGGGAGGTTGTAACACACATACTCCGAAACATAGTCCCACATCTGAAACTCGCAAAGTGTGAGAGTGGGTTATAAGTGGCGGGGATTACTACTTGACAACTTGGGTTTAAGCATTTTGGGTATTTGTCAACAAGTCCATTATTGGATCTGAACCCAACAAGTTGTCAGGGCCAATTTTCCTCAATAACGGAGTGGAGAGCTAAGCTCAAGATGTTGCAGAGTGTCTATATTTATATCATATGATATCTTGGACATTTACACAAATTTTCTCTTGTTATTTTAATCAACCTAGAGTTGCATGACTTGCAATGGGAAAAAATAAACTTAAAGTAAAATAAGTAAAGATTGGATTCGGAATGATACCATTAGACGGGAGGTTGGTATAGCTCCGATCGAGGATAAGATGAGAGAAAACTACTTAAGGTGGTTTGACCATTTGTAAAGGATGATGGCTGATACTCTAGTTAGGAGATGCGAGTTCTTGGATGTTGAGCCGACGAAGAAAGGGCGAGGAAGGAGCAAGAAGTGTTAGAACGAGACTCTCCGAAGGGATCTTAGTTTTTTGATTCTAAGCCCGAGAATGACCTATGATAGATTTGAATGGAGGCAAAGAATCCATATACCAAACCCTACTTAATGCGGGAAAAGGCTTTGTTGTTGTTGTTGAAAGTTATATGTAGGTTTATAACATACTTTCTGTGAACATTTTTCTCTGTCAAGTGAGGTTTACTCATCGCATCATTGATGGAAAATCACCTCGATACGCCTCACATTTTCTAAAACCTTGGATGAGAGATTTCACTTTGTCCAAGCCGAGCATTGCATGTTGCAGCTTAATAGAAGTGTTGAGTATAGTGAAGAGTTGAATTAATCGGATGATTTGATTTGTCAAAAATCCGATTATATACTTCTCACGTGTTAGTCCCACATTTTCTAGTGTTGGGACATGGGTGTGATGATGGGTTTATATAAAGAGCACGTTGTATTATTTGAGAAAGCTAATTGCAATATATCGTACAGGATCTTCAAGTCATAACCTGATCTTGTTTGATTATGTACATTCTATTTTATATTTCCACACCTCTTTCGTGCAATTCTTGCAACAATTCTGTTCTCTTTCTCTTTTCTCAAGTCCCATAATGTGTGCAAAATTTCTTCATTGGGAGGATACTGCTTTCATCAACCGATGAGTCAGCAAGCACCCGTCGCATTCCTTTTACAGTCTTGCTGATATCTACAGATCTGTAACAATAGCAAGTGATGCAGAGGATCCATTTGGCTTCTCTGCGGAGAGTAATGACTTATTATTTACCCAGGGTACAGAGTTCTAACGTGATCCCATGAGCATGGGTGAGGTTTCTCGATGTTTCAGCTATATAATTTAAAGCAGATTAGTTAAGAAACCATGCATAATTATGCTGAGTAACAAATGGACATATGGTGGTGTTTAGAGCTTCAAATTCATTCGACCGGAAACATTATTGTTCATATTGTACAGATTTTGCATCCTACCATGACAGCTTTATACTCGCGTGGTAGCGAGTAAATTTTTCCGCATTCAATCTCTTATATAAACAGAGGTTGATATTTGACATCATTGCAGTTCATCCTCATTAGTATAAACATTTATTTTTCATCCACGAGCTGTCCAATATGATTAAGTCGTGGTCTGTTGTTTCTCTACCCAATCTAATTACATTTCTTGAGGTGAACGACGATCAGACTGTTTTGTTATCTGTAAACTGCTGAACTACGATATGTTTTTAGATTCAATTTTCGTATTGCCTCCTGTCTAACAGCGTGGACTAACATGCGTACTTTTCATCTTAATCTTTCCAGGCACAGTCACTCCTTGGCTACTTCAGAAACCAAAGAAGAGCAAAAAAACACTGATCTTTACAAATTTTCCATATCTAACATTTTTGGGATTTGTTTTATTCTTATCATCTCTTTCCTAACCTTCTCAGCAGAAAATGTGTGAGTTTGTGATTTGTTCTTAACCCCAGAGCTCCAATGCACAGATTCAATTCATGATATTTTGTTTGTTCTTTCACATTAAAACATAGCAGTGTAACATATTCCTTGACTGTTGCAGAGATTGAGAAGATTATTGGAGACAGATTTGCGCGGAAAACCCTTCTATAGGGGAAAACCACGTTGGCACTCAATAAGTACATAAAGTATATATAAAGTTGGGTAAATGTTTCAACAACCCTTTTTTTTGCGAAAAGGAGTAAATTACAAGTTCCTCACTTAAGGGATTTTTTTACACGTGTGTGTTTGCAAACTCTGCCCATAACACTTGCGCCGTTGTCGATCTCACAAATACGCAAGAATCCTATAAAACATCTTTATTTTAGCTTATGCATGTGTCGTTAATGCACATGAGTCATAGCGTTAGAGAGATGATGAATTCACAGACTAATCTACCCGAGCTTTAAAAAAGGAATAATGCCGACCTTGATTTTCAAGATATTTTAGCGGTCACAAATCATATTGGAACAAATATTAAAAATTGAGTACGACATTGTTATTTTTAAAAGTTTTAGTTTGACATTTAAAGTGGATGTATAATTTGAGGACTTCTATATAATTTACTGTAAAAGGTAAAATTCTTGAACAAATCCAAGAGATTAGTTGAATGACCTTTTCTTTGCATATGCAAAGCGATATGCAAAAGCGAGGTATCAGATCTATATGTTTGAAACATCAGTACCTCATTAATTTGTTACAAACAAATCCAATCAACAAACACAGGCAGAAATATTAGAGAATAAACACTCAGAAGCAAGTACAAAGGCACGAGTTTATATAATGATTTGCCAAGTTGCCTACTCCACTAGTTGTGCTCATGGATCACTTCTTTATTCACGAAAAACATAAAGAATACAATGAGTAGTGGCCCTCATAGCAATCTTAAATATTGCAGTAGTAGGGTTGATGATTACATGAAAATTACCAATACATCCTTGTAAATGAAAAACCGGCCAATCCATTCGTCGCCGCAGTTCGATCAACAGAGTTTCTTTTCACTAGTAGGATTCAAACCCTGATCCTTTAAAGTGGGAGCCACTGCTTCTATCAATAAAATTTATCGCCGCATATACAATACTAACAATATCTTGCAATAAAAACTCGACAACTTCGAATTCTTTTTAACCTGTAGCGATGGATCTGCTGGTAACTCATTCCAAGTTAAACTATACAATTTTAGGCGTGATGGCCACTATTTTCTGCTAGTCATCGAATTTCCGTGCAACAATGGTTAAAATTCTTGCATCTTAGATATATCCAAATATAATTCAGGTCCATTTTGCAGCATTGCATATATGAGTAATTAACGTAATAAAACTACTAATGTCGTAACATCGTCCAACAATTAAAGAGACCGTCAGTTTCCTCTTGCAAAAAACCATACATATCATAATTTGATCCATGCACCCTGACCATCCAGCAGCAGCTGCAGTCGAATTCCAACGGATGGCGATGGCCCAATGCATCATCGAGGACAACGAGGACGACGACGAGATCTCGGGACATGAAGGAGACAATATCGCAACGATCAAAGCAGTGCCTAGGGAACTTGCCTCAGCAAAGCCAGAGGTATATGCACCGCAATCGGTGGCATTGGGTCCATGCCGCCGGCACCGGGCCGAGCTGAGACAGATGGAGTGGCAGAAACTTGCGACAGCAGGGGCGGTGCAGCGTGGGCTGCCGGCCAGTGTGAGGTTCAACCATGTTGTCGACGGTATTGCCAAACACGAGCTCGCCATTCGCTCCCACTACCAAAGGTAATATATGAAAATTAGTTAACTATATGTTAGTCGACTAATCTACAGACACAAAAATATGGATGACGAGGCATGTGTGGATGATGGTCATCGACGCCTCCTTCCTCGTCTACTTCCTCCACATCTGCACTAACAAGCGTAGCCCCGAACACGCTGTCATCCTCTTTGACCTCAAGCTCGAGAACCAGATCCCTCTCTTCCACCTCTGCCACTTACCAACCGCCACCGGCTGCGCGCACCACTTCCCAACCCTGCTCGCAACCTTCCTCCAACACGCCCTCCCCTTCCAATCAACCCTCCCCAGCTTATACATGCAAATGGTCTACGGCCCTTCTCACAACCACCACCACCTCCTCCACGATGCAGTTGCACCGCAAGAAGCCCAACATGATGCTACCCTTGCCCACCAATGCAGGGAGTGGAGGGGTGCTATCGACGATGAGATTCGATGAGAAGACAGGGATCTTCCACCTCCCAACCATCACACTATCGACTCACACACAGGTTCTATTGAGGAACCTCGTAGTGTACAAGGCGATGACAGTGGACAACCTGGGGGTGGTAGCAAGATACACAGAAATCGTGAAGGGGATAGTCGATACGGCAGCGGATGTCCGTGTGCTGCGGCAATGAGGGGTGATTGTATGTAAGATGAGGAAAGCCGAGGTGGTGGCGGAGATGTGGAAGGGGATGAGCTGGTCAGAGAGGGGGGTATTGGGGGACGACGAGGCAGTAGCGGGGCAGAGAATGTGGTATGGGAGGAGGTGGAAGGTTCGAGTTGGGAGGCTGGCAAAGCGTGGAAGACTTTATTTCTCAAAAGTTTATTCTTTCCTCTTCTTAGGCTTGGTGCTGGTACTGGTGAGCATGCATGTGTACTGCTTCCTTCACCACTGTGGAGACTAAGGCATCTTTGTCACTAACAAGATCTGGATGAATGGCAAACTGCACATAAAATCGATGAAGAAGATCGTGACGAACGCAACCACATTAAAAAGCTGGCCCTGCTTACACAGCACAGGCTAAGAATTACAGAAAACTAGTTGCTGAAGACACCTGCATATGTTCTATTTACATGCACTCGTACAAACTGATGAAATACCAATCAACTGATGGCAATCTTGAGCTGGGTTTCATTCACTAGTATACAGCACCCTTATCACGAGAAATGGAGTGAATCGAAACGTCCAGACTTAACGGTTGACTGAATCACCCATTCTGAATCGCAATTTAGACATGGCAACTTTTTTAGAGGATCATCAGCCTCCAGGTACTAACTGAAAATGGAACATATGGACTCTGATATATCAACATGGATGTAAGGTTATCAAATCTCTACTGTACCTTTAAAATTCAAATATGAATACGGATTTCATATAATCGCATTAAATCGAAGCACCGCAGCTTGATTTGAATGTGATAAAACACATCCAGATTATCATACTATTCTCGCAGACGCAGACACCAACCTAAGCCCCCCTGCAAGACCAGCCTCAAGCTCACATCCCATTACAGCGTACAAACCAGAAGAGGTCCTCGCCTATGGAGATTTTCGACATCATGATCCAAACCCACTTGTGATGATGAGCCCATCGACTTGTAAGCAGAAGTCCCATTGGGTGGCATTATTCTTGAGGCTCGCACCAATGCCAACCCATGCAGCATCAACATGGACAATGATCATGTTGGTGAGTCAAGGAGAAAGGGAATCGGGAGTGCTAGGAGAGGCCCTTGTATAGAAGGGACGCCAAAACGAAATGTTTCTGGAATAAACAGAGTGAACTAATAGACTACTAAAAAAATTCTCACATTTTTATCCCTGACTTCACAATAATCACAGGGAACAAAATATACATTACACTATCTGGATTCAGCAGAATGAGAAGAGAGGGAGATGAAAGGGTGGAGAACAGAAACAGTCTCACCTTTTGAATATAACAAAAAATACAGGAAAGTCTCGGAAAAGCTGCAAATTGCCAGCAAACTCTGTTGTGGCAGAAGGTTCTCATCATATGGCATAAATGTAAACAGCAATTAAGAAGCCTAAGGAGACATGTTAGCTACTAGAACAAAGCCCTAACATACTAATCGATTGAACAGGTAAACCTTACACATGAGGAGCTTAAAACTTTATCTATGCAACTAATGGGTGGATCCTACAGGGGGTGCGAGAATACATCATCTTTTCTTCTGGCATTGGTATAGTAAGGTGAGACCCGACAAAATAGGCAGATTTTCACGGTGGAGTCCGGATCAGGTAAAAGCATGTTATACCGTTCATAGTAAAGTCCGGATCAGGTAAAAACATGTTATACCATTCAAAGGATGTAGTGACATAAAATGAGATGGTAGACTAGGAGCAGATCAAGGCATGTGTTTTGGGGGGTGTTAGCAAACAGCACCTAGTATTAGCATGTTGGCCACCTGAGTAGTTTGTGCTGCAATTAACCGTTTGCACATGAAACCTATAAAGGAGGAAAATCTTCATCTTTTAACAAATAATTCCTTGGGGCAGACGATCTGGAAAATAATCAAATCCTCCTGTTAAGATAATACACAAGAAACAGCATCACATACAACCCAAATAATAACTCATACATAATACTGACAAGGAAATAATAACAAGGTTAATTCCATTTAATGAAAAGGAAGAAAAAAACTGGACGGAGAATGACTGGTTGAATAGAAATTAAGCATTTCCTCAAATGTACACAAATTACACTGTAATTTCTTTCAATTCATTTTACATTATAAACAAAATATGAGACCTCGTTTTTGACACCTAAACACCAGTAGAGTTTCTCGAGAAGAATGTTTACCTCCGGGGCGACGAAGGTTGATCAGGAGAAGAGCATGCTGAATTTTGTTGATATGACTCAAGCCTTGGATCAAATGTACTCCTAAGAACACCATTACTATGTGGCTGAACTTCGTTAATACTGGATAAATGCATGGGCCCAACTGAACCATACTCAACCGGCTCAGAAGATGAACCATAGCCAAGATTAGGACAGGGGTATAACATGACAAAAGATGGAACTGCAGCTCCGGACGGGTGAGTGTTGTCTGAATTTATAGATGATATTGGATACATGCCATATGTCATGTTTGCATGGCCGGGATTTGTGGAGCTTATGGAATTGTTTTGATGGTTAGAAACATCAGAGACAAGTCTGCCGTTCTTGTGTGAATCCCACGATTTGTCATTCTTGTTGTCACAAGAAGGTAAGCGGTCAAGCCTAGTATTAAGCTTATCATGTTGACCTCGCCCATGACTGCGACCAGAAACTCTAGCCTTTGAGCTAATCCAGCTTCCTTCTCGATCCCCATGATCATTGCGATCATAGCCGTAGTTGGGTCTGTGGTTTCTTGAACTGGAGGTGCGTTCTCTGAATGGAACCTTCTGCAACAAAAGACACGTCAGGTTTTCCAGTATAATTAAGTATAATTACAATGATTTATCATATCATCCTTGATAAACATGCAGGTACTTAAAATTTCAAAAGATGTTTATAAAACTATTTGCTCAATAACAAGGAGCCAATTGATCAGTCAACTGCTTAGGTCAAATATAATATTGCTACTATTATAGCAAAGATAAGAGGCGGCAGGGCTCTCTTCTTCTACAACAGAAGTGGCCCTCTAAGTACTCATGCATCGGTTTTCTTTTTCCAAGCTAGTGGGCATCAGAGGGGTGAGACCCTGGGTACTGAAGTACAATGAGCAGCTGTTCCAAGGGCCTATTTATACCTACATCGTGAATTATACTTCACAGGATACAACCTAACCCAGAAAGTCAATGTAGCCATTGGCAGCCTGAATTGGATTGATCAAGGTCTTTTTCCTTCCATTATCCAGCAATATTTAGTATCTAGAAAAACGAGAGAAACAAGAAAACCACAGGAAAATTTGACTAACCACATATACACTTAAAGCAGGAACTCTTGCCCATGGGCTTCCCAATAAAAGCTGGCTTGCTGATGCGATTTCATATAAATTGGAATAGAACCGAGCCCTCTTCATTAAATCCCATCATGAGGGCACATTCAACGAGAGTGTTTGACAAAGGGCAGACTTACGATGGTGTTGTATTGGCAACCACTTGTAGTCGTACCACCTTGCATATGCTCTTGCTTTTCCAAACACGATATAGCCTTGAAAATGGCATGACTTTGCCTCAAATTTTATTCGAAAGAAACCTACTGTGTACTTCTGCAGCATCTGAATCAAATATTATCCCTACTGTTAGCAAGGCTCTTAATTATTCATTGTAACCCCACTAGGGGCACTTATGTACTTTCTCCTCCTTTGGACTCTCAGATTTCTAGGGTTTAGTCCTATATAAGGACCCCTAGACATATGGAATAAACCAAGCTATTTCATTCTTTCTTTTTTTCACATGGTATCAGAACCACGGTCTAGAACCGCGACTTTGACCTAACACCCTCCCATCTCAAACAACCAGCCAGCAGTGTCGCATGACGTCTCCAGGCTCCACCTCCGCTCAGCGGCACCACCAAGCTCTCCCCACCAGCGCCATTGCTGTTTCCCTCCAGCCCCATCGCCCATGCCCTACCCTGCGCAATCGCCCCATCCTTCCCACACCTTCCTCCCATCGTCTCATGGCCCGTCGCATATCCAGCCCCTACCCGGCCCCATCGCCCTCCTTCCCCTGCCCAACTGCCTCTTCAGCCCCTCTCGCCCGAGACCCCAGTGTCGCCTATCGCCTGTGCCTGCACCACCCCCAACGCCTCTCGCTCGTGCTTCTGGGCCCCCTGACGCCTCTCACCAACGCCCACAGCACCGCCAGCCCCTCATGTCTGTGCACCTAGTGTCGTCATGTGCCCCTTTCGGGCCTCCGTTAGTGCCTCCAAACAGCCCTGCATGTGCAGCTAGTGCCGATTTTTTCATGTGCCTTCTCTCTTACATCAGGTCTCCTCATTGATGAACTACTAAATCTCTGTAATGTATGCTTGATCGCAATTATCGAAACTCTCTAGGTCAATTTTATTTTTGACTTGTGTGGCCATCATGACGTCGGTTGAGCCCAAGCCTCTGTACCTGGCTTCCTCTGTAATGGTACATGCACGTCTAACAAACTAACGGCTCCAAAAACTATGTTTTGTGGTCTCGATCTTTCAAGGTGTTTATTGGTAGTCAGCGAAAGAAATATATTCTCATTAAAGATCTGTTCAAGGAGACGGACAAGGACTATCATACCTGATATGTGGATAACTACTAAGTTATCACATGGATGACTAACATCATTGAAGTGAATATAGCTTCGAATCTTCTCTACAAGGAGATGGCAAAAGCTATGTGGGAGAGTCTCGAAAACACTTATTCCCAAAAGACAACCAAGTCCAGGCTATCAGATATTTATACACGGATTTGGTCTACAAATCAAGGAGATACAACCTTGATTGAGTATTACCGACTCCTCACATGTCAATTTGAGGAGCTTCTTATTTTCCAACCTGCAGATAGGAGAAAGTGCGGAGTAGCAAGTGTATCGATTCTTATCAGGTTTACATCCATGATACAAGCCGGTAAAGAATCAATTTCGGACTGTTGCGGCTCTACCCAATCTTGAGACCATCTTTGGTCGACTGCAGGAGCTTAAGTCTCCATCTCCTCTTCCGTATGCTGAGACTAGAACCCATTTAGCAAGAGGGTCATCCAATTGCCAAGGGGGGTGCGGATGTGATATTGGCCGAAGTCGTGGCCGTGAGTCTGGACGTGGACATGACTTCAGACGCGAACGTGGCCCAACTATTCCATGCATTCCAGCATGCACACATTGTGGTCGCCTGGATCATCCGTCAAAACATTGCCGGGCAAGTTTGGTATGCCTCCTAATGCCAACAGTGACTATAAGATAATCTCATATGATGGCTCCTATGAAACCACTGATACCTCTCATGATCGGCTTTCCATTGACAGTCATGCTTCTTTTACTACATCAGAGTATGCTCGTCTTTGACAATTGCTACAGAACTCTGCTAGTGATACTAATGTGTCTGCTTCTACTACTAGTATGGTCACAACATCAGGTACAGTTGTCAGCTCTATCTCTACATCTACTCCTGCATGGATCATTGACTCAGATGCCTCGACTCATCTAACGGGAGAAGGAAGACTTCTCACCTCTTCACGACCATCTTCCGTTGTGAAGATTGTTCATTATGCCAATGGAGCCCACTCACCTATTACTGTTGTGGGCAATATGAAGTTCTCCTCTAAACTTCAACTTATTGGCGTTCACTGCGCCCATGATTTCCCACTAAGTCTATTATCTGTTCACAAGTTTGGCACTGAGATTAACTTTCAAGTTATATTTGATGAGTTTTGCTGTTATTTTCAGGACAACCGGACGAGACAATTTTTTGGTGGGGGACATGAGAAGAATGGTCTTTATTATCTTGACATCCCTTCTGACTCTAGTTTTACTGGTGCGTCGTCCATCTCCATCGATCCTCTGTTGTGGCACCTTCGCCTCGGCCATCAGTCTGCCAAAGCTCTATCGTTAATGTTCTCTGCTTCACTTGATGCTCCACTGAACAATTACATATTCAAGAACGTATTGCTCCTCGATCTCAGCTAAGGAATGGGCCCCTAATATCTAATCCAAGTTGAGGCTCAGCCCTACGATTCGCTCCCTCGATCTCAGTCGCTTCTACCTTCGGATCTCGTCTATGGTCTTCTTTCCCATCTTCTAGTTTTTTCCACTTATAAGAAGTCTCATTTCATTGTAGCCTTCAAAGATCGAAGCGGTCTACCTACTGTCGGACTCTCTGGCTGACCACCTCGCACACTTCCTAAACTAGGCTCGCATACCTAAGCCTGAGATGCATGCCTAAGGACGGGAAGGTAGAAATTGACGTGGGAGAGAAGGTTTACATGGATTAATCAACCATCAGCTCATCCCTTTTTCTTAGCTCATTTGTTTTCTCACAACTCATTGCTTTTCCCTCCACCACGCCCTTGATTAGAGAACCTCGCTACTGGAGTAGGCTTTCCCTTGAGCATAGACGATCACGGAAATTGAAAGATTTCATTGAAATTGTTCGTTTGGAAATTCCCTGAAAATCTAGTCATAGGTTCTTCTCTCCATCGGAACAATAGTGCCGTTATGCTCATGACTAAACTTGTTGAAGAGATGAAATAGAACCAAGACTATCTTCTTGATCAGAGGTTGAATCGATCATCAGAATAAGAAATAGGCCAAAAATTGCGATACATTCTGGTAAAATGAAACTTCCATGGAAGAGATGCAAATGAAACGCTTTCATAAAAATTCTCGTAGTATCCAGAATGAAGTTTTTATTATGCACATGGATGCAACTAGATTTTCTTTGGCTAGACAATTGACCTTCCCATTTTCGCATCGGCTACAACATTTGCCTTCCGGAAACATCATAGTCTTTTTGGAATTCCAGCCAAACTCTAAACTAGGGACCTTATATTCAGCTCTCACTAGATAAGCTTCTCTCTGCTCTTGCGATCAGTGAAGACCCCAAATTTGTCTCTATGGAGATAATGTCGTTGTATCTTTAGAGCAAAGACTATCGCAGTAAGTTCCAGATCATGTGCAGAGTACTTTCTCTCTTACGGCTTCAATTGACGTGAGGCATACGCTAAAATGTTCTATGCTCAAGCCCTTTGAGTGCGAGCCATGTCAGTTCGGGAAACATCATTGAGCGTCATTCCCCGCTCATACTGAGCCTCGTCGTACTATTACTTTTGCTTTAGGCCACTGTGATATTTGGGGACCTTGTTCGATCCGTACTCTAAGTGGACATATGTATTTTGTTGTTTTTGTTTATGATTACAGTAGGTCATCTTAGGTCTATCTTATAAAAGAACATTCGGAGATTAATAATATTGTCAAAGACTTCTTTCATTATGTCAAGAATATTTTCTCCACTTGTATAAAAATCTTCTATTTTGATAATGCCTTGGAATTTACCCAACATGACCTAACCAATTTATTTTACTCTCAAGGAAGCATTGATGAGCTCAAAAATTGCCGCTTTAATAATGAGATGTAGCATAGGAGGCAATTTTCCATCCATCAAAAACCATACTCTTCGAATATGCGGAAGTTATTTTACTTGGAAAGTATACCAAGGTCGAACACAAGTATACGAGTCTCTTCGTCTATTTAGCGAAAATTATTGTTTATTTAGTGAATGATTATCTTCTAATCCTATGTCTTCATGCAGATGAGATATGCAACATGATATACAGATAAAATAAAATGACGCAAGGACAAGTTCATGTGATGCACGCATTTTTGTTTGATTTTTAAATGCAATTAAAAGAGATGCAATATGAATGATATGCTAGTAGAGAAATGATATACAAATATTCCCCCGAAATAATCAAATCATTGAGCAAGAAAATAAGGGTTGATTTTAGTGACAAATGGAGCATCAAAATTAAGATTAAGCATCTATTAATGGCAAAATTTTATAGAGCAAAAGATACTAGATATCATCAAATATTAACGCATTGAATTAAGTGTCAAATCACGAAATAAAGGATGCCATTAGATAGAGGACAAAACACTCGACGCCGACTCCATCTCCTTCTCTTCATGGGTTTGAGTGTATAAGTCTACATATGCACTCATAGCCCTGCATGTTTATGTAGACGATTCTTCATTGGTCTACAAATCCTAGTTCATCGTCTCCGGCAACTATGTCAGAAAACAAGGTACATATGCCCTTCGTTGGCGTTTTCAAAGGTCCAACGCCAATAGTCAAGATGGATGGGACGAATTACGAGCTCTGGGCGATGCAGTTCATAAGCCACACGAAGTCCAACGATAAGAACATTCTTATCGAAGATGAGCCGACGGAGAAGATGGGGATTTACGCCTCATGGGAGGCTGATGATTCGTATGCCAAGGTCTGGCTTTCTGGCATTCTGGCAATGGAGATTACCAATGATGTCCTACATCAGCCCACGGCTAAGGCCATGCGAGATATTTTTGCCGTGACGTACTCGCAGATGAGGAACGAGACCAAGGTCCTCCAACTTCAGCACAACATCTTTACGGTCAAGCAGAATGGCCGGTCATTGCATTCGTTGTATACATTCCTACGGGGGATGTTTGAGAAGCTTTACAGTATCATTCCCCTGACGACGACCCACGAGCAGCAAAAGACGTTCCGGAATGCTACAACGGTAGGGGTCTTACTGGCGACACTAGACCCGGAGTATGATGCAGCTCGCTCGCAGATACTGGCAGATGCTATTATTCCTCCAGTGGAGGAAGTGTATCGATGACTCAATCGAATCTCGGTTTCTTCTCCAGCGTCGACACCACTTCCTTCTGTGATGGTTGCTTCCCGAGGCAGAGGTGCCTCCACCTCTTTTCATATATCTTGATTAACAGACTCGATTTTAATTCATGGTTATCACTTAAGTATTAGTAAGCACAAAAATATCACATCTAACGAGCAGTCCCAATTCCTTTAAATCCTATATTATAAGAATTGAGAGAATCGAAAAAGCGGATGCAACTGTGAAATTGAGAGACCTTGAAAATAATGTAAAAAAGTAAACACAATCTAAGCTCTCTCTTACACACAAGGTAAAAATTAAAATAGTCTTCAACACAGATCATTGAATTTTATTAAAAATGCTTCGATCTAGTTATCTACAAAGAGAGAAAATGCAGTTAGTATCTGATGAGAGAGAAATACATAAAATAAAAAAAAATAAAAACAAAATGAAAGAAAATAGCCACAGAAATAACAATCACAATAATTAATTACAAAAATTGATTTAAAACCCTGAAACTTCACCGTTCCCTCAGCAAAGGCGCCATTTGATGAATTAGAAATCCACCTTTTAATAATGATGATTGTAGTATATAAGGCAGAAAATGATCTATCAAAAACCACAAATATTGAATATTGTGGAGTATTTCTTTTACTTGGTAAGTGTACCAAGTTGAATTTTGGTTACGTCATTCTAAATTAATCTAATTGATTAACTAATTTCTATATTAATCTTTATGTCAAAAAAATAAAGCAAAATAAAATAAAAGAGATGCAATGCAAGCAGATGAATTGGAGAAGTATGGGATCTGGGATAAAATCTAATTTAGATCCTCAATTAGCATGATCAATTAGTCCTCAAAAGAAATAACATACTCAAAAGAAATCAATTCAAGAAATATATCAAATTAAGTCCAAACTGCAGGCTAGAAGATCAAGAACCAAGTACTACAATTAAGATAGATCAATATCCACATCTTATATTGAAATTTAGACCACCATAATCCCTGCAGAAAAATACCAAGAATTACCCTCTATATTGCGCAATTATCAACCAATTATTCTCAAATCTCAGATATACATCAAAAGAAATATTTATCACTCAAAATTCTAACATAACTGGCCAGAAAATTCACTCGTTACTCATCAATAATAATAAAATCAAAAATAAATCCAAGTCATACATTCTCTTAGAGCAAAGATTAATTCCTCAAAAATAATTATCGATAATCAGTCGAGAATTAATTAAATCTTCTCGATCAAATCCCTGTAGAGCAATTTTTTCTCAAGATAAAATCATACAAATAAGTCAAAAATTAAGAATGCATGATTAGAAGGGATCATCGAATAATATTCAATTTAAAGCAAAGGTCCGATTCGTTCATAACATATGTAAAATGATAGAGCACATAACAAGCTTCAAAATGACGTATTATGCATTAAAAATAAAGTTCAAACACGAAAGTTATGATAGAATGAAGTTTCAGGGACTAAACTGCAGTAAAAGCAAAGTTTTCTTCTCGAAAAGCCCCCTGAAGAGACTTATCTTTAATTATTTAAAATTGCATGGGCCTTCTGCAATTTGCCAAGGCAAGCATGTGCATCGCATGTGGCCTCAGGAAACGCGTCCTTTTTGCAATTTTCTAAAATGGAGAGAACGCAATTTTCCCCCGCCAGCATACGATGTGTGTGCCGCGAGGTTCGGGGGAAGGCGTAGACACGGGGGATCGATCCTCCACGTAGCAGGGTGGGGGAGGTTCGAGCCCACCCGAGCCTTAGGGCTTAGCTTGAGGCGGTGAATGGGCTTAGGGTCCTCCGATCAAGATCGAATGGTTGGGTGAGCCGCATCAGGCAGAGAAGGTAGAGGCGATCGGTGGTCGGCGAAGCAGGGGCGGACTGGTGGATGTGGTCGTTCTTCGATGGCTGGCGTGAAGCCCGAACCACAAACGACACATGCTTGAGGGCCAAGGCTGAGGGGATGGTGGCGAGCGGGCCAAGAGGTTAATGGTGGAGCGAGCTTGGTTGAGGGGCGACGAGTAGCGAAGGAGCGACATAGATCGGCAAGGGCGGAAGCGCGAAGGGTTACGTGGCTAAAGGCGAAGTTCGTGCGATGGGAGACGGTGGAGCGACATTCGAGAGGTGCAGCTTAGTGGCAGAGAGGGTGATGGCCACGATGATGGTGAGGTGGTGAGGATGTCGCAATGTGGAGCAACGAGTGGAGTTGCTGTGAGGCTTTTAAATTTTTTTTGTTTTTATTATTTATTTATAAACAAAAATGGATTTGTGAATGGACGGATTTTGATATGGAAGATAAATCCGAAGATCCGACCACCGTGTGTGGTCGGATATGATGGGTTGCGTGAGGTAGAAATGAAATGCGAGGATCAAGATATGAGATGAAAATTTCGGTGTTGGATCGAAAATTGTGTGGTGGAAATTTTTTCAGATTTTTAATATCTAAAAACTAATAAAATGTGAGCAAAAATGCGACCTACTATTTATCCTAGAGAAAAAGGCGGGAAATAAAAGTGGATCTCATCTTGGATTTGGATACGCCGTGATGGCCTCGACGGCGACCGAATCGCTGTCACCGACCGGATCGGAGGCTGGGCACCCTTCTGCGAGGCCTTTTTTCTTTAAAAAAAGATGTTCATGTAAAGTGTAACTTCCTCATATACTTATGAAACCAAAAATATACATGTGCTTTGAGCATGTATTCAATAGATAGGGAATATGAGTCTAATTATTACATCTTTATGAGATTTTACTACTTCTTTGTGTATTTACTAGTATAGACTCATGATTGCTCTCTTGTGCATGTGCATTGTATTAATGATGTAAAAGTGTCTCGTCGTGCCCTTTCTTAGATAATCTCTAAACCCGTGTTCTTAAATGTCGATCTCGACCAGCATATCGATGACAGCCAAGACCAAAAATTCGATGATGTATCATCAACATTTGCTGATATCAACAATTTTGGTCAAAATCAAGGAAATGCAAAGAAGCCCATGTTGAATTTGGTTTTTCATGTCGCTTTCGACCACTTGTCGAAATCAAATTTTGACGAAATTAATGCCATGTTTGAACCCCACCAAAGATTGCATCAAAAGATCATTCGCTTATGGGTAAGTTTATAGTTGATAAACAACTCTTTTCCTTATATAACCCTATATGACCATGCACTCTCCTTTGAATACCACACCATACACCATACACCATACTTCTCCAAATAGACAGTCTTGATTTATGACGTTTCTATTTGACACTAACACGTATTGTCATTCATTACATAGAAGCTTTACCGGATTTGATTAAGAAGAGCTCACCTGTTTCCAGTGGGACATGGCATCTTATTCCCATTGACAAGGCCTTCATGGTGGCATGTCGAAAGGAAAGTGTCATTACGGTTCTGTGGGCAGTCTCAATGTACCTCTTGTGAAGTAAGAATTTTTAAAGATTTCAGGGTGGATTACTTTGAGAGAACCCATGTCGCTCAACTCAATTCTATTGCATAATCCTCTCCATTACAACGTGATACTCGTCTCAATTTTGACTATCTCATCTTAACTTGATATAAAGAATGCATTCGTTTACAACAACCTTGTAGAAGAGTTAGTCATAACCCAACCTCGTGTCATAAGGTTGCGGAGCATGTTTGTAAGCTAAGGAATGCCACTCGTATGCTTCAGCGGTGTCTCAAAGCTAGTTCGAAGTGCATCAGATTAAAAGATTAGATGCTTTTGCTCTCCTCCTAACCACTCAATATTTATGAGGAAGAGAAAAAATGAAAGTATAATACATGTCTATGGCATGATTCCATGTAGTGATGACAGCACATGCATTCAAGAGATCTACTTCTTGCGGGAGGTTTTTATTATAAACAAAGGATCTCAAACATCTTCATAAATTGTTTACGGATTAATGAATGGCAAAGCCTTCTCTCACTTTAAGTACCATGTTTTAGGATTAAGGAGGGATTTAAACCATGTTTTAGGATAATGTTGTAAGATACTCTAAGGACATTGCACGTTCTTACAGTAAATATGCTTAGCGATATTTGGGGAAGCTTGTATGTCAGGATCCAAGACCTTGCTGCCTTAGGTCATGTGCTTGCCTAGGCGGCGTCTGAGGCAAAATGCTTAGCCTAGGAGAAGGGAAGGTATTGGGACCTCGACTCAATGCCTAGACAAGCTCCAAGAGCACTTCTAAAAGTACTGGTTGATGATCACACCATTCCATTGTCATCATAGAAGGGAAGAACGCTAGCCCCTGCATATCCAACTACAATACATTTTCATCAAAGGGTTGCTCAAAAAGTGCCATAACATTCAAGGTGACAGGCCGGCCATGATAGATATATATATATGCTTTAACTTGCGTAGAAGTGTTGTTTCTTATTCTATCTTTGTACATTTTCATGTTTTTACTTGGACACTTATGTAATTCTCTCAACACCCATTTCCTATAAAAAGAAGAGTTAAGATTTCATTGTGAAATGAAAAAAAAACATTCTCTTTTATAGTATATATGAATATGAAACATGATGAATATGATGTAAAAAGGAATGGCAAAGGCAACTGAATAACCGCTTCCACCAGCCCATGGTTTTAAAAAGAGGCGCCACGAGGCGAAAGGCGTACACCTCGAGGCAAAGAGCGCCAAAATCTCCCCGAGACGCACGTCCCGAGTCTTTCGGGTGAGGCGTATACCTCAACCTGGCTTGAGGCGTTGGAAGATGCGAGGCTCTCGAGGCGAGATGAAAGTGTAAGCCTCGAGTGTGGAGAATAATGATTTGTTATTTCATAGATCCCAAGGGTTCTCTTATATAGAAAAGAGAAAACATAATGGGTAAAGTGCAAAATACGGACAGAGAAATAAACAAATTGAAAAACGGTAGCATAACATAAAATTCTCAACAATTTCACCTCAAGCTGTAGCATATATATCTATCATGCTCAGCTTAGAACAACATCTCGAAATGGGTCATCATGCTAGAGCCTTAGTAAGCACGTCTGTTGTATGCTCACTTGAGCTAACATGAGATGTAGAAATGAGAACATTTAGGAACATGTCTCGACTGTAGTGACAGTCTACCTCGATATGCTTTGTTCTCTCATGAAAGACTGGATTGTTAGCAATAAACAATGCAACCAGGTTGTCGCATTCGACGTGCATAGGAAGAGATACCTCGATAGCTAGATCAGTCAGAACGAATCTGACCCACATTATTTCTGTACTCCCTTGCACCATGGCTCTGTATTCAAATTCTGCACAAGATATGGCGACAACTATCTGCTTCTTGCTCTTCCGTGATACCAAGGAGTTCCCTACGAACACAACAAGATCGTAAGTAGACTTCCTGCCCATGGGGCATCCTGCATAGTCTGCATCAGCACAAGCTATAATTGCAAAAGATGTACCTCTGCTAAATAAGAGACCAATGCTAGGAGAGGTCTTCAGATACCTCAGAATCATATACATCGCATAGCCTGTCTAGGATGCTTCATGAACAGACTCACTTTGCTCACTGCAAATGATATGTCTGGTCTGGTTATGGTGACATATAGAAGTTTCCCAACAAGCTCTTTGTATATCATCTTATCTACTTTTTCAGTGTCATCATCATATAGCTTCATACTTGGGTCCATGGGAGTAGTGGCTAGCTTGTAATCTGTCATACTTGTCTCTACGACAAAATCTGCAACATACATCCTAATCACAAGACCACGCTGGTTCCTGACAAATTCCCGTTCAAGTAAGTAGCATAAAATTCTAATGTCCTTGGTAATGAACTGTTGTCAAGAAAACCCCTAGCCACTTGGACTCCATATGCATTATTCCATGTGATGATAATATCAACATAAATCAGTATAGCAACAGTACTCTTCTTGAACCTCTAAACAAACAAGGAGTGATCTGCAGTTGATCTCACAAACCCCTTATATTCTATTACATCTGAGAGCTTCCGAAACCACGCTCTTGGACTTTGCTTAAGGCTATAATTGCCATATGAAGTTTGCATATCTTCTGACACTCCCCTCAACAGCAAACCCAGGTGGTTGTTGCATTTAGATTTCCTCCTAAAGATCATCATAGAAGAAAGCATTCGTCACATCGAGCTGATACAGAGGCCCATCTCGTGTGACAACAATAAAGAGAAGAACCCGGAGTGTAGAGTGCTAGGCTACTAGAAAGGAAGTATCCTGAAAAATCCACCCCATATGTCTCAGTGAACCCCGAGCTATAATTCGTGCCTTGTAGCGATCAACACTACCATCTATTCGATATTTCACAGTGAATACCCACTTGCATCCTAATACAGACACATCTGCAGGAGCGATAACAGTACTCCATGTGCCTCTAGATTATAAAGTGGTCATTCTGCTTCCATGGCCTAGATGCCATCGGCTCATCTTGAGAGCCTCCTGATATGTACGTGGGATTTCAATAGCAGATATTCCCACCACAAATTCCTGAAATCTGGTGAAAGTCTCTCTAGAGACACATGACCTGCGAGCAAGGTTTTAAATCTCGATTTCCATTTCATTTTGAGATGGCGAAAAAACGAAATAATTTTGAAATTTCCTCAAAATTTCACCAATTTTGACCAAAATCAACCTAGATTTGTGAAGGGTCCATATCGAGATTTCGATTTTGATTTCGGTGGAGTGTCCAAACCAAAATTTCGGCCAAATTTCACCGAAATATGAAACACTGCCTACGAGAGGGTATCGAGCACAGGAACATTTTCCTTTCTGTAAGGCTATAAAGTTATAAACCACCCCAGATCACTCTCCTATGGTGGTTTTGGCTCATCATGTATATATGTATGCTCAACATGGGATTGAACATGTACATCATGCACACCACTAGTTCCATCAGTAAAAATCAAGTCTTCATAATTTACCTGAGGCGCGCTGGATGTTAGAGAATGCACTGGAGCATGGAGAACAAGCTGTGGAACATGAGTAGATGGGGAGAAAAAACAACTGCACCCTCAGACTCAGAGGGATTCAACCTGGCGCATGTAGGAGAATGGTGCAATAACATCAGCACTGACATAGTATTGTCCTACAGGATCAAAACACTGATAACCCTTTAGGGTGCGAGAGTATCCAACGAACATACATTTGACAGCTCCAGGAGCGATCTTGTCACGATCAGGACACAAGAAACAAATACCGCACAACCAAATATTCGTGGTGTAAGAGAGAAAAAGTCCTTTGGAAAAGCAAGTGTGAAGGGTGTTTTTCACCAAAAATGGTAGAGGGCATCCGATTTATAAGATAGCATGTTGTCATCACAGCATCACCCCCAAAAAGAATGAGGACCACGACTCTGTACGAGGAGAGTCCTGGTTATATCCGAAGATGACGATATTTGCGTCCACGAACACTAATCTGATAAGAAGTACAGAGACAAAAAAATGTGATGAATATATTTTATTGAGGCAGAGAAAATATTCCTTATTTCAACCACAAAATTATGAATCAGTGTACTAGCCTTAGACTTTTGCTTCAATAGAAAAACTCCGGCAGTATGGAAAATCATCAACACAAACCAAAAAGTACATGTGTCCCAATTGATTAGGGACACGACTCGGGCCCCACATATCCAGATGAAAATAACTCAAACAGACTCTGACTCCTACGACCATGATGACTTGGAGAGTGGACTGATGATGCTTTTCAAGTTGACATGGCTGATGGTTCACACTAGAAAAGCCATGTATGGGACGACAAATCATTTGCGGGCGGTAGGTGACCGAATATGAGATGCCATGTGTAGGAGGAAATTGACTCTGCAGAAAGAGAAGTGACACCAGCATAAGGATACTGAGTCAACCTATATAGCCCTCCATGTCACAGCCACATCCAAACACCTTGTATGTGAGTATATCTTGAAAAAGAAGGGAACTAGGGTCAAATATAACACAACAATGTAAAGCTTTTGTAAATTTGACAGATAGATAGTAAATTCATGGAGAAGACAGTGCGTGAATAATGCTTTGTAGACGTATAGAAGGGAGTCAAATGAACCTCCCATTGTCTTGTAATCAGGGAATGAGTCCCATCAAACAATCACCACTGATCAACATGGTTGTGCTGAACTATAAGTATCAAATTGCAAGCGATCTCCGCATAGATAATGATGCTCCGTAATCCATTACTCTTTCTGAAGGATCTAGTCCAAATGACCAGTAAATGCATGAGGAATACAAGAAGTATTAGTAGAGGCAAAGGCTGCAATATCTGATGGATTGGTACTACAAGATCCAGCAACTAGTGGCATGATATCAAGCTGGAGTTACAATATCTTCGACTCATTCTTTGTTTGAGAGTATGTTCCTGCAAGGATATCCCACATTGCCTTTGCTATGGGTTGACTTAGGATATCATTGGCTATCTCAACGGAAAAAGTACCAGATAGCCTAACCTTTGCATATGCATCATCAACCTCCCATGAGGTGTTGGTCCCAATCTTGTCCATAGGCTCATCCTGCGTCACAATATACTTCTTCACAAGGCCTTGCAGTAAATTCATGAACTGCATCGCCCACAACTCCTAAGTTGTACCATCCATCTTGACAATAAGTGTTGGATCTTTGAAGGTACCAGTAGATGGTGTATCGACTCTACTTTCTGACATCCTGGACAGATAAATGGGACCTTAGACAAGTTGTGAAGCATCTATGCAGACATGAAAGAGGATGGTTGAGGGCGTAGACACATACCCTAACCAACCCTAGACAATTGTCATCCTTGATAAGTCTCAAACGAATCCAAGGCGGTCTAACTTTGTGATTTTCAGACCGAAATCAGACCAAAAACGTCTGAATTTGGACTCAATATTGTGGAATCAGAACCACGAATCGTCGTAGTGGAGTCGATCCATAGTGAGAGGCAGCTAGAGCGATCGAATCGTTGCTTGTGGCTGTTGTGATGATGCTCAACAGCAGCGGCGGCTAATGGAGACGGCGACGGCGCTGCAGCTGCTTCTTATGGCAACAGCGGTGACACTACTGCTGCCACTCCTTGTGGTTGTGGTCATTGTTGAGGTTGTTGCTGATAGCGGTGGCAGTGGCATGTTGATGTTGCTTCTGAGCGCACGACAACGACTAGGGCTGGAAAGTAGGGTTTTGGATCTAAGGATACATGCTACAGTCTAAGATCGTTGCTCCGATAACATGAGGAGAGTAATGATTTGTTGTTAATTCATAGAGCCCAAGGGTTCTCTTATATAGAAGAGAAAACCTCTAATGGGTAAATTGCATAATAAGGACAAAGAAATAAATAAACTGGAAAACAATAGCAAAACATAATATCTAACATAAACTCTCAATATCGAGCAAGGTGCATGTTTTACTTTTTGACTTGTGTTTTGCACATAACCCTATTTTCCCTAAGCATTATATATTTTATATGTTTGTGTTTTTACTTATGTGTTAAACCTTCCTGATTTATATATTTTTTAATGAATTTATTGAAATACATATAAGTGAAAAAGAAATTTTCTCTAGTTCTATAAGTTTTAGAAAAAAATAACTTCATGCAAAGAGAAGAGGTCACCAGAAACCAGCGAAGCTAAATGAGCTTGTATACATCATGTTCAATTTATCATACACCTACAATATTAGTTCTATTGCACATGGATTTGAGTTTGAATTGTAATATTTTTTATAATAGATATAAGTATCACCATTGTTGTTATTATTTGGTTGTACAAGTTGTGAATTATAGAATAGTTATCACATATAAGAAGAAGCTGCGAGACCCCCGTCTTGTTGGGGTATGATATGCCAGAGGGGTGCAAATGGCGGTTCTCCAACTACGTCCAACAAGATAAATGGTTGGGATTCAAGGCATATCAATATTCTTTACATTGCACCCTAAAAATTATGTTTTCTATTGTAATTTTAGTATTAAGTATAGATTTTAGTTCAATACTCATAGAATCGTTAAAGTTGAAGTTGGAATTGGATATTCCGTATATTAGTGGCTTAATATTAGTTTTTTTGAACATCTATGCTTTCATCGTGTATGTTTTGTATCTTTTGCTAGTGTGAAATTATTTTTGAATGTGCCCTTGGCAAAACTTAACATTAGTATATACATTTTAATGTATTTTGCTTTAATTTCAATTTTTCAGAAAAATGAGGCTTACGCCTCGCCTCAATTTCGGGAAAACGCCTTAGACCGCCTCGCAATTTTTTAAACCTTGCACCAGCCTAAAAAGGTTGTAAGCATATACGCATGTAATGATGTTCTTATACATATAAATCTCTCAAAACTTGCTTGAAAAATAATTAATTTAAGAATATAATATAAACTTACTGCCTTTGGTAGGAAGGTTCCAGTACCCCCTCGATAACTAGGCAATTCATCTCCGTAGTGCTGGTACACTTCAGTGTGTCTAACTGACCCAGGTTGCATCGGCATAACCTGAACAAACCGATGATAGTTCACTATCGGTAACAAATTTGCAGGGGAAGGAAATGGTCTGCCAGGACCATCCCAAGGATGATGACCCTGGAAGTACACTGGCGGGACCATAAGAGGTGCGGGATAGGTCGGTGGCCCAGGTGCAAAAGTGTCCTGACACAAACGTCCATATTGCAAATTTTGCCAATGGCTAGAAAAATCACTGTGGAGAATGTCAGGCTTGCGCTCCTCAAAAGATTCTGAAGGAACATCATCCATAAGATTAGTTGAAACTGATACTTCAGATTGCTCAGATTTTTCACTCGAATCTGAGTCCCTAAACAGTGAGTTTGACCGATTTGCATCAATCCCATTTGATTGCTCTATCATCCCATCAGAGGCTCCAAAATCAGAAGGATATTTGTAGCCAAGTATGTAATACGGAACCGGAGGGCCCGTAGCATAGAAATATGAATTTGAACCACTTCCTGACCTTTGCCGAGGATTTGGACAAACAATCATAGGAGGAATGGGAAAAACAGAATCGGAACCACTCATCAATGTTGGCTCGGACCCAGAAGGATGGTGACTTGCAGAACTGGGAGACAGAGAGTCTGGGCTCTGTTCTGCTATTTCATTACCTAAGGATGATTGTTTAATCCATTCACCGATATCATCATCTCTCGCAACTGGAACATGGTCCACTGAACAATCATTCTGACGCCGCCAACTCTTGCTACTTCCATGAGATGTAGAAGATACAGCAGATGAAGGTTTCCTCCCCCGATCTCTTGGAACTTTAGAGGCCTTGATAGGAGGACCATCCCAGGAATCAGTAACCATATTTCTGGAAGAACTAGCTTGTGAGGCAGTTAAAAACCTTGTATCTGCACATCTATTGGTGGAATACATGTCACTTTCCCCAGTATTCTGAAGCACAATGGTCTCACTTTGACCCACCCTTTTCATATTTATGTTCTCTTTAGTATTCCCAGAAGGATCCCTCATAAAAGGGACATTGTTAGAGACTTGCACAGTTGGCATAAAGTTCAATCCTCCAAAAGAAGGTACTTTCTTCTCATTAAAAATCTGAAAGCTCCGATCAGGAGGAACAAATCCTACCGCCACACGCTCCTGTTCAAGCCATGACCCATGGTCTGCATCCTCTTGGTTAAGCTCTGTCACACTTGAAACATCATTGCTAGATTCTGCTGCTTCTTCAGTGTTAGTCTCTAGCCGAGGACCCGGGTAGTAACCAGAAATATGAGGCATAAAGCCTTGTGGGAACTGTGCAGCCCACGGTTGAATAGGCATATTTGCAGGAATTAACATGTTTTTTTGCATGTAGCCAAATGGAGGCAAGAAATGAGGTGGCACGGGGAATTGAGAAGTAAAATTAACTGGAAACTGAATAGGCTGGACCAATCCATTTATCCCTGGGGATGCCATCCTATTAACCATGTCCTGCTCTTCTTGATTCATTTCCAAAGCCTGGGAAACAGATGCAGGTTCCTCTCCTGTGCTGGAAAAGCTTGTGCTCTCACGGAACTTATTGTGCATGCGGTTGGGATCAACAGTAGTAAAATGATTTTGATGAGAAGAAAGATATCTAGGAGATGAATCATTGTCTAATCTGGCATTCTGAACAACATAGACATCTGAACTGAAGCTTTTTCGATTATTTACATCGGGTTTGGCAGAAACAATATGATTTTCCAGAATGTCAGGCACTTTATTCCGTCTAGAACGAGACTGAATTTCAGCAGATGTCTCGCTAAGCTCTGGACTGGAGCGAGTTCTTGCAAACTGCAATTTTCCTTGACCTGTGCAATCAATGGAAACATTACAAGGTTTTGAATTGGACTGAAGCTTCTCAGTCTGCACATTTTCACTAGAACTGACACTTCTTGCAAATTGATCTGCTCGGTAGCGGACTTGGCGATCAAAACTTTTCTGGCTCTGAGAACCAGAAGGGCCATTTGTCCTGTAGCTATGGGAAATATGGTCACCAGCAACAACAGATTGACCATAAAAGTCGACAAAAGGCGTTGGTACATCAGTTGAAATATGGTGACCTGGTTGTGTCATTGTATTTTCCATTTTCTTTCTTGCTCTTGCCTGATTTTTATAGCTGTTCATTGCTTGATTAGAATCTGAGTTTGGAGGTTGAAGCTGCTGAGGGATAGTAGCTGGTGCATCTGGTCGGTTTCCAGTCCCATGCCTCCGCCACGTGTTTAAGAAAAATTTGTCAACTTCAGCAACTAAGTCTTCTTTTGGGCATTCAAGTAACACTGACAGCTTTTTGGTCCCAAAAGAGAAGGCACTTCGGATCCTATAGAAATTTCCTGGAAAAGATGTTTTATGGCTCATTATAATTTTAAATACCTTAACATATTTCTACTTTACAAAAGACGCATTATAAAAGAACAGATTACATAGTAATAGCAGAGCTTTTCCTTTTAATCAAAAGACATGTGGTTCTCTGTTGCAAAACAAAAATTTACACGTCCAATGAAGAAAACCAGATTTCAAGGTCCACTAGCACCACATATTTAAGCATACATTGAGTATCAGAATGCCCATGAGAAGTTATCATGAGTATGGAGCAAAAAACTAATATTCTAGGAGCATTTTCCAATCATTCCAAATCATATATAATGCATACAGTTTTTTTACAAGAAGCCCAGATTTCATTGCATAAAGAAAAAAATGTTTTCATACAAATATGGCTGTATAATCCCTCTCTAGCAACAACCCAGGAAGGCATGAATAAGCATGACCATGAAAACTATTTTCAACATAAAAGCAAACCCTCGTAGCAACCACGTTTTTTGGCTGTCAAAGTTGTAGCCACAGACAATTGGGCCCCCTGAGATTTTGAAGGGTCACCTTGCACATATACAAGCTTAAGGGGGGTTTTTTTTGAAAAAGAAAGGGGTGTAGTCCCAAGTAGGGAACCACCACAAAGCATTATATTATGCTAAAAAGATAAACATTACAGTCATGTATATCACCAATTCAAAATGAGGGACCCAAGGTGTCCAAGCACATACAGCAGATAAAATCGTTGTCTCAGAACAATATGATTCGGAACAATAAACTCATTTCTAGCCCACCAAATGGTCCAAAGATGATGTAGTCAAACATAGTTATTTTTGTTGCAAGTTAATTGTAATTTTAAATTTTTGTAAAATAACCTAAAAGTTACAACTTTGGATGTGTCTTTTGGATTTGTATGTGTCTTTTAGGCAAAAGGCTGCATCTTTTAATGGTTAAATCCATATATAAAGCAACCCAGAAATAAAGTAAAAGTTGATTAGCCATTGACTTTATCATCCTTCCCCATTTGAATTTCTTTCTCCTCTCAAATCTCCCAATCCAATTCTCCTCTCTTATCTTCTTCCTTCCCCACATAGCCAAGGCCTTAAATTTCGATTTCGGTCACTACTTCAATGACCACTTCAATGACCGAGCGAAACTAAATCTCAAGCGAATTTGGGACGAATTTTGACCAAAATTTTGGTCATTTCGGTCGGTTTTTGAACTGTGCACCCAAATTCCGGTCAATGTATGTCGTTCGGTCGAATTTCGATCACCTACAAAAATAGAAATTAAGCAGAAATTCGACTGACTTTCAACAATATTTGATCCCATACACACAACTTGTCATGCTCCTCCCAATCCCTTATCCCAATTTCTTGTCTTCTCGCCCCTCAATAATTCTTCCCAAAATTTCAACACACCAAAGAAGAGTGAACGTTGAAGAGTTGTCATTCAAAGCAAGGTTCAGAAAGTCGATATGCAGTATTCGTTCAGACCGAAGCGAATAAGCGGATATGCAGAAGTATATGCGGATTATGTAGTTTGTAATATTTTATTCAAATAAAAAATATAATAATAAATTCAAATATTAGAAATTTAAGTTACAAATAAACTAGCATATAGAAAATATACAACATAGGCCTTTTAGTACGAAGTAATTTCAACCAAGGTATTTCCAAAGGGCGTCCATTTAGATAAAGAGTTCCTTATAAGAAGAATTTGAGAGGTGGAATTAGTTGACATGTTTATTGTTAAAATGAAAATATATAAGCAAAAACAATCTTATGAAATATAATAATAATAATAATAAACAAATTCTAAAATAAGGATGAACTAATTTTAGAATAAGAATCTGGCACCTTCTAATTAAAAATAATAATTGTAGCATAATTTGAAACTTGAAGGCAGCAATAACAAATACCAATTTTAATAAAAGACGGAGAACAAACTACTATAAAATCGATTGAAAATTAAAAAATAACCAAATTTAACATTTACAGAAACGACATCTGTAGTTTGAAGGTAAACCAAATTAAATAAAAATAAAGAAAATACTACATCATCGATTTTAAAGTCAAAAAATAACTAAATTTAACATAAATTGTATCTCAATCAATTCAAAGTAAAAAAAATAACTAAATTTAAATTTTATCGTAAGCTACAACAGCAGCCAAATGCTTGAAAACTTCAGGGCATTAGAAATTAAATTAGACATATGTATGAGAATAAACTACTATAAAATCAATTCAAAGTCAAAAAATAAAAAATGAAATATTTATTGTCGTTATATCAGTAGCATGTGAAGCTTGAATGGCAACAGCAGCAGCTGAAGCTAAATCCTTAAGGGCAGCAACACCAGTTGAAGCCTAAAATAAGGTGGTGTCTCTATTATAAAGGCGGTTGAGTATACGACCGCATATGTGGTTTAATCAGCCGCATACTCGCCAAGACTACATATACACTGAATATTGTATATGCGGCTCGGAAGGGACACCGACTACATATATGCGGCCGTCTAGCCTGCCTTTCTGAACATTGTTTAAACGGAATCCCAAAAAGATGTGGCCTCCACTCATAAGCCATGGAATTCCAGCTCCCTCTTAGACTAGTGCCGATGAGCAGTACTCGAAGAACAAATGATGCAGGTCTTCATTACCTTCCCCACATCGCTCGCACACAATGTCGCACGTATTTAGAAGTTTGTCTCGCCACACCTTCGTTACGAAACAGTCATGTCTAATTATCTAAAGGAAGATTCACCCATTGAAGAATTCTGCTACACCAAATAATTTTGCAGTCGCAGCTGAAATCCTCTGGAGCCATGACATGGTTTCACGCAAAGATCCTGCAGGCTTTCTTGACGGAGAATCTGCCAACGGTCCAACAGAAGTGACCTCTACCATGTATGGTGTTGTACGCGTCCGCCAAATTCCCAATCAATGCAAAAAAACTCGCTCAGACTCTGATCCAAAAAATCCACCGTGAAGGTGGGGTGTCCAGGTCTCATTCATCTAGACTTATGGACCAAAACATTCTGATATGTCGCAAGGGTGAATAGACATGGGTATCGAACACTCAATGCATTAAGTCCTATCCAATTATCCGATCAGAATCTGAATGACTCATGTTCCCAACAACATGTCGCATCAACCGATCCACCTCGAGAGTACCCTGAGAATGCCCTACCAAAGAAAAGGTATCTGAATGTTGCATCCCAACAAACAACCAAAGATATCATATATACCATGCATCAGTCCGCAAACTAATTGCCACCATTCCTCCATAATTGGAACACCCACTTGGCCAAGAGAGCTTTGTTCATGCATTCAAGCCGAAGAACCCCCCATGATCCCCTCCTTTTTTTGCTCTCTTAATGGTCTCCCAGTCAATGAGGTGAATCTCGTTTCTAGCATGCTTTCCGTCGTCCCATATAGATTCAATCTTCAAAAGCATACATCTCCTAGTCAATGAGGTCAATCTCGTTTCTAGCATGCTTTCAATCGGCCCATATAGCTTCAATCTTTAAGAGCGCACATGTGAGACCATGAGACTTATATGTGTGTTAAAATGCAAGATACAATATAGGTATCGGATGCCCATACAAATACAGTATCCATACGGCTCGAGATATGAAATTCAGGACTCTTATATAGATGTGTGCACTTCTTTTTTGAATTCAGACCTCATAGGTTACCAAATTTAGTAAATAAGTAATCTATTGTTTACTACTTGTCGAGACCTTTCCAACAGTACCAAGGACGTCGAAATCGTACATCGAATGAAGGAGATACAGCCGTTTTACGATAGTGGGTCGGTAAACGCATCTGAACTCGAACCAGATCCCAATCCGGATCCAGTTAAACAAACAGAAGTATAAAAGAGGTGTGGACGCAGGTCTGATGCACCAGACCTCATTTTCTCAACTTTGTTCGCCAGAGAGCTGGCGGAGTCGTCCAATTTCAAAGCCGAGAATGTCACTGTGTAGAGCACGTTGGGGGAAGCTCGTTCCTCACGGTTGCGAGGCACGGATCTCCCATCCTTGTTGTGATTATCTACATTTTGTTTCCTATAGGTGGGATATCGGTTTCGTCACCATACAGCATCGGTTTTGCATTTTATTTTCACATGCCAGTGCCGATATGATAGAAACGATCTCTACATCTCCCATCTAGGAATTTGCTCTCTACACGTTGTTGTAGGGCTCGATCATCAGACCGTTTGTGTTTTTTCGGCTTCATGTGCTCTCTTCCATATGTGCAAGCAAACATGCTTCCACACCCAGGCCTACTGTATATGCTCATATGCGAATTTGGGAAGCTCTTTGATAGAAAATTTCACTCCAGCATTACTCTTCTGGAAAATCCATTGATTGGAAAAACAATCTACTATGAAAATCCCTTCTTTATTGAAATGTGTAGCTTTGTATATAAGGATTTGTGCAATAGATTTTCATTCCACTTACACCTCGTGCTCTAACTTTGACAGGTCTGCTAACAGCAGAATCAAGTTCTCCGATATTGTATATTCCTATAGTGACACAAATGTGAAGCCCTTCTAAAACATCCTTAAGTTTTTCCTACATGTTAGATGCAAACCTGAAGAAATTTTAGGAGCCAAAAATCATATTTACCATTATGATCACAAAGAACTCCACTTCCCCCATCCTAACTCTCGGTTGCCTTTAGGTACTGTCAATGTTGAGTTTGTAAAACCCTGTAAGGTTTCAGTTGATATGAGCTTCTTCTGTTACCGTCTCTTTATTTCTCAACAATGTTCTTTCCGGGAGAATGTCAGCGAGTGAGAGAGGATGGCGGCCAGTGGAAAAGCAAAGGAGGCGCTCGAGAGGGATGCCGGTGACAAATCTGAGGCATCGACAGGAAGAGGAGGCTCCCTTACGGGGGAGATGCCTGGGATGCGGAGGCTGGGGACATCGGCCGGCTGGCTACCTTGACCCAATGCGAGGTTTTGCGTGTGGGGAGACCGGTCATCGACGGTTATGTTGCCCTTGGGGCCTGACGCAGACTGGCTCCTCGGCATGTCGGGCTGTTTCTCTGAAGTTGACTACGGGTATACTGTTGGTGGGGGTCTGCAAAAGGTCGGTAGGGGTTTAATGGATGCTATGGAGGATAGCAGGACGGTGGTCGGCGCTGGATTTCCCGATGATGTGTGTGTACTCAGCGATTATTTAGTGCGCGCTAGGGATCTCGAGGTCGGGGAGGTCTCACGTCAGGCAGGGGGATACGTCCACTGGCGGATGCGGCTGGCGAGGGATGGCAAGGTCGAGGCCGTGAGGGCTGAAAGGTTTGTTTGGATCGATGGTGTCCCACTACTGGGGAGGGTCCTGGATGTGTTGCACGAAATGCTCGAGTCATTTCTTCATGTCAAGACGATCACCTCCGATGCCCTCCGACGTAGGCAACCCTCTAACGTGTTGGCGGTGGTTGTGGGGGTTCATCGACACCTTCCTTTGCGTCAGGAGCACCGCTTCAGGGGCTTTGCTTTATGGGTAGAGGTATGGGAGCATGCGGTAGTCGGAGAGGGGCGGGGGTCAAGTCACCAGCGAGGGATGCTAACTCGACAGTGGAAGGTGGCGGAGCGTCGGGGAAAGCATGTTGGGAGCCTGGGAAGGGGAAGCGCCACTTTAGAGAGCCTTCGAGTCCCCGCACCATTTGGGGGAAATGGGGGGATCATTGGGAGGTGCGATGGGCAGGCCCGAGGAACAGCTTAAAATAGGGCACCAGGCTGGACCATTGCAGATGTGCTAGAGGGCTGGGGTATCAGATCTGGGTAGCCCATGATGGCGGGTTAGAGTTTCGGAGATGGGCTGCATACATTTTCGGATCGGTTCACTATCGACCCTTCGTTCGGGAAATCAGGGAGGAATTTCCGGGTTTCATTTCACATTCGGGCAGGGCATCTGATTTTGCCAGGTCGACAGAAGGATCCAACCGAGGAAGCGGTCCTGGGGAGCGCGGCTTTGATGGCTACGGGGGTTCACCCTAGTTCCATGAGGAAGAGAGCTACCTCGACAGGCCATTCAGAGCAATCCATGGCATACCTATTGGAGATGCCTGCGGGGATGGCGGGGAGCTCGAGGGAGGCTACGACGATGGGTTGGGAGATGTAGAGAGCTTCGGATGTAGTGCTGAAGGAAGGGGTCCAGACCGATCCGATGGTGAAATCAGGTGAAGAGGAGTGGGCTCCACTGGCAGTTAGGCATGTACTGTGGTGGTTGCAAACCTCGATTTGATTGGCATGGCATTGGCTCCTGGACCTCAACTGGAGGAGATATGTTCAAGAGCTATCATGGGCGAAGTTTCGGGATCTTGGTGGGCGGCGAGCGGTTCGATCGATTCGGGGGACCGGCTGCAGCAGCAAGGTCGTTTTGGATGCCAATATTCTCGCAGGAACCTGAAGGCTCAAAGGAGGGAACGTCGGATGGAGGTCTACCGCAGCAAGGGAAAGGGGAAGAGGATCGGGGTCGGGCTCAGCATGTTGTTGTTCGCACACTCGAGTTGTGGCCGACGTAGTTTGATCGGTACGACTCCGTGCAGGCATCAGCGTCGTCTACGGCAACCGCATTAGAATGTGACCAGGGCTCCATGGCGGGCCATCAAGAGGTGCGAGAGGACATGGTTGGCGAGGCAGAGCCAGGGCTTGGTGGTGGAAAATGTGGAGTGGGTCCAATTCCGGTGCGGGGTCTGATAGTGAACCAAGCTTGGAGAAGGAGGTGTTAAGGTGATTGGGGGTAGTGTCGTCGAAGGGGTCGTTGAAAGTGTCTCAATGTGTTTGATATCTTGGATATTCGAGGGTTGGGAGGGTCGAAGAAAAGGAGGGTGTTACGTCAGTTGATGGGAGCTCAAGGATCAAATGTGATCATGCTGCAGGAGACAAAGGTATCGCATGGGTGGGAAGAGATTTGGAAAGGGATTGACGGCAATAGGAGGGCAGAATGTAGGGTCTTGGAGGCTGAGGTGGCTACGAGCAGAATTTTGACGGGATGGAATGCAGACGTGTTTGGGTTGGAGGGGAGTGAATTGCGGGGAAGATATTGACTCACAACGGTGCCGCAAAGGAAGGCGGATGGGATGAACGTTTTGCTAACGAACGTCTATGGTCCATGCAACGGGATTGGCATGACCCATTTGGTGGAGGATTTGCATATGGCAAGGGACTTGGCACTCGATGTTGCGTGGATCATTGTTAGGGATTTCAATGTGAATGGATCTCAGAGGATCTCCCTCGGGGGAGAGGGGGTCAAGATGCTGGATCGGCGGAGCTAAGAGTGGTTGTAGACGAATTTGGGATCCGGATGGATAATGCGGCTGGATGTCGATACGCATGGCGAAATGCAAGATCTAGATCACGTATTGATAACTTCTTCATGTCCGCGGAGGTGCTGGAGAACTTTCATTTGGATGACGCATGGGCCTTGCCCAGGGCGCACCCTGATCACACTCATTTGATGTGGTATTCAGGGGGGGCGAACTATGTCGTGGACTTTCTTGCGATTCGAGCGGGCATGGCTTTTGGAGGATGGCTTTAGGGAATCTATGGTGAAGTTTTGGGAGGGGAGCACGCCTTTTGGTTTGGTGGCATGTCGATTGGTAGCTAAGTTGGCCTCGATCAAGAGACGCCCGATGGAGTTCAACAGGGCGAATAGGGTGCAACAACAGAGCAGGCAGCTGAGGGAGATTCAGGAAGAGGTATGCATATTGGTCAAACTGGAGGATGAAAGGCTTTTGTCGACAAAGGAGATTGAAGAAAGGATCAATAGTATAAATGTTTTTATGCTAGAAGACAAGAAGGAGGAGGTGGTGTGGAGGCAAAGGTCTAGGCAGTGATGGTTGAAGGAGAAGGATGCAAACACGAGATTCTTCCAAGGCATGGCCAATGGGAGGTGCCACAGGAATTTTATTCACTTGATTTCGATTGGAGGGGGGATGGTAGAGGGAGACAAGAAGGTGGTGTCGCGTTGAGAGATCACTTCCAGGCATTCAATAGAAGGACCCGGACTGGTTAGGGATGGCAAGGGAAGGAGGTTTCACGAATCACGGATGCGGAGGCTAGAGATCTTATGAGGGCTTTTACAGTGGAGGAAGCAAAGCGGGTGTTGCATCAGCATAATGCTGACGGGGTGCCGAGACTGGATGGTTTTCCGATTTTCTTCAACACGGAGTTTTGGGAGATGATCAAGGGGGACGTGATGGAGGTGCTTGAGGAAATCCAGCTGTGGAACAGGAGTTTCGAAAGGCTCAACAAGACATTAATTTTTCTTCTACCTAAGCGGGAGGCGCCAGTCAAAGGGGAGGACTACAAACCTATTGTGTTATCCAGTGATGTTTATCTTCTTGTGACAATAATTCTGCCAAATCGGTTAAAGGGGGTCCTACTTCGGATCATTTCACCGGAGCAGTCGACGTTTGTGCCGGGGCGAGAGATGGCGAACGACATGGTGATGGCCGCAGAGATGGTGTCGGATTGGAAGAGGAATAAGGACAAAAAGATGCTTTGGAAGGTGGATTTCTCTAAGAACTATGACCAGTTGATTAGAGATTCGTGTGGGCTCTGGAGAGAAGAGGCTTCCCGACATTTGAATTATGTGGATCAAGCGATGTATTACAACGACATCTCTCGTTGTGCTGGTCAATGGCAGACTGGAGGGAGGCTACTTTCAGCCACAGAGAGGGATCAAACAGGGTTTCCCGTTAGCTCCACTTCTTTTTGTGATTTTAGCAGATGCTTTGGCGATGATGATGCGGTTGGCGGTTCAGGGGGGGGTGGTGCTCGGCTTATCGGAGAAAGGACAATTCCATTTCGATCCTGCAGTATATTGATGATACAGTGCTTTTCATGGGGCCAGAGGAAGAGAAGATCTGTAGAGCTTCGGCTATCGTGGATATCATTGGGGACATCTCGAGTCTTCAGATCAATAGGGAGAAGCCTGTGGTGGTACCCCTCAGGCTCACAAAAGCGGAGGGGCAGGTTGCCTCCAAGGTGTTGGGATCCCCCACGACGACTCTACCAATTACATATATGGGCCTTTCGTGCTGGCTGGAAAGCCGAAGTGCAAAGATTGGAAGGAGTTGCTGGAAAGACTGGAGGAGAGACTGACGGGGAGGAAGGCAACTCTACTTTCAAGAGGTGGGAAGTTGGTGCTCTTGAAGCATGTTCTCTCGGCCATCCCGATCTTCTTTTGTTCCACCAGATATTTGCATGGTGCGGTTTGTGGGAAGATTGAAGCATTAATGAAAAGATTCTTCTAGTCGGATGGGTGGCAAGAAAGGAAGGGCATCCACTTGGTTGATTGGGGCAGGGTGACGTCGGAAAAGGGAAAAGGGGTCTTGGGGTGACGCAGATGGGGAGATGAATAAGGCTTTTATGTCGAAGTGGGTGATACGTGTTTGGGGGAAGTCACAAGATTTGGTGCGTCGTTTAATCAGAAGGATTTATGGCATTACCATGTCGTTGGAGGTCGCTCCTAGGCGATTCCCGTCGCCGCTATGAAAAGGGATTTCTTTGATTGTTCCGAAGATTACCTCGAAAACCGATGTGGGTGATGGAGCAGGATTCCAGATCTGAAGGGATGATTGGACGGGGATGGTGCGTTGGGGGAGCGATACCCACGCCTCTTCAGACTGGCGGCTGATGGGGAGGTTCTCGTTCAACAGGTGTGGGATCGAGGCGTGCGGTCGCCTATTTTTTACCGGCCTTGTCGAAGCAGATGGTGGAGGGGTTCCTTTCTCTTCAAATGGGGTTGTTGCAGGGGGTGTGTTTGTCGTCGGGAAGAGACCATTTTCATTGGTGCGATGGCAGATTTTCTGTGCATAGGGCATATAAGTTTTTGGTGGAGGATGCAGAGGTTCATGAGGATGTTGGTGTCGACGTAGACATCATCTGGAGATGCAAAGAGCCTAACGGTGTCAAGGTCTTTATGTGGTTGTTTAGAATTGTGAAGATTCTGACCAAGGACCGTCGGGGGTAGCTGCTAGGGTTGGAGGATGTATAGCGTGTGATAGGTGCGGTGAAACGAGGGAGGATGCGGATCATCTATTTTTTTCATGCCCCCTCTTAGTTGAGGTGTGGAGGCGAGCAAGCATTAATTGGTTGACATCGGATGACAACTCATTGTTCTAAAGGACATTCGTCGGGTCTACGGTTTTGGACATGAGGATTGCGCCTATCCTTTTGCGATGCTTTGTTCAATTTGGTGCGCAAGGAACAAGGCCGTCTTTGAAGGGAAAGAGTTTCAAGTAGATGGGGTTTTTGGGCATTGTAGAGCTCTTTGTATTACTTGGCGTGCTTAAGTTGATGTAACATTTCTGTACATCCTTTTTTGTTTTCTTCTTTACCTATATATATAAATATATATTAAAGCTTTTTTTGTGGTGGATCCAGCTTGGGATTCCACCCTCTTTTTTTCTCAAAAAAAAAAACAATGTTCTTCGGATCGATTGATAACATATTTGGATTTGATGAAAGGTTTGGACATCTCTATCTGACTGCATTTCTTTGATAAATACCATATGTTTGTATATTCATTAGACTGTCTCCTTTTATTTTATCCGAGTGTACTTGTCAAACAAGAAAATCGTTGGTAGAATCTGATTGTCTTTCTAGAAACAAGAATTTGGGTCACTTTGTGTTTGATAGTACTTGCAAGAACTTGGTGATAATGTAGTGGCCAATGTCTAATCGATCCAAGATTCCAAATATGCAGCAACCTATCCTCGACTATCAACATATAAACTTGCATCTGCGATTTTACGGACGAGGGCGAGAAATTGCATATTTTAGCCACTCTGACAATGAAATAAACACTTTCTGGGCATCTAGAAAACATCTGAGGGGTATTTTTTCTCTACAACCTAAGCAGAATCTATGCATTTCTTGCTTCGTGTTATCTGGGAGTTGTAGGAATTCTTGAGACTGCAGGATTTCTCGTTACGTGCCTAAAGTTCCCTGTAGCTGGGCGATGCGGGATTTCTTGCTATGTGCATTATGACAATGAGACTACAAGAATTTCTGGTGTGCATTGTTTTTTTAACCACTCTAGCTTAGAACGGGATCACTACCCAAGTAAACATGGCCTGCATACTTATTGGTTTGGGTCTAATTAAAACACATTCACAACCATCCAAATAGTTAAGATCGGGTTGTTAAATAGTAATCTCTGCCTCTTCTTGTCCGCTTTACCATTACACCACGCCTCCTCCTCTATGTGGTGCCATCTACTGTGAGATGAAATTATATTTGAGCAATTGCTTGGAAAGCTTCCGAATTTTTGTACTTTCAAACCCAATTTAAATTCTTTTTCTTCGAACTTTATGTTTCTCTTGCCCTACTTAATGTGGGAAAAGGTTGTGGTGTTGTTTATTCTTCTCTTCGCGTACTGATTGACATCAAGCATATTGTGATTTCTGATTAGAGATGTTCATCCAAATTGAGCCAAAGAGAGTTCTCCATAATTTTACTCTTTCTATTTTAGTAACTTGTGTTAACCTCTCGTGAAATTGCATGCCCAGGTACGGACCGATATGATTGTCATATCTGGTTTGTCACGGATGCAGTCCCCGCAAGCTTTGTGTATTTCCACGGATGCCCTTTCTTGTGTTGAGGTTTCGCACACGGATCGAGTTCCCGTATTGTCATCGGTAGTTGGAGATAGCGACCACAAGGGATGGGCATGCACCCTTGTGTCCCCATGTAGATGACTAGACAATTGCGACTCCAGTGGCTGAGTTGGCTGGGAGACATATTCTGATTGTACCCCCAATGTAGTTCCGGTGGTTACTGGTTACCCGATGGGTGATAGTCTTGTATTCACTTTCGATCATAAGATTAATACGAGAGGTCAACTAGAATTGATCACTCGAGTTGGTTTCTCATATTGATTTTATGAAGAGAGTTCCAGAATGTAGTTAGTAAAGGAAGTGTTTTATCAGTTTGCCCATATCAAGAGAAAAAAACAGAAGGTAGTCGTAGATCTTCCCAATTATAGTAATGAGTGCTAAATCAGATCCTATAATTAAATCTTGTGCTCTACCTTGTACCCAACCGTCATAGACTCTTACCAACGAGTAGTGTATCTTAGATGATCACGGTTCAAATCAAACATCTTATCTCATTTGTAATTGACGGAACCTAGTTAAGATAGATATAAATAACAATAGCAATTTGTATATAATTTCAATCTGATAAGCCAAATGATAGCACTATATTATATATTGTTCACTTCCAGTTGAGTTCTTATTAGTAGTCACTTTTATTATTGGTAATTGCTTTCCTTACAGCCATTGTTTCTTTTTTTAAGCCAAGAAAAGAGGGGGATACACTCCGTGGTGTTCACCCCAATATATTAAAAGGAAGGAGCGCCAAAGGTACAAACAAAAAGATGAGTGACCCAAAAAAAGAAGCGAGAATCGTCCAGTTCTGGGCACTCAAAAAAACCAAAAAAAAGATAGCAAGCAATCAACTAGTACTCCAGTCGTCAACCAACCCAGTCGCGCGATATAGCACGTTCTCCTTGTAGAAGCATTGCGTCGAGAAAATGGCCTCGTTACGACTAAGCCATATCGAGGTGTCAAGAGCCGTCTCCTATCCAAATGCCTGTTCACGAAGAGAGAATCACAGAAGGCCTCCACATCACAAGCACGCACCCAATCCACAAACGGGTCTTCCCAAAGCCCCCGAACCAAAGGGCAGTTGAAGAGGATATGATCAATGGTTTCCTCATTCGAATCACACAGCACGCAGAGATTGGACACCGAAGCATCATCCTTGAGCAGCGATCACGCGTCAGAAGTCTCTTTCTGCGGACCAACCATAAGAAGAAAACAATGCGCAAGGGCAGGCCCTCCAGAATAAAGAACAGTCTCTCACCAGGGACTCGAAGCGAGCAGGCAGAAGCTCAAGTAGCCCAGCATAGGCCTTCCGAGTCGAGAAGCCACCATCCCTCCAAACCCAATGATCCAAGCCCACAGAAGGCGTAGCTGCATCAGCAAGGGCGTCCAGCAGAGCAAGAAAGTCAAGCAATCTCTGATCCGAGAAGTTTCCCTCAAAGCGAGGGCACCAACAAGCATTCTCCCAGCAGCTAGCCACAGAAGCATCCTTGTTTTCTGCCAGCGCAAAGAGCTGCGGGAAGCGGACAAATAAGGGATCCCCCTCCAACCAGCAGTCCTTCCAAAATAAGAAGGCACGGCCGTCCCCCGGGACAGGCTTAAATCTCGCCCTATTCCTCAAGAAGACCTCCTGGACACCACGCCAGAAAGGAGACCGCGCACGCACCACCCCCAACCTTCCCTCCCCAGCCCACTCCTCCCCATGAAGCTCCCTCAAAACATCAACAAAGAAATTTCCACCCCTTCCCCATACCCGGCTTGCCCATTTAAGAAAGAAAGCATCATTGACCAACTTGAGGCGCCGCACCCCCAAGCTCCCTTCCTGCTTCCCCCTCGCCACCACCTCCCAAGCGACCAGGTGAATCCCCCTCCCTTCCACACCCGACTTCCCCCACAAAAACCTTTTGAAGCAAGACTCAAGTCTCCGGCAAACCCCCGCAGGCAAACGTCGAATAGACAAAAAGTGCACCGGGATAACAACAAGAACCGAATGCAGAAGAACCAGCCTTCCGCCCTTCGAGAGGAGCGTCGCACGCCAACCCGCCAGTCTTGCCTCGACCTTCTCAACAACCCCACTCCAGTCCCCAAGTCTGGGCCTCCCAACCACCAAGGGAATGCCCAGGTAGTCAAGCGGAAAACCCCCCGGAACAGAACCCAAAGTCCTCGCACAATCCAGCACCAAAACCTCGGATAAGCCAAAAGGAACAACTTTTGACTTGGCCCCATTTATGAGGAGCCCCGATACCTCGCTAAAGAGCTCAAGAGTCACCTTCATGGCAGCGACCTCACTAGCACCACCTTCAATGAAGCACAAGGTGTCATCCGCAAACTGTAATAGTGGCACTGAAACGTCACCCTTGGAGAAGCCCTTGGAGAGGCCCGCAGCAACAACCCTGTCAACCATACGAGCCAAAACATCCGCAGCAAGCACAAAGAGAAGGGGGCCAGCGGGCAACCCTGGCGAAGGCCCCTTCTCGGCTGAAGTCGCCCCCCCCTCCCCCCCTCCAAACCTCCATTGAGCAAAAGTGAGAAGGAAACTGTAGTCACGCAGCGGCGCATCCAAGAAATCCATCGATCCGGGAACCCACGCCTTCTGAGGACCGACCAAAGGAAGGCCCAATCAATGCTATCATACGCTTTGGCAAAATCAATTTTCCATAAGACCCCCTCCCTCCCCGACGAGGTCCAATCAGCCACCAACTCCGAAGCAACGACAATACCATCACAAATTAGTCTCCCCCTAACGAAGGCCGCCTGAACGGGGGAAACCAATGAGTCCAACACTCTAGAAAGCCTCCTTGCCAATACCTTAGCCACAATTAAATAGATGGCGTTTGAAATAGAAATGGGACGAAAGTCACCAATATCCTCCGCCGTAACCCTCTTTGGAATCAAAAGCAATAAGGACATGTTAAGCCTATCAAAACCCGCATTCCCCTCGCAAAATTCCGCAACAACCTCCAAAACTTCTTCGCCCACCAAATCCCAGAAGTCCTGAAAGAAAGCCACAGAGAAACCATCAGGCCCCGGGGACCCGTCAAGGTTGAGCTCCCACACAGCCTCTTTAGTCTCCATCAACGAAATCGACCTAATAAGCATAGCACAGTCCTCCTGAGAAATCTTTGGCACCCCCAGCCCCAACCACTTCCAAGAGCTCGCAGAGCGGGACGACATGACGCCCCTGAAGTGTTCGACAATGGCAGACCCCATCGCGCTATCCCCCACGAAGCGCTCTCCATCAACAGAAATAGCGCGTATTGAATTGTTACGCTTCCTCCCACTAGCAACCCTGTGAAAGAATGCCAATTTTGCATCTCCATCCTTGAGCTATTTCAACCTGGAGCGCTAGCGCCACTCGATAGCTCTCTTCTTGTCCTCCTCCGCCACTTTAGTTTGCGCAGAAGACCGCTCCTCGAGCTCCCCCTCGTTCAGATCTCTCTCGTTTTCCACAGAATCAAGCATCCTGATAATCTCCTCCGCCTCCGATCTTAGAGCCAACCTGGACAGCCGAGACTCCCTCTTAAAGTGCGCCAATCGCCTCCGCAAAGAGTCAAGCTTGTGACCAAGTCTGACGGCCGCAGACCCCTCCACGAAGGAAGAGGCCCATAGGTCGGCCACAATATCCCTGAAATGAGGCTCAAGGAGCCAACAACGTTCGTATCTAAAGAGGCCCTTCAGTAAACGGGTCTCACCAGAGTCCCACATAATCGGCGACTAGTCCGAGAAAGCCCTGGGCCTAGAAGAGACCGCGCAAGAAGGGAACAGCTCCATCAATCCACCCGATGCCAAAAACCGATCAAGCCGGGATCGAGAGGTGGCGCTCCTCCAGGTGTAGTTCAAATCAGAAGCCACCAAATTCTCCTAGGCCAGGGAGTCCACAAGCTCCGCAAAAATCGAAGACCCCAGGTCCCGACCCCCCCTCGCCCGAGGGTGATCAGAGGAGTGAAGGGTCACATTGAAATCTCCCCCAATGATCCAAGGGAGTCCCACAAAAGCACGTCCCACGGCACGCATGTCCTCCCAAAGCTCTTCTCTCTTGATATGACAGCAAGGCCCATAGACGCAAGAAAAGGCTATCGAAGAGGCCGTGTCACTCCTCACCAGCAGCACCGAAAACATATGTCTCCCCAAAATTGAATCAAGCGTAAAAGCGGCCGACCTCCATGCAATGAAAAGGCCCCCCGCCGAACCAATCGCATCCAAGGCCGAAAAAGCATCCATCACCCCCGCACCAAAGGAGCGCCACAGAGCATCATCCAACCCCCTAAACTTCGATTCTTGGATCAAGGCAATATCACAACCCCACTCCGACAACCGGGCACCTAGAGTCTTTCTCTTCACATCATCCCCTAGCCCCCTCACATTCCAGGACAGAACTTTCATTGGAATGGGAGGCGACGCCCTCCAGTACGCGCAAGGCCAGCCGCCTCCGCCACAGTGTCTTCCAACATCGAGCAAGAAAGAATTGGCGCGAACCCCAAACGAGATCTGCTCCTCCTACGATATCTTTTCTCGGATCTCTTATCAGAGCGTGTTCCCAGATCATCACCACCGCCCGCAACCGAAGCACAGGCCACAGAGCACGGTAAGGCGAGGATAGGCGAGTTCTCAGCATCTTTGGAATAAGGTCCCAAAATGGAAGGCGAGGATAACGAACTTGATACCCCCAAATAAGGCATCCCATCACTTGAAGGAAGAACTGACCCAGAGAAGGCATGCACAAAGGAAGAATCATGGAGCACGACCGCAAGAGGACCCGCCTCAAAGATGGGCCCAATAGAGGACCGGGAAGGATCCGGATCCGAATCCGCGGAGAAAGAGGAAGCTTCCCCACCGGACCACGATCCGAATTTCGCCGAACCTCCGAAGTTGACAAAAGGGAGATCCGTCCACGTGCCCGAATATGAAGCGCTCAACGCACGGTCCACCTTCCAGCCCGAAGCGCCGAGAAAAGAATCCACCTCGAGCGGTCTCCCCCTAGGCAAATCGCCACTTA